>JAUCNH010000171.1:24993-37086 GCA_032353275.1 Sardinella hualiensis | reverse complement strand
CTACACATTTTGCAAGTGGAAAAGTTCTCCTGATTGACTGTGTGTTCATCTGCAGTGTAATTATCACCTCACTACTGTATCTCTCCGACGCCCTGAAGAAGAACTTCCTCAATGAAAAGTTTGATTTCAAGGTAAAAGGAAAAAATCAGTCAATCAATCTCCTCCGCAGCCCCATGAGAATGTGAGCAGAACTGGCCCAAGCAGTCTGTGTAATATAACAATTATAATTATAATTATATAATGTCAAGTTTATAAGGGACACTTTGGCTTTTTCTGCCGAGGGAAATGCAGCCCTTTGTAGTTTCCATGGCCATATATGAAGAGCTTTGATGCTTGTTCATAAACTCTATATGCTGTAGCTATTGTTGGGCTTAGCTGAAGCTAAGCCATTCCATCCAAATACAAGGCATGGCTCCATATCCACATGAAAGCCTCCGCAGCCAGTCTGTCCCCTGCTAATGGGCGAGAGAGGAGAGCAGGAGAGCGCTCGCTCCACCAGCAGCCTGTACTGTAATTAACACCGCCTGTGTCCCCTCAGGTGTGGGAGACCTATTTTTATCTGGCTGTCGTCTTCATAAACCAGCAGTGTCTCCAGCTTGAGAAGTTCCCTCCCTCCAAAAGGAAAAAAGTGCTGGAAAAGTAAGTGTGCTCCCCGCCTCGCCCGCCACGTGACAGCTGCAGGATGACAGATGTTGCACAACGAGACGAGTTCATTAAAGCTACTGCATGCAATTGCAAGAACATTACCACTGAAGAATTACTCTTCTCTATTCCCTACTCTTCTAATGAAACCCATTAGATAATGGATTCATGCTTTTTGTGTGTTTAAATGAAGGTATGGAGACATGAGGGTCATGATTGGATGCGAGATCCTCAGCATGTGGCAGAGTTTAGGTAAACCAGGTCACTAAATAACAAACAATCCACCATGTTTGATTATTGTTTGTAAGAGCATCTTTCCACTTGTAATGAAAATGTCTGGTGTGGGATAATGAATTTATGTTAGAACTTAGAGCCGACTAGTATTTTGGACAGAGAAATGGAGAAATAAACATTTCAGTTTAATCTGACATGAAAATAACGTCTGTCTTCAGAGGAGCACAAGCTGAACTTCATCCCTGCCATGATTGGCCTCTTCCTGGAGGCCACCCTGGTGCCGCAGCCCGACCTGCGGAACGTCATGATTCCCATCTTCCATGACATGATGGACTGTGAGCTGAGCAGGAGTGGCAACTTCAAACAGGTGCCGTCTGCACATAGGACAGAAATAACTGTGGCTTTTATTGAATGTATGAGTTTCCGAATCTCTCAAATGTCCACTATACTAAAGCCTTCAAGTCTGCTGAATGTGACACTAATTTGTGTGTGTGTGTGTGTGTGTGTCCCTTTGTGCCTCATGGGTGTGTTCCTTTCAGGTGGAAGCTAAGTTGATTGACAAGCTGGACAGCTTGATGTCTGAGGGCAAAGGAGATGAGACATACAAGGAACTCTTCAACAACATGTGCGTTTGATGTGCACTCCATGCCCCATCCTGTTAGCCTGTTTTAAGATTGTGTTGTGTGTGTGTGTGTGCGCGTGCGCATGCGCGTGCGCGTGCGTGTGTGTTTGTGTTTTATGTATTTTCTTATGCTTCATAGACTGATGCAGAAGGTCATGTGATATGTATTGTGACTACATTAGAAAGCTGTTGTATTTAGCGTTTTTTCGGATCATGACAGTGCTGGACTGTTACAATAACATGTAACATAATTGTTTATTCCACACCTCTTGGTAATGCTGTAGAATGCTCCATTCCTTAGTTTTCATGTTATTGATGTATTCAATAGGTAGCCGTGTAATAAGTAAGGGATGAGGTTCTGGGATGGAATAACTCCATTGAGAGTGATTCTAAGCATCACTCTGTTGGGACAGGACGTTATCCCTTACATATCATGTCCTTGAAAGACAAATACTAATGGACAAAGACAAGGGCTCCTTAATATTTGCAGTATTTTTAGTATACTGTATACTGTCTGAATATGTCTGAAAGGTTGGCTCATTGTCAAATAGTCTTGTGTTATTTAGAAATGAGCTATGTCTTCACCTCAGTCGCTATACTTGAACTCCTGTGTCATGTCCTTGACAACAGTGTGGACAGGATGGATGTGCTTATGATGGCTACATAAATGTACTAAAATCACTTTGTCTTATCATTGCTTCCGGACAAGAATTCCGCTGTTTGGCCCGTACCCGAGGTAAGGCGTAGCATCCTTCAGAGATCTTAAGTCATTTTCGTAAAGAATTATGCTATGACCTACAGAACTTGACATGGTTTGTGCTCTCTCTAATGTGGCATGTGGAGGCTTTGAGCTGACTCCTCACAACACTGGGCTTTAAGTAGCAAACAGGAGTTTCAGGCAGACTCGAAACTTTACTCACTGCCCTCAGATGTTTTACAGTCTTGAAGTTGGCAGATAATCTAATTGAAGTATTAATGAGAGGTGTTGACAGTTGCACATGTCCTGCTGTGTTGTAGTCTGCTGAAGAAGATTGAGAGTGAGACCTGGAGGGAGAGTGGAGTTTCCCTGATCACCACGGTAACTCGACTGATGGAGAGGCTGCTTGACTACAGGTAAACAACCCAATGGTGTTTTCAGAGGGCTCCACAGTTTTGCCCTGAAGAAAGCCTTGAAAAAGGCAAAACTCTTTTAAGAGTACTTTTAAGAGAACATCCAAGCAACATCTAAACAATGTGTGTACGTCGGTGAACGGTTGCAATGCCGACTTGCCTGCACGTACTGTAGACACCTGCATCAGACAGGGAACATGGGCACTCATCCCAAATGCACTGCGCTCCCCAGGGACTGCATGAAGATTGGAGACGTGGATGGGAAGAACATTGGCGGCACTGTCAATCTCTTGGTGAGTACGCAGGGCCATCTGTGCCGAAAGACACATCAGAGCTCCTGAATCTGCATCCCGCAATGTTTGCTCAGATAATTAGAGAGACAAAGACATCCAGCATGTGTTTATTGCCTTGGTATTTAATGATGGCAATTTGTAGACAATTTCATTTTATGAAAAAGCATTTTAATGTCTCTTTTGACAGAACTTCTACAAAACTGAGCTGAACAAAGAGGAGATGTACATCCGTTACATTCATAAGCTCTACGACCTGCATTTCAAAGCACAAAACTACACAGGTAAGAGCACACCTTGTGTCACCTGCCTTTCCCATGTCTCTCAAATGCGATGGCTTTGTGTGTGTGATACTCAAGTGTGTGGTTGTGTGTGGTTGTGTGTGGGTGTGTGTGGTGTTGTGTGTGGTGTTGTGTGTGGTTGTGTGTGTGTGGGTGGGTGTGTGTGTGTGGTTGTGTGTGGGTGTGTGTGGTGTTGTGTGTGGGTGTGTGTGGGTGTGTGTGGTTGTGTGTGGGTGTGTGTGTGTGTATGTGTGGGTGTGTGTGGCGCTGGCCCAGAGGCTGCCTACACCCTGCTGCTGTACGACGAGCTGCTGGAGTGGACGGAGCGGCCCCTGCGAGAGTTCCTGGGCTACCCCATGCAGAGCGAGTGGCAGAGGAAGGAGTGCCTCCACCTCTCCATCATCCACAACTTTGACAGGGGCAAAGTAAGTCACTCGTTCCAGCTATGGATCGATGCCATCCCAGAACATTTAGTACCGATTTTTGCCAATGAATGTGTGAAAACGAATGATTCTATTGGAGATTTGTTCTGCTTTATTGTATGATTCCAATGAGAAGTGTTCCTTGTTTTCTTATAGTGTTGGGAGAACTGCATCATATTATGTAGAGAGCTGGCAAATCAGTATGAAGCCTATTATGACTACAGGAACCTCAGTAAAATGAGAGTAAGTGACAAATCAATTCTCATTACTACTTGCTATTGTAGGTGCTTGTGGAAAGTATTTTCCACATATTTTTATATTCGGCAACAGCTTGGCCAAGCACTGTCATAAGGAGAGATACCCCCTTTTTTAACCTTTTTATTCTGTGCCCATCTGTGTGTTTTTAGATGATGGAAGCATCTTTATATGATAAAATAATGAATCAGCAGAGACTGGAGCCCGAATTCTTCAGAATTGGTTTCTATGGCAAGAAGTTCCCCTTCTTCCTACGGGTAAATATGCTCTCTGGTGCCAGATGGCACTGTGATCTGGAATAAGAAGCCATGCACTGTGAAGAGAGGAAGTCATTATTACTGGATCTGACAAACAAAACATCCTTTCCTTCCTCATTAGCCATGTGCAGTTGTTTGAGATGTTACAAGCAGTGACCCATGCAACAATATGGTGACATAATGCAAGTGTGTGCAACATAAGATGTTTTAGTTGTTTTTACACCACTATCTGTGTCGATTGGACATGTACTGTACTGTAGGTGAGGTCATCATCAGTAGTAACTGGCTAAATCATTATTTTATAAAGGCAAAGCATTAGTCTGCAGATGAAAGACTAGTAGGCATTTCACTGCTCCTCCATCAAGCATCATGAGATGAGAGTATGCTTTTCCCCTGCAAATCTGCAAACGCCAACAGATGCAGCAGCCCTACTGTATGTATTCATAGGAAGTGCTATTTGTGGGAGCGCTATAAGTGTTCGCCTGTGCCCTTCCCCCTTGTCTCGCTCCCAGAATAAGGAGTTTGTGTGCCGGGGCAACGACTATGAGCGCCTGGAAGCCTTCCAGCAGCGAATGCTGAGCGAGTTCCCCCACGCCATCGCCATGCAGCACGCCAACCCGCCCGACCAGACCATCCTGCAGGCCGAGGCCCAGTGTATCCCTCCCAGCCACGTCCACAGGCCCCGTGGGGCAGCACGCTCAGAGCTCTGTCTGCACCACAGTGCACCACAGCGCACCGCTCCGCACCACACTGCCTCCCACACAGTGTGCACAGCGGCTGTGCAGCTAGCTGATCAGCACCCTTCACACATGGCCAGTTGGCTGACAGTCCACAGGCAGGCACAGCAGCCCGTCGTCACACACAGCACAACCGGCTCACACAAACTAGTCTTTTCGGCTTTTATTTAGCTCTTCTGTTGCATGTCGTCCAAAAATCTGGACATAAATCCGTACAGAAATGCAGTTTTTTCGAAGTGTCTCTTACAGAAGTATTTTGAAAGAGATGTGTAGCCAATAATAACAATATATTACATTACATTACAGCATATAGGAAATATCCACTTCACTCTCCATGAACATTCTGAATGAAATGTATTTTGCTGTGCCTTTATGAATACTGACATAGGAGCTGCTGTTGCTTTCTCTGCCTTGTGTTGCATCTCTGTTGTGTGTCCAGTAGAATTTGTGACAGCAGCTTGTGGGGCTGTGAGCTCTTGTGTATTGCCTTGACTGGCAGCGCCTCAGATCTGCAGATCTATGCAGTGAGCCCAGTCCCCGAGGGTCAGGATGTGCTGCAGAGGGACGGGGTGCCCAACAACATCAAGAGCTTCTACAAGGTCAACCACATCTGGAAGTTCCGCTATGATCGGCCTTTCCACAAAGGGACCAAGGACAAGGAGAATGAGTTCAAGGTTCACGCAGTCACCATCCCCTCTTGACAAAGTTATCAGCATGACACAGGCATCTATTGCTAGTGATAAGATATTTGGGGACAGACAGCTGACCCTTCTCTGCCCATAGGAGAATTCTAGCTTCTTGATTGTTCTTGACTGACAATATCCCATCCAAGGATATCTACTGTAAAACATGTTCTTAGAAGGGTGATTATTGTGTGCCTTTGGTCATTAGCCCATGTCTTTGTGTGTAGAGCCTGTGGGTGGAGCGGACCACACTGACCCTGGCCCAGAGTCTGCCCGGGATCTCGCGCTGGTTTGAGGTGGACAAGAGAGAACTGGTAAATAGTACCATTTGTTGGAAATTGCATTGACAAACATGTATTAAAATACATGTTAAATCAGTAACAATTATTAATATAGAGTTGTGTTGTATATCACAGAAAAATAGATGTATTTCAATGTTAGTTATCCTTCCTAAGTAGTGCATTCTTTTGTGTCTCTAGGTTGAGATGAGCCCGCTGGAGAACGCTACTGAAGTGATCGAGAACAAGAACCTGCAGCTCAGAACATTGATAGCTCAGTGCCAGACCCGCCAGATGCAGAACAGCAACCCCCTCACCATGTGCCTCAATGGCGTCATAGACGCTGCTGTCAACGGAGGCCTAGCGCGCTACCAAGAGGTACTAGCACTGGCACATTGGTCCATTGAGACAGCTGACGAGGCCACTGACAAATATGAGATGGAGGCTAATTTAGTGTTTAGAAGAGTGTTGTGTACACATGTGTACATTCCTCTTGTATAATTCACATTAGTGCAGAAGTGTTCATTTATGATTGTTGCTTAGCAACAGCTTCGTTCTGGTCAACAGTCTGGGACTGGGACCATATGGTTCCTGCTGTGGTAACTTTTTTAATGGAAAATTCAGCTTGGAGTATTATTTATTAATATCGTTCATATGGCTTGTTTATGAAAGGGTGTGTGATCTTTGTGGAAAATGAAACATTGACATTTGCTCAATACTCAGGGGAAGCCTAGACTGTTCTTCTCAATGTCACACTGAACAGCCAGTCTGTAATGGACAAAAATATTTTTATCAAGGTAGATTGACTGAGATGTGGAATTTGTATGATTTGTATGAGGAAACGGAGTAGCAATGACATTTGCTTTGTTTTTGTGGTCTGAAGGCATTCTTTGCAAAAGATTACATTTTAAATCATCCTCAAGATGGGGATAAGATCACTCGTCTCAGAGAACTGATGTTTGAGCAGGTAAATATTTGTGTTTCTGGTTACTAGTACGTTTTCTATTCTGTGCATATTTGAAGCGTTAGATAAATATTTTAAGTGAGCATTGCCAAAGTATTGAATCCTTATAGGGAATTCATAACTGATTTTCCTCTACCTCTGGGATGCCTACAGTATATTGGCCATTGGGACCTATACAGTACTAGTGGTCCCTTCATAGTCCACCTTGTTCAGTGCTGTAAAGTCACAGGATGTCTGCTTCCTCTCCAGGCTCACATTCTGGAATATGGGTTGGCTGTGCATGAGAAGTTTGTTCCCCAAGATATGAGGCCACTGCACAAAAAGCTGGTGGACCAGTTTCATATGATGAGGTCCAGTCTAGGACTACAGGTAGGTCCTAGTGTCCATTTGCGTGGAATGCGAAAGAGGAGTTTAGCATTCCTTGTTGTCATCTTACAGTTGTCGCTGTGTTTGCCTTCCTCTTCCGCCGTTGTGCCAATAGCCACAGGAGTTCCCTACACTGGTGCGTGCCAGTCCAATGCACTTTGTCAGTGGGAGCCCACGCAACTGCAGGACCCCCGTGCCCAGTGCCGTCAGTCCAGACGGCCCGCGTATGGTGATGAGGCGCAGGTGACCGCCATGTTTTCCCATTTATAAAAGCACATGCTTCTTAAGATCTGTCTTTTGCTGGCTGAGTTGGCGTAATCATTGGATATACAGTTGTCTTGTTTTAGAACAAATAGAGAAATTGTGCGCATTTACAACAAATGCTTACTGTTGTCCAGTCACATTACATGCAGTTTTGAAGTGAATTGTCTACTTGAACCTTGAAATAGTATTACAGTATCTTCATATCACTGCAGTCATCCTGAAACTGTTGTGTGTTTTCTGTTTTCATGTCCGGCCAGTCCCCTGACCTACCCAGCAGTCAACCGCTACTCCTCCTCCTCCCTCTCGTCGCAGGCCTCCAATGAAGTGAGCAACATCACGGGGCAGTCCGAGAGCTCTGATGAAGTCTTCAACATGCAGGTTAGAGCCTCTCCCCATCATCGTCTGATGGACATAGACCCCTGCAGTGGATTATTGACTCTTAGGTTTAATGGGTCTTCCACGGGTCAGCAAAACTGTTTACTACTGAATGGTGCACTTGTGAATCTATGTGATCACAACACATGTGATCAAATATGCGCTCCTTTGGTCATTTGAACTGAGTGTCTCCCTTCCTACCCAGCCGAGTCCTTCGACCTCCAGTCTCAGCTCCAACCAGTCGGGCTCCACGCATGTCAACAACTCTGCTCCCTCTAGTAACAGGGGTAAGGAAAGGAGACGACCTGGAAAGCACACAAGCTTCACTAAATATACCCCTGGAAATGAAATGTGGAGTGTCACTTTGAGTTGTCACATAAATATTTAGACTATGCTGAGATGAAATAATTGAAAATCGCTAAGGTTTCAGTCTCACAGTAAGATTTGTTTAATTCCCTAGCCACCACTGGTTTCTATCAGTATGACATATTTATGTTGAGTGTCACACTCATAGTGATAGTGTGACATGTGAATAATAACATCAAATAAAATTGGATTTTTTTCTTATTTCTAAGCCCTGTGGTTGTCTTGCCACCTCACCTTCTTCTCTGATCATGATAGCACAGTACTGTGGACTGTGACTGTGGTTTATACAGCATATCCTCATGTGTTATGTATCTTCCATTTTAGCTTCCCCATTACCTGCAGACAAACACAAGCACTCCCGAGATCACCTGTGCCTCTCACCCAGGGACAGGCTCTGCACTGGCTTATTCCCCAGCCCACTGGACCCCACTGCAGTAAGACTCTTTGAAGCACAAACTAGACATATTCAGGACTAATTGCTAGTAGACTTCACAGGTCCTTCCCACAGTGTGCAGGGCGCAGGAATCTGACACTCTTTCCATGCAACTGTTCATAGAAACATAAAGAGTTTCATTTGTTGTGCAGAGAACTCTGGCACATGTCAACCTGTAGTCCTGTCGTACGAGAGCTTTTTGTGTTTTGGTACAAAACGAAATCTGCCTCCATAGGCAGGTATGTTGTAGGTGCAAGATATTAGCAAGCTAGTTCACTCATTTGTCAATGGATTTTTGCATTTCATTTTGAAGCTAACTGAAAGCACAGTATGTGAAGCCTCTAAAAATATAGCTATTGCCCCTTTAAATAAAGCACTACAAATGACATTGCTTATTACATCAAGCAAATTAAATTCCCACACATTTTTCCATGTAGACAGCACCATAAATATGATTTTATTCCTATTTTCAGAGAACGATGCCACTCCAGATTGTGGATCCTACATCATCCCGTCCGGAACCAAACCACCCAACTCTTGAGAAAGGTATTTGTGAAAAAGTGTGGAAGGTTTATCAACAAATACACACATTTGTTTCTTTGAACTACAGTTTATTCAAGATCCCATTCCTTTACTGAGCAATCTGCTAAGATGCTCATGTTTCTTCGACCTGATAGCATAACATTCTTGACAGCAGAAGTGTTTGAGATGCATATCTGTTTTGACCCATCATGATTCATCACAGGTTTTGCAGTACTACTGTATATGAGACTGCTTAGCCACTGTGCATGATATCAACGCACTCTGCCTCTGTCAAGCAACATTTCAATCCAAACATCCTGCATTTCAGAACAGGAGTAAAATGTGACATGTCATGTATCTGCACTCTCAGTGACCCTGACAGTAGTTGCCTCAGGCCAAAAAACTAAGCTGACATTTCCAATTCTGTCATTTTACACCCTTTCCCCTATCAGAGCGACCTCTACTTTCAGCCAGTCATTGTGTGCATGAAGAGCAATCTGCAAAACAAGCTTTTGTCTTTTCTAAAATGTAAATGTAATTTTAGAAGTTAGTGAAGAGGTCAGCAAATTGCAAATATTGCCAAAGAATCCACTTTTATATCCAGTTGCGGTTGTTTAGCCGCCTTTAAAGTGGACATCAACACTCATTGACATCAAGACTCAATCATACTGTACCCAACTGCATTTGTTGCCTTTCTTTCAGGAGCAGGTTCTCTTGGAATGGGGATGAGGTCATACTCACCTATGCCCATGAACAAGTCACCCCAAAAGGTATTAGTGAATGCAAGGTTTAATAATACAGATATTAATTAACTACTTAATTTGATACGGATTAATTTATGAATTTGATGACCACCCTGTAGATGTCTTATTTAACTTTTAATAGAACCTATTTTACTTCAAAGCAGACAGAATTGAGTTAATCCTCTGAACCTCTTACCATACCTCCATTGCATCTCTGTGAACTTTGACCTTTGCTCTTTGTGTGCAGACCTCCATGCCCCCCTTGCCTCCCCTGACCCCGTCCCCAGTGGACAGCTTGCCTCCCGGTGGCCTGGTGCTGAACTCCCCCGCCCGCTCTGGCAGCTGCAGCAGCGGCATCTCTTCCCTGAGCCGCTGTAGCGTGTCGGAGACGTGCGGCATGGACCCCGCCCCCAGTGACTCTCCAGTGCCTCTCCCCGTGCCCGTCACCACCCTGGAGGAGCCCATGGTGCGGCGGGGGAGCAAGACACCCCCTCCCTACAGCGTGTATGAGCGGAACAACCCCCGCCGCGCCACCCCGCTGCCCCACAGCCTCTCCGTCCCCCCCAGCTTGGACACGTCCGCTCTGCCCCCCAAACCCCATCTCAACCGCAGCCACAGACTACACTCAGAACCCCGCCAACGGACTGTACCCCGCAAGGTCTCCCAGCTATAACGGCACTACGGCATCATGGGAGATAGAGATTGTAAATTGCAAATGGTCGGAAAGAGCAAAGGCGATCAAAGCACACACACGAGACCTGATTGGTGTGCCCTCTCACAGTTGGGGTTTCAAACTTTCGTAATATTTTTTGGAGCCATTAAGAGATTGAACACACTGATTAAGATTATCTGATTTCAAAAAAGGGCAAATAGTTTACTGCAAAATGTACACATCTGGCAGGTCCACATCGCATTTAGAGTACTTCTGCTTTAGTCAATCATATGTATTTTTGATAGATGTTTAATAATTATGATATTGATGTACAGTATGGTTAACAATAGTACTTCTCTGGCCTTACACAAAGGTCCCACTGTGCAGCTAGTCCTGCAGCTCATTTGAAATGCTTTTCTGAATAGCTGAAAGGTGCTAAAACCTAAACAGTATATCTGATGAGTCTTCAATATTTTTAGACTTGTGTTTGTGAATTTCTTGACTGTCTCAGCCTTGCACTCCATGACACAATTTATAAAACAGTTACATTTTTGTAATCTCGTAGTGGGATTGAAACAAGGCACATGCAGAGTGTTAGGTAGTTGTATTGAATTTCACAAGCTAAATGCTTTGGGGTTTTGAGGGGAAACTGAACTACTTTCACGTTGCACTATTAGAGGCTTACACTGCCTGACCAAAACACCACCCTATAGCCCATTCTTGGGGAGGACTTCCGAAAGCACATTTTGTTACAAAGAAATACTGCATCTCTCTTTTCAGTGGGAACTTTCCTATGATGCCTACATACATATAACATGCCCTCAACTAAAGCTATGGCTGAAACCGTGTAACGTGTACTAGTCTTCATTGTGCCATGTAATGGTTCTGTATGGACTGCCGACGGACGTTGTGCCAAAGACACGTCCTCAAGGTGTTAAAGCGCTGCGAGTATATAGAGCTGCTTCAGTAGAATGTGTCAGTTGCGCTCTCTTATGTACTACATGTGCATATTCTGGCAGCATGTGGCATGTATGTTAAGCATTAAGCAATATACAGTACAGTGTAACAATATCATTGCTGTGGTTCTGTGAGGGTGTCTTTGATACGACAAAAATGGCAACGTAGGACGTGGTTTGGAACATGCCACATGGCAGTTGTTGAGGAAATGGTGTTTTTTTTAAGCAATGGAGCTGTTTTAGGTTCATGTTTTTGATCATGAACAATGGATTCAAATTCAACTTGAGAATCTAGCCTGAATGTAGGATTTCATCTGTTTCAGTGAATTGGTTACTTACCAATTATTTATGAACGAAAAATGTTGTGTTTTTAAAAAGTAATGACACTTCACATTGGGGTATGGAATAGAATGTACCGGTAATTCTTCTGGGGGGGGGGGGACCATTCAAGCTCACCAATATCACTATCAAATGACTGCTAGCCAGATACCATCATGCAATGTTAAACATACTCAATGTTAAATTGACCACTGGGGCACAGTATATAGACCAAGCCCTAGAGATACCTTACACCTTGGGTGTGGATTGGAAGATTCATGTGGAGATGTCAGTGGTCCTAATGTTCTGCAATAAAATGTTAC
>JAUCNH010000171.1:8031-22882 GCA_032353275.1 Sardinella hualiensis | reverse complement strand
AAGAAAAAAACAAACAAAAAACTAGTCTTGTCACCTTGAAACACATCTGCATTGTCAGTTTTGAAACAATCACGAAAATGTTCATTTTGTGTCATTTATGCATAGAAATTGTATTTTTCTGAGTGCATATACAATCCAAAGAAGGGGTTGGCAGTATGTGGAAGAACAAAAACAATGCTGTAAAGCAGACTTTGCATATTGTAGCATTAAATAGTTGCATGTTGATCTGTTTTTGATAGTCATTGGAAGCTTAAATAAATGCTATGCTAACAGTTCAGGTAGTTACTGAGACATGCCACAACTTTTGGAAGTTCACAAGCTGTGATCAGTGTTATATAGCAGTGTCACATCTTTCACAATATCCCAACCCATATTCGCTTAGGGGTTGTAGCTACTGGGCCTTATCATCATTGACACCGTTTTGAATGCATGTCTGTAATTAGTTGGGTAATATTCTCTGGAGATGTTGGGCCAGGTTCCCCAATAGATGCCATTACGTACTCCCTTATACTGTGTGTGATAATATTTGCCATTTAAATTGGCAGACATACAAGAGTCAAACCACCATCCGGAGCCGTAGTAGGCCCCACAGTTCCCAGAGGGGTATTGGTCATTGTCTCTGTCGGGAGTGGTGAACAACTTTTGGTCATGGTTAAAACTCTGGCTGAAATTAAGAGCATCCCCTGCTGTGCCAGAAAAGTGGCCTACAGTCAGTCGATAGCGCTCAAGTTCACTAGCCACAGAAAAGTGCTCATACGTCGCATAAGCTTGAAGACCATCAGTGTCTTCTAGCTGAATACGTAGGACCATCTCTTTACCTTTAGTAAGCAGATGAATCTTGTCATTTCCGAGCCAAAATTCACCATCCAATTGTCCAAAGCCCCTTTTGTATTCATTCCAAGTGCGGTTGAAACTGATACTCCCATCATAGCGTCGCTGAAGTAAAGTCCAGCCCCCACCATTGGACTCCATCTCACAGAGCACAGGGAAGGAACTGTTTCTCAGGTCAGGCCTCACTATAAAAATGCCATTCTTCCTTGATTCCCTTGCAGTATAATCAGAGCAATCTTGAAAAGCTGGTGGAAGATCATATTTACATAAAGAATAATTAAACCAACATTACTTTATCTCTTTTTCTTTTTGGAAAGTAAAAATATTTCAAGATGTTGCTTAAATGTGGATAAATTGTACAACTGTTTACTACATAGGCTACTTAACCACTCTTACCACAAAACTGAATCATGAAAGGGTTAAGGGCTTTGTGTGAAACTAATTTAAAACTGCCTGACTAACAGCCTCCTCCACCCTTCCTGAAAATTTTTGGAAGCGTAACATCTGTTACTCAGATGACGAGGGAGATTCATATCCACTGTCCTCATCACTATTGATCATTGTTTTGAAATAGTTTGGCACACTCCATGGTTGAGGCAAAGGATAAAGTCAGCACAGCTTTAAACAGTGTGCCGTCTGCGACACACTCTTTCCCCATGCATAAGAGTTTGTCTTTTGTCCCATGTATCCCCATGTGTGTCACAAATTTGTTTTGTGGGACAAGGGATTATCTAGCTAATAAAATCCTACTGTGTCAGCAACTGTAACAAGTGTTTTCAAGTAAATAATTCCAGCCCTTTCTTGTCTCTAATGAAGCTTTCATGTCAGTTCAAAGCGCAAAGAATATTTGTTGTGAAAGGAGACAATGAAAACTCCCTTACCTGGTTTAGTAGTTCCATTGTTGCTGTCAGTCTCTGGTGATAAGGGGTAGTTTTCTTGTATCCCCTCCACAGTCAGGGACTTCGAGCCCCTCACTTCATCTGTATACTTGGTGACTTCCACATACCCAGGGGGCTTCATCTGTTGACCGTTGTTATTGCTGTCTGGATTTGTATGGGATTCTCCCCCTTTGGTTGCCTTGCCAAGAGGCACTGAATCCTGTTTCCTCCTCTTGTTGTTACTGACATTGGACTCGTGTTTCATGATGGTTGATTGCCTTGTTTGGTTTTTATTCATGTTGAATGGAAATAGCTTCTTCAGTCCGCTGGTGATATTAACTTTGTGTCTCATAGATGTGCTTGAGTCATTTGTCACTCTTTGGATATCGGTTTTGTTCTCTGAGAGACGGTATGATGGGTTGCCTAAACTCTTGCTCCTCAAGTCATCCCCAGTGCCAGGGTCTTTTGCCTTGACCACAGTGGCAGTGCCATCAGTTCCCTCCACAGAGAGGGCTGTTGTGAGATTCTTCTCTGTCTTCTGAGTGTTTTCTTCTGAGATATGTTCTGATAATTCATCCACTAGGGAAGGTTTTACTTCTTTTAGACTCTTGTCACTTTGTCCAGTAGCTTTTAGCTGGTTCACTGTCTGTGCATTTTTACGGTTTGCTGTTTTTGGCTGTTCATGGCTCTCGAGGCGACTGTCCTTTTTGCCCTGATCAACAGGAAGAGTATTTGACTGACTTCCTCCATCAGTGCCAGTGAGTGGCTTTGATGTCTCATTTCTGTTGCTGACCTCAGGTCTGTTATCTGAGGAATACTGGGACCCCTTTTGTCCTTTGTTGTTGTTAATGTTATCTTCTGTATGTGGGATTGGGGCGGTTGTTTTATCAGTATTTTTGACTATCTGCATAGATTTTGGGTTCAACTCTGTGACTTTAGTTCCTGTTTTTTCATTGCCTGTCGAAACAGGTTTCATCTGCTTCCCTCCGCTGGTGACCTTTACCTCAGTC
This sequence comes from Sardinella hualiensis, assembly GCA_032353275.1. NCBI lineage: Eukaryota > Metazoa > Chordata > Actinopteri > Clupeiformes > Clupeidae > Sardinella > Sardinella hualiensis. The sequence goes on along the minus strand of JAUCNH010000171.1, from coordinate 20,163 downwards.
CTGTTTCCAGTGCCCACAGATTTGTCCACAGTTTGAAAATGGCTTGTTTCCATTGCATTGGTTTTGCTAATATTGTCCTGTGAGGATGTGTTTAGCTTCCTATCTGTGCCTGTACTGAGGTGTGGCTTTAGCCATGCTTTGCTGCGGTCTCCAGGTTTCTCCTGATCAATGGGCCGTCTGGTTCTCCATGGCTGTTCACGGTTCATAAGATGGCTGTCCTTTTTGCCCTGGTCAACAGGGAGGGAAGTTGACTGCTTTCCTCCATCAGTGCCTGTGCGTGGGGTTGATGCTTTGTCTCTGTTGCTACCTGGTTCTGAAGGATGTTGTAGCTTCTTTTGTCCTTTGGTACTGTTAATAGTGTCCTCTCTGTCTGAAATTGTCGGTTTTACACCATCAGTCTTTAGGTCTATCTGAACTCCTGCTGGGTTCAACTCTGTTACCTTCATACCAGTTTTTACATTGTCTGTTGGCGACTGTTTTCCTCCACCAATGCCAGTGCCTGGATGTGGGCCCTCAGGTTTGTTACCTGAAGGGTGTTGTGGCCTCCTTTGTCCTATGGTACTGTTAATAGTATCTTCTCTTCTAGTATCGGAGATTGGTTGCTTTACACCATCAGTCTTTAGGTCTACCTGAATTGCTGTTGGGTTCAGCTCTGTAACCTTAATTCCAGTTTTTTCATTGTCTGTTGGCGACTGTTTTCCTCCACCAATGCCAGTGCCTGGATGTGAGCCCTCAGCTTTGTTACCTGAAGGTTGTTGTGGACTCTGTTGTCCTTTGGTATTGTCAGTATTATCAACTGTAGTTGTCTGTGTCTTCCTATCAGTCTTTTGGTCTGTCTGAACAGCTACTGGGTTCAACTCTGTTACCCTAATACCAGTGCCCTTATGGTCTGTTGACACAGGATTCATCTGCTTCTCTCCACTGGAATCCACAGATTTCTCCACTGTTTGCAAATTACTTGTTTTCATTGTATTAGTTTTGCTAATGTCGTCTGAGGATCTGTTTGACTCTCTACTGAGATGTGGCTTTATCCATGCCTTGGTGCTGTCTACAGGTCTGTCTTGAGTGATGGGCCTTTTGGTTCTCCATGGCTGTTCACGGTTCATGAGATGGATGTCCTTTTTGCCCTGGTCAACAGGCAGGGAAGTTGACTGCTTTCCTCCATCCATTCCTGTTCGTGGGGTAGATGCTTTGCCTCTGTTGCTACCTGGTTCTGCAGGATGTTGTGGCTTCTTTGGTCCTATGGTACTGTTAATAGTGTCTTCTCTGTGTGAAATTGGCTGTTTTACACCATCAGTCTGAACTGCTGCTGGGTTCAACTCTGTTACCTTCATATCAGTTTTGTCTGTCGGTGACTGTTTTCCTCCACCAATGCCAGTGCCTGGATGAAGGCCCTCAGCTTTGTCCTCTGAAGTGTGTTGTGGTCTCTTTTGTCCTATGGTACTGTTAGTAGTATCTTCTCCTCTAGTATCGGAGATTGGTTGTTTTACATCATCAGTCTTTAGGCCTATCTGAACTGCTGCTAGGTCCAACTTTGTTATCTTCATACCAGTTTTTTCATTGTCTGTCGGTGACTGTTTTCCTTCACCAATGTCAGTGCCTGGATGTGAGCCCTCAGCTTTGTTACCTGAAGAGTGTTGTGGACTCTGTTGTCCTTTGGTATTGTCAGTATCATCTGTACTAGTCTGTGTCTTCCCATCAGTCTTTTGGTCTGTTTGAATAGCAGCTGGTTTCAACTCGGTTGTCCTAATACCAGTGCCCTTATTGGCTGTTGAAACAGGATTCATCTGCTTCTCTTCATCAGAGACCACAGATTTGTCCATAGTTTTAGAATTGCTCACTGTCATATTGTTTTTGTTAATGTTGTGAACTGAGGATGTGTTTGACTTCATCTTTGTGTCTCTACTGAGGTGTGGTTTCAGCCATGCTTTAGTGCTGTCTACAGGTCTGTCTTGAGTGATGGGCCATTTGGCTTTCCATGGCTGTTCTTGGCTGTTCTTGAGATGACTGTCCTTTTTGCCCTGATCAACAGGGGCGGTATTTGGCTGCTTCCCTCCATCAGTGTCAGTGAGTGGCTCTGATGTCTCATTTCTGTTACTGACCTCAGGTCTGTTATCTGAAGTGTGCTGGGGCTTCTTTTGTCCCCTGTTGTTGATAATACTATCCTCTGTATCTGGGATTGTCTGTTCTGTACCATCTGTCATTTGGTCTATTGGAACAGATTCTGGGTTCAACTCTGTTACCTTTATACCAGTTTTTCCATTGTCTGTTGAAATAGGATTCAGCTGCTTTTCTCCAGTGGTGGCCTTAGGATCTACTGTCTTTGTCCTATTTCCAATGCCCAGAGAACTGTCTGCAATTTGGAAATGGCCTGTTTTCATTATATTGGTTTTGTTATCTTTTGAGGATGCGTTTGAATTCTTCCTTATTTCTGTACTGAGAAGTGGCTTGGTGCTGTCTACAGGTCTGTCCTGATCAATGGGTCGTTTTGTTCTCCATGGCTGTTCACGGTTCATAATTTGACTGTCCCTTTTGTCCTTGTCAAAAGGAGGGGTGCTTGACTGCTTCTCTCCAGCAGTACCAGTGGGTAGCTTTGAAGTTTCATTTCTGTTGCCAACCTCCGCTATGTTTCCTGAAGGGTATTGTGGATTCTTTTGCTCTTTGGTATTGTTGATATTCTTTTCGCTGTCATTGATTAACTGTGTGGTACCATTGGCCTTTTGGTCTATCAGAACAGCTACTGGTTTCAACTCTGCTACGTTAATACCAGTCCTTTTGTCTGTTGAAACAGGATTCATCAACTTCTCTCCACTGGTGGGCTTTGACACCGGTTCCCTTGTCTTACTTACAGTGTCCACACCTGGAATATTGCTTGGTTTCATGGTATTGGTTTTGTGAATGTTGTCCTCTGAGGATGTATTTGTTGCCCTCTCTGTGTCTGGTCTGAAGTGTGGCTTTATCCATGGCTTGGTGCTGTTTATAGGTCGGTCCCGATTTATGGGCCTTTTGGTTCTCCATGGCTGTTCACGGTTTACAAGATGGGTTTCCTTTCTGCCCTTGTCAAGAGGACGAGAAGTTGACTGCTTCCCTCCACCAGTGCTAGTGAGTGGGTTTGGCTCTTTGTCTTTGTTACTGACCCCAGTTCTGTCACCTGAAGGTTGTTGCGGCTTCTTTTGTCCTTTGATATTGTTATTATCTTCTCTGTGAGAGACTGGCTGTATATTGTCAGTCTTTTGATCTGATTGAACAAATCCTGGGTTCAACTCTGTTAGACTGATGCTAGTTTTTTCATTGTCAGATAAAACAGGATTTATCTGCTTTTCTCCACTGCTGCCCTGTATTGTAGGAACTACTTTAGTTGTCCTATTTGTGATGCTCACAGAACTGTCCACAGTTTGAAAATGGCCTGTTTTCTTTACATTGGTTTTGTTAATATTGTCCTCTGAGGATGTGTTTGACTTCCTATCTGTGCCTGTACTGAGGTGTGGCTTTAGCCATGCTTTGCTGCGGTCTCCAGGTTTCTCCTGATCAGTGGGCCGTCTGGTTCTCCATGGCTGTTCACGGTTCATAAGATGGCTGTCCTTTTTGCCCTGGTCAACAGGGAGGGAAGTTGACTGCTTTCCTCCATCAGTGCCTGTGCGTGGGGTTGATGCTTTGTCTCTGTTGCTACCTGGTTCTGAAGGATGTTGTAGCTTCTTTTGTCCTTTGGTACTGTTAATAGTGTCTTCTCTGTGTGAGACTGGCTGTTTTACACCATCAGTCTTTAGGTCTATCTGAACTGCCACATGGTCCAACTCTGTTACCTTCATACCATTTTTTTTATTGTTTGTCGGTGACTGTTTTCCTCCACCAATGCCAGTGCCTGGATGTGGTCCCTCAGCTTTGTTACCTGAGGGGTGTTGTGGCCTCTGATGTCCTTTGTTATTGTCAGTATTATCAACTGTTCTAGTCTGTGTCTTCTTATCAGTCTTCTTGTCTGTCTCAACAGCTTCTGGGTTCAACTCTGTTTCCCTAATACCAGTGTTCTTTTTGGCTGTTGACACAGGATTCATCTGCTTCTCTCCACTGGAATCCACAGATTTGTCCATTGTTTGATAATGGCTCATTTTCATTATATTAGTTTTGTTAATGTTTTCATCTGAGGATGTGTTTGACTTCCTCTCTGTGTCTCTACTGAGGTGTAGATTTATCCATGCCTTGGTGTTGTCTACTGGTCTGTCTTGAGTGATGGGCTTTTTGGTTCTCCATTGCTGTTCATGGTTAATAAAATGAGTTTCCTTTTGGCCCTGGTCAACAGGCAGGGAAGTTGACTGCTTTCCTCCATCAGTGCCTGTGCGTGGCGTTGATGCTTTGTCTCTGTTGCTACCTGGTTCTGAAGGATGTTGTGGCCTATTTTGTCCTTTGGTACTGTTAATAGTGTCTTCTCTGTGTGAAATTGGTTGTTTTACACCATCAGTCTTTAAGTCTGTCTGGACAGCTGCTGGGTCCATCTCTGTTACCTTCATACCAGCGTTTTCATTATCTGATGAAACAGGATTAGTTTGCTTTTCTCCCCTGGCAGACGTTACGTCAGACATCGGTTCCTTCGTCCTGTTTCCAGTACCCACAGATTTATCTACAGTTTGAAAATGGCTTATTCTCATGGTGTTACCCACAGGGGATGTTTTTGAACTCTTTTCTGTGTCTGTAGTATGCAATGGTTTGTTCCATGCCTTGGTGCTGTCTACACGTCTGTGTGGATTGGTGGGTCGTGGCATATGGGTTTTGTTAGGAGTGATTGTTTTGTTTTTTAATTGTTTTTGATTGTTATGAAGACTGTGGTTAAGAGGTTTCAATGTTGTCTTTAAAGTCTCACTCGTAACTCTCTCATCCATTGGATCAGTGTGTTTAATATTACCAGTGATATTTTCAACACCATCATCACCCTGATTTATCTCTCCAGACAAGTTGCTGTTCATCTCGCTGCCTACATTCATTTGATTTATCTTCTTCCCAGAAGTATTATATTTCATCTGCTTCAGGTTTGGTGTGCTCAGAGAAGGTGACTGTGTGATGTTTTTATTTCTATCCAAATCGGGCTTGTTCTCTTTGTCAGATGAGTTGATGTATCCCAGAAAAGTTTTTTGGTCCTGGTTCAATGTCTTGTTAAGTGCTTCTGTAATCTGCTTCTCACTGTCTTCACCTTGACTTTTGCTAAGACTGGAGTTTGTCAAAATATCACTTTCTTCACCTCCACTGCCTCTGTTTTTTATAGGAGCCTGCGTTGTTTTTAGCCCCATATTGCTATCAACACTTTCAGGTAGGCCTAGTGCTGAACCTGACACTCTTGACATGCTTCCATTTGAAACGCTGAACAGGGCAACTTTGATTCCAGAAGGTATGTGCAAGTCCTTTAAAATGGTGTCTAGCTTTGCTGCCTTTCCTGAAGGAGGTACATTTTGAACTCTGCTATTTGGGTTCAGGCTGTCTCTACCATTGCCTTTGTCAGCTGGGCTTGCACTCCTCCCCACATCGTGTCTGGTGCTTGTTAAAGGATTAGCTGTTTTGGTGTTTTTTTCACTGTCCATTGTGACTGGGCTTGAATCTGCTCCTTCCCTGTATTTTGATGAGGATGCATTTGCTATTTTCTCTGCAGTCAGTGAATGTAATTTCTTTTCTCTATTTGTATTTCCTGAAAGATGACTGACAGATGGGGTGGACTTTTTCATACCACTGTCAATTTTTATTGGCTGTTTCAGGTGCAAATCCTTGATTTCATCTTTCCTATCAGTCTCATCTGATATCAGTGGGTTCCCAGTCTTCCACTCTGTGCCATTCCTGCTTGCTCTCCCCACCTCCGGATCCCCCTCACGGGAGGCGGTGGGAATGCGGCTCAGTGAGGTCAGTGGACTCAGATCCTTCCCTGCATCACTGCTGCCTCTGCCAGTCATCACAGGAAATCGGGGCTTATTCACAACACTTGCATCCCCATTTTGTACAATTTCAGGGCTTGAAGTGTTTCTCTTACTTCCACTGTCCACTACACTGTTTATGTTAAGAGCAATTACCTCAGCCTCAGTGTTAGTCTTTGTAGGAGCAGCAGCATCAGTAACTCGAGATATGTGATGTGGTCCTTTCCTCTCCTGACTAGTGCTGTTCACTGGTCTAGTGATTGTGAATGGGTTGAATTCCTCTGGAGTTCTACTTTGGTCAGTCGGAAGGGGAGCAGGCTTTATAACATCAGTATCCATTCGCCGAGGGGTAACCTCACTTACCTTGATTACTTTCAGCCCTCCTCGTCCAATGGAAGGATCCCATGCAGTTTTCACCTTGACTGGCTTTGCATGTCTTGGCCCCGTTTTATCTCCCACATTTGCCCCCTTGACTGGAGGTGTCCTCACCCTGCTCTCCTCTCCTCTCCTCACTGTAGTTGTAAGTCCTAATTCCTTTTCTCGGCCGACGCCGGGCATCTTTTCATCGAGGAATGGGTCTGGATCCTCCGCTCCAGTTTTAAGAGAGCTTGTTTTCTTTCGAGTAACCCCGGTTCCTGGTGTGTATTCCCCTAAGTCCGTGGGGTTGGCGGGAGTCTGTCTGTCCCCCTCTCCGGGTGCTGCCCCAGGCTGCTGCTGGTGCTGCTGCTGCTGCTGCTGATCCCCACCCTGTGTGGAGCTCTCCTGGCAGCACTGCCTCAGCTGCCTGACTGTCTCCTTCAGGCGCAGCAGCTCCCGGGTCATGCCTTCCAGATCCTTGAATTCTCTCGGCAACTGGATGGACAAGGGTGGCAAGACGATCTGGTAGGGACAAGAGTCCTCTTCCCCCTCGCATTGCCCCGCAGGTTGTATCCTTGCCCACAGGGAGTCCCCGTCTGTCGGCTCGCCACACTTCTCACTCCTGATGAGCACCAGCAAGCCCCACCACAGGCAGAGCTGAAGCAGTCTCATGGTGTCGGAAAGGTTATGCTGTGAGGTGAGCTGTGTCAGTGTCTGAGAGAGAGGGAGACTCTCGGGGAGGAAAAGGGGAGAGGGAGAAGGCAGAGACTAGAGGACAACCTCCTGTCTAGCTGCTGGTAGCCCAGCTGAGAAGCATGTGGGATGGTTTTATTACAGGCACAAAGATGTATGGGGCAGCTCTAAGGAGTGGGGTGCATAAGGAAAAGTCACAAAATGGGATTTGTATGATTAGGTTAATAATTTGTTGTATATTTTTCAAAAATGCATTGGACTTAGTGTATTTATTAAATTTTGATTTAAAGTAGGCCTACATTTAATAATGACTGATAATAAATCAAGGCCCTTTGATCATTGTCACAAACAGTATCAATATTACCACACACTTGGAGTGTCAGCATAGTTTATCTCCTTAGATGTGTGAATGACCACATGCACGTGAATGTGTGCATTTCTGCACGTGTGCCATAAAATTCAGATGGTGGACAGCTTTTCAGTTTCCTATCATTAAACAGCATCTACATCTGAAATGCATTGTTAGCTCTTGGCTAACTCTTTTCCCCCTCTGGTTAGCAGACGTCAGTTCAGACCTGTTTACACCAGACCTAATTGTCTCCACATCAAGAGCCCTTGCCAAGTTATCTCAAGGCCATGTTTAAACTTTGAATTACCAAGTGTAATCAGGAAAAACTAATTCATTCTTTTGAGTTGTCACACCCCTGATTGTGAATTTGCAAAATTATAACAGATAGATTGAAAATATTATTTTTTTCCCCTCTGCATTTGAAGACTCCTTCAAATGAAATATCTCTAAAGCAGTGTTTACTGATGGCACTGCAGTTCCTTTTAAACAATGCTTTGTTTCTTCTCAGTCAAGTGTTCCCAAACCGTTTAGAGTGTTACATGATATAAACTTACGGGTACAGTGTATACCAACCACTCACCATGGTGACCGTACATGGACAGTTCTATTTTTGTGAGATAGCTCTACGAGGTCCCTTTTTCGCCATCGAAAAAGTAAAACCCATCACTATCACAAACTATGTAAACAATTTTTCCATTAACCAGCTTAAGCAAACATTCAGCTTAGGGCTAGCTTTGTTGGCTGAGTGGCAGTGTACCTGGACCACTTCAAAGTTGGCGGTTACAATGTTTACAAGATCTAGTGCATGCAAAATAATATGCCTCTTGTAAAGACCCAAGTGCCCACACTCTAACAGATTAATCTCATATAAAAGTTCACATTGTTTCTGTGGGGAACCTTGCTGGTGTTATTCTACCTTTTGCTCTTGCACAATAGAAGGGAGAGTGCCATGCATCTGGACTTGATTAGCTACACTGCATCAACAACAGATAATGGCGGGTCCTTTGGTTTCCGTCACAACAGACTTAACTTCATGAAATACTTGGGTAATTCCCCTTCAACATTTCTTTAATTGATGTATTATTATGAAGGCAACTTTATCTTGTGTGATCTCATAGTGTGGACCTTTACTAACATCCATACCTTTAGTACAACTTATTTTGTCTCAAGGTTCAACATCTGCTCTCCATAATGTTTAAATTCAATCAATGTTACGTGTTAGAGAGATTAGGTAAAGAACTGAACATCACAGGGGAATTTGGCTCCAAGGTGTTCTAATAATGTGATGCCTGTGACACGGCTGTTGTTGTATCAATGTCTACTTGTAAGGTGTCTGTGAGTGTCATGTGTAGGTTATTTCATTCTGCAAGCTTTCCTATAAGAACCTGTGCTACAGGGAACAGCTTAACAAGCTCTGGTCCTGCAATAAAGCGTTGTGTCGCCGTGACAGCATTTATTTCACAAGTCGAATGGTGCCCTCTGGTATTCATCACTAGGCCAATACTGGAGCCAAGTTTCAAACAAATGCACCACAAACATCAACAGGGACTGCAACCACTCAGTGTCAGTTTTTACTGCATGTTGATGTCATTTGTTTTCCTTATCGAGTGAGGGCCATTGGAGAGGGGAGAAATAAACTGCCTTTAGCTATCTATTAAATGCAATAAACCAATAGTAAATGCGCATTTATGCATTGATTCACCCCTATGCTCGCTGTAAACTGCGAAGACCTCCAAGGCTCTTATTAAGTTTTGTGTAAAAATGTCGAAATGCCATTTAAAAATCATGTGCCGTTGTAATGACACTAGTTTTAGCCAGATGTCCTTTACATGGGAGTGTTCTGTTGATTATTCTCCTCACAAGATGATGATCTTCCTTTTTATTTTCTAATTTGAAATAATTGTATAATATATGATGTATATTTCATACATTTTTTAAAAATAAATTCCTTGAAAGATGATATTTGGTAAGTGTATGCTATATTATTATTTCATGCGCAATTGAAGGTTTACTGCTTTGGACATTTGTTTCTTTTGAGGTTATGTAATATGTTCCCAATTTTTCAAACAAGCAAGCACACGTGCTCATGCACACTCAGACACAGACACGCACACACACACACACACACACACACACACACACACACACACACCAACAGAACTGAATAGTAATGTGTTCAAGAGAGAGCAAATTTGAGTGCGTTGTCCACTAATGTCCACTCACATGCGGTAGCTTCCTACAGTGCTGCCTAGGGTATTTAATGTTTTAATCATAGAATTAATCTTTTGTCTTTGGGGGTTACATGTAATTGTTGGATCCACACACAAGTTTAATTTTGAAGTATTTTTTTGCCCAAACAAAAATCCTACAAAAAATATTATAGAGCACTGGTGTGTTCCAGTAGGGAAAAACCATGCAATGATACAGCTCTGAAAGTTTTATGGATCCCACAGTCTAGACAGAAATAAAGAAACAGCAGATAAAAGACACAGGTCAGACACATTTATGTACATATTTACAAAGTCAAAACACTCACACACATCTCTTACATTGTTTTACAAGAGTTTACACTCTCTCACAACACACAAAGATACAGCACTGGGCCAAAATCTCTTCAAACATGACAGATAAAAAGTGTCTAGAGGGTAGGAGGCTTAGAGAGAGAGAGAGAGAGAGAGAGAGAGAGAGAGAGAGAGAGAGAGGAGATAGACAGATTGATTCAAGACAGAGCACAATATTGGGTTTGATATTCTCCATTCATAAACGCACATCAATCCAGCAATGTGTTCTCATGAGGCTGATCTCCAGGACTGAAGTCAGCTCTGCACATGGCTGATAGGAGCTGGGTCGAGGCTGGAATTCTTTGCCCTTTGGCTGCCACTAGCACGCTAACTGAGGTGCCAGCCAGTTGTTGTGAGTAGATCTGGAAACCCCGAATGAGACCCCTCAGATGCAAACTAGTCAATTTTTTTTGTTGTTGTTTTTTTACTAGAGTAATCTCTGAGCCATGGAAAGTGTTTTACGTGATGACAAAGTGGGAGAGCTGGCACTTGAAAACCAGCTCTCCTCAAAACTATGGCTGTGCTTGTAGAGGATTCACACAAATCCTGTAATGATATCCGAGTTTTGTTCAGAGGTCATGGGTACCATACTTTTGAGCGGAACACCTGAGCGGAAAATGTGTCTCAAAAACATGAACGTGGCTTTTATTTTTTTACTAGGTTCATGATTGGTTCGAGCTGATGTAATCACTTCCATTATACTATTTCAATGTAATACTTGTCTACATGTCCTTGAAGATGGTGTCCAGACCATAATGAATGCAATTTGTTGAATGGCAGCGCTAGGCTACTCTGCCCCTGCTCTTGAAGGAAAATTCATCCATCTTCCTCCTCTTACACATAGGGCTATATGTTCAAAGTCGAAATAAATGGCACAGTTGTCAAAATATATCATATTACTTTCAGTAATTCTGTTGCAGTGAGAAATGCAACAGCTACTTAGTTGCACTGTGTCGGTGTAACAAGTAGCTCTAGCGATGCGGCGTTCCCATCCTGTGTCAAATCACACGTCACATACTGTACAGGAAAACCACTATTTCAAAAAGTCATTGCACAAGTCACTCAAAGAAGTATGCTATATTTGAACAAATGCACCAATGTTTAGTCCGTGAAGGTGAAGCCCACAGCTACAAAATGAGTTGCATGACCGGGGAGAAAGTGGCAGAAGGGGGGGGGGGAGTCTACTATAGGCAAGGTGAGAGACAACCATTTTTTTCCAGAGTCTGGGGAATGTGTAAAAACTTGTAGGACATGCAAAACAACACCATGACACCTGATCGGTTGTGATTTGCTGTTTTGATTATTGTAGAATCTAAAATCTCATTTACTTTGGCTACAGACAGAGAAGTGCACCTTGCTGCAGGCTTGCGGTCCACTGTGGCCGAATTTGACTCAAGTCCCAGTCAGCGTTGCTCCTCAGGTTAAGGATGGACCCAACCAATGGGAGCAGCTGAGGCCTAGTCAAAATAAACTCTGTAACCTTACTACTGATTTGACTACACTGCACATTTAACTTCAGGAGAATGAAAAGTCCTCCCTGATAGATTTCACAACTTCAAATATTTATCTGAGAAGCTCACCTAAGTGAACCCCAAGAAGGGTTCAGTTGTTATGAATAGAAGCTTCCAGAACCCCATGTTGTGAGTCTGTGTCGCTTTGGAGAAAAAAGCTTTTGCTAAATACCAGTCAGCTTTACTTTACTTTTCTTTAGTTTACCTTGAATGTCCACACCCCGGGTCAGGAGGGTGCAGTCCCTTCCTAGCCTACATGAATACAGTGGACCAACACTGAATTTGGACACTGATGGTTCTACTCGCCTCCTTCCTTTTGTGCAAATCAATCCAGTTTGATACTCGTGGTGGTGGGTGTGGGGTGAGGAGTGCCTGGCCAGGGGGAACAGGAGATGAGACTCTTGTCTGGAAGGCAGAAGATGAGAAGGTCATCAAAGTAGAATATGGGCTACAGCAGTTCTCACTCCAAACCTGATGGAGAGCCAGAACAGAAATATTGGCAAGTGAGTATGAAGAATTCAACTGAAAACTCTTGTGCCCTTTAATGAAATACTCACCCCTCCAACAATGATGTTATGCCCAAATACCTTCCTCATCATCCTTGGTTTGGCAATGGGGAAAGACCATGAAAAAAACAGATATATTAATACTGTATGTCTTGTACAAATGTATTTCAAGTTATTTGTGTGTATATGTGTGTGTGTGTTTGTGTGTGTGTGTGTGTGTGTGTGTGTGTGTGTGTGTGTGTGTGTGTGTGTGTGTGTGTGTGT
>JAUCNH010000168.1:19116883-19129483 GCA_032353275.1 Sardinella hualiensis | reverse complement strand
GGCAGTGGAGGTGGGGCAGTGGGTGGTGGGCATGGGGCAATGGGACGATGTGGGGCAGTGTCTGTGGGGTGCAGCAGCACCGGCGCTGGGGCCCATGGGTCCACAGTCACCATCTCACGGTCGCTCCGGTGCCGCCGCAGTGCCGCCGCTGCCCATCCTGAACCCGGGGCCGCCGCTGGAGGAGCGGCCGGGGGTTTTCGCCCGCGTCGCCGTCAACGGCTCGGGCCGCGTGGGCGTAGCGTCCAGCTGCATCAAGTGCGTGATCGCCACCAAGGAGAGCCCGGAGGTGGAGCGGCGAGGGCCGGAGGGGGTCGGGGGCCCCATCCCGGCCGAACGGGCGTTCTCCTTGCGGCAGGAGCGGGTGTGCCGCTCGCCCACGGGCTCCCGGCAGGTGCAGCCGCAGCCAGGGCCCATCCCACAGGCCCTGGCCCAGCCGGATCTGCTGTCCCCGGTCAAGCCCAAACCCGAGGCCCAGGCTCTGCCGAGGCCTGTTCCCGTCCCCCTGCCCAGGGCTCGTGATAGGGCCAGGCAGACGCTGGGGACGCCCGGCATCCGCCAAGAGATGGTGGACCCCTACGCTCGCGGAGCACGCTCCTGCAGTGTCCCTCGCCGGCGCTTTGCGTCCCCCACCCCCCCTAAAACCCCTGCCCCCCCTCCGCCCACCATGTACAGCAGTCTGCGTGCACACCTCCCACCCCCACCCGACTATGGCAGCAGCTGCGAGGTGCTGCGTCCTGTTGCTGTGAGCAATGGCCTGTCCGACAGCGACAGCGACTCCAGCAGCTGTGGCAGCCTCAGCAGCCTCGAGCTGCCGGCCGAGATTCCCGCCTGTCTCCCCGACAACCGTCGACGGGCGGCCGGGACCCTGCAGCGAGAGATGAACGCCCTCTTTGCCCAGAAGATGGAAGAGATCCGCAGCAAATCTCCATTGTTTTTCGCCGGTAAACAGTTAGCTAGCCACATAGCCTAGCTAGTTAGCCTATCTAGTCGTTCCCCTATATTAGCCTGTGTACTTTTCCTAGCAGACTAGTGGACATCTCCCCACATCTCCTATGTCTCCTATAACCTTGTCGCTCTAGCTAGCAGACCAGTAGTTAAAGGAGAAGTTTGGTGTGAATCAATCCATAGACCTGTTGTTCAAGGTCACTGAACGCTGTTTATAGGAAAAAGAACGAAAAAATTTGATACAACATAAGCTGAATAATGAACCAGGCAACTAACACTAATTAAATGAGGCATAGTGTCTTACTTTCAGTTTCATTTTGCTATGCCCCATTCAGTTAACAATAGTTATCGCTTTATAACTCAGGCTATGTTGCATCAATTTTTTTTGTTCTTTTTGCTACAGACAGCATTCAGTGATCTCTAACAACAGGGCTATGGATTGATTCACACCGAACTTCTTTAACTGTCCCTCATCGTGTCCCTTTGAAAGTAAGCCAAGCTACCATGTGTGTGGTCAGGTAATGGTCCTGGACTGGTGACTGCTATAGGCTGTCGCTACTAAACAGTTGCTAGAGACACTCCTGCCACAGTCAGTGGTGAACTTTTACCTAGTATAATACACACCAGCTGGGGATGAGCCCCCGTATTTTTGGTGTTATACAACTACAAACCTCAAACATCTGATTCCCTTTAGCTCTCCGAGCCTGACGGCAGAGGCAGTGTTTTTGTCAACATCTCCTTGATGCTTTGCTCCCTTTTTTTGTCCTGTTATCTGGTTCATATGCTGTGATCAATGGATGTGTTTAAATAAGTTTCTCTTACGCGGGACTAGAGTATCGCTAATCCTGTTTCTTACACAATTAAAATACATTTTTTTTTTTATATTGAAGCACAGCTCATATCGGTCCATCAGGCACAGATGTTTGCCTAAGAAACAAACACACACACACACACACTTGATCGCCCCCGAAAAGAAATGTTGCAATGCTCTAGAGTATTTTACATACGGTCTCTAAATTCTTGGAGTCATAAGACAGGAGAGGTCAAAACACACACACACACACACTCACTCACACACACACACAGGCACACATACACACACTACAAGTATGAAACATGAACAAGCATCACGAGTGTTTCAACAGGGGACACATTGACACCCCACACCCCCACTAAGCGTCATCAGTCTGAGGGAGTGCTAGGGGTGTGTCTGTGCACTGTGCTCCACTGGAGGGTTTCCTGATTGGGGAGGGTTACAGTATGCGTGGGTGGCTTATGCAGCGCTCTCAAAAAGCCCCCGATCACGAGTTCTCCCATCTCCCAGCTCTTGGCCTTGACCCCTGGTCAAGAATGGCCCGCCATGCCTTTGGTTGCTAGAGCGCATGCACTAGGTTCTATTCACTTTTCTCCATGTTGTTTTCAGGTGTGTCTTACCATGCCTCTGACTTCAGCTCCAGTAGTTGAAGTTGACTCTAATCTGTAGTTCTTCATGCGGTCCCATGCTTTTAACACTAGTGATCCTTTCTCCCTATGGGTGGTGTGTGTGTGTTTGGGATGGTTGGTGGGTTGGTTGTGGTTACACTCGACTACACCCTTCACCTTTGTTTGTGTGTGTGTTTTTCTGTGCGTGTGTGTGTCTGTTTGCACGAAAGACTGTACAGTATGTGCGACTGTGAGTGTATGTGCTGTACATCTGTGTGTGTGTGTGTGTGTGTGTATATATATGTGTGTGTATGTGTGTGTGTGTGTGTGTGTATACGTGTGTGTGTGTGTACAGTACAGTACGTTTGTGTGTGTGTTTGTATGTGTCTACTACACTGTGTCTACTATTCCTGGTGTGCTAAAATCCTTCTGTTCTGTCCTTTTTGCACGCTCTCTACCCTCTAGTGCAAAACTGATTGGATGGCCTCAGTCAGGTAAAGTCTGGGTGTGTGTGCATGCCTCTGTGCCCTGTTTTCTTCTGCACTGTCTTACTGTCCTCTAATCTAGTCGCTGCTCCTCCGCAACGCTCCAGATTATTCCTCTGATAATCTGAGTCCCATCGCACTGCTCTGAGATATGCTGCTGCTGCTGTGTACAGTGTTTCTGTAGGTGTTTTGCATCGTGCCACAACCCTGATCACTGATCTAAAGTTCACTCAAGTAATGTGGCATGAGTGGCAAAGGAAAGAGAGAGAGAGATCCGGACAGCCGGCCGTGTCCAACAGGCCACCGTACAGTAGATCATCAGGGTCCGGATGCTAATGCAGTAGGGAATGCATGGCTTCTTTCTTGTCGGGAATGGTCAACATTCGGGAATTGAAAAGCCCACAGCATCGCTCCGCTGACGGCCAAACAATGTGTTATGCAGGGCTTTCCTTTGATTCATTACACAAGTAACGAGCGAGCGTGTGTCACAAACTGGCTTTGTATTTGGTTTGCATCCGAGTCAAAGCCAAATCCAGATCTATTGCAGAGCCAATCTCGATTTACACTAATCAAGAGCCAGATCCAGATTCAGATCACATCCATATTAATCCTCTATCTGAAATAGCTTACACACAGTTGGCTTTCATCTGAAGGATAGCTTCAACTTCAACTTCAACTTTTTTCAAACTTTTTCAGCGTGATTTGAGTGTGCGCTGGGCTCTCTCTCTCTCATGCGTGTGTGTGTGTGCGCGCACACTGTGTGAGCTCATTTCATTTCATCACGCTGGCTTTCCCACCTTCTTAAGCCTCATCTTTGTAGCCACAAAGTGTTAAGAAGGATGACTGCACACTAAGGAAAGCAGGAGCAGGAGGCTTGTGCAGGTACAGTAGAGGTCATCTGCCCATTAATACACTGGGCCAGATCAGAGCCGGATTAGGGCCAGTTCAGAGCCGGATCAGGGACTGGATAAGGGTGGGATACACTCCATAGCGATAAACATTCATTAGGGTTTTTTGTTGGAGCTGTGTGTGTGTGTGTGTGTGTGTGTGTGTGTGTGTGTGTGTGTTGCCTGCTTTATTGATCTCTCTGATGTACTGTATGGGAATGCAGGCCTGCACTGTGTGCTGCCTCACCCGTCCTTGTGTGTTTGGGTCCTTGGGCTTTGCTCTAGTTGCACTCAAGGCTCCAAACCCGCGGATGTGTTGGTGAAGCATCCAGAAGTTGTGTCGTCATTTGTTTTTATATTTTATATGTTTCCAAATTGATGTTAGTTTGTTGTTTATTTTTGTCATATTTAATGTGATATTTCTAGCTTGCTTGTTTTGCTACCAAAAATGTAAGCTTTTGTGTTTTTTTTTGTGTTGCATATCATGTTGCACAGAATAGTGTAATTGTTTATGCTAATGTCATCTGCTAACTCTTTTATTTCTCTCTATTCATTCTCTTTGCCATCATTCTTTCTTTGGTCTCTCGCTCTACCACTCTCACCCTTCCTCTTTTCCTCTCTTCTCTCTCTCTCTCCTTCTCTCCATCTGTCTTCCATCTCGCTCTCTCTCGCTCTCTCTCTCCCTCAGGCCAACAGTACATCCAGAGATACCTCTCTCTTCACCCTGCACTGGAATCCATCTCTGAGGAGCTGAGTGACCGACCACTCCCCTCCTCCTCTTCCTCCACTTCCACCTCCACCTCCACCACCTCCCCGGCCCTCTTCCCCTCTCCTCCTTCTCCCCTCACCAATCAAACCTCGGACCCCCCTCCCACCCCGGACGAGCAGAGCACGCAGCCTCCCCTGCAGACTGCGCCGTCCCTTCCTGTTCCATCCCCCCCCCAACCTGAGACATTTCTGGGCAGCACCCACGGGGAGTCAAACTCACTGGACGCCCCCGCCACCCCCGTGACCCAGCCACCTCCGAGCGCCAGCATGCAGACGACAGCCGAGAATCATGAGAAGAGAGACGGGAGCGACTCCTCCGAAAGCTCCTCGCCCTCCCAGCGGGTCCACGCGCTCTGCGCCCTCTTTGACCACGACCCCCCAAAGAAGGCCCCGGCGCCGCCTGTTCCGCTCCGCGCGCACGCGGCCGTCAGACGCACGAGGAGCGAGGGCCAGGTGCTCTGCCAAGCGTCGCTGCCCGCCATCACCACTACGCCAGCGTCGCCTTGCACGCCCGCCCCGGAGGTGGTGATGGACGCCACGCGGGGCGACCGCTTGTGGAGCGCGCTGGACGCCGCCAGTCACCGAGACAGCGTGTCCTCGTCCTCGTCCATCTCCTCCAATGACACTGTGATCGACCTCTCCCTGCCCAACCTGGCTTCTCGCTCCCCCAGACCCTCCCCGTGTCCAGTCACCTCCTCCTCCTCCTCCTCCTCCCCCCTCCGGGGCCCCTACTCCACAGCGCTCCCTGCTGGCCACAGGGACACCCCGCGCCCCGTCTCCAAGTCCAAGTCCAACCCCAACCTGCGGCAGGATATGACAGCGGACGAGCTGGACGAGCTGAGGCCGCGCCCGTTGTCCAAGGAGCCGCGCCCGACGCCCTCGCCCGCCCTCATGCAGCGTCGACACACCTGGAGCCGCCTCTACATGGAGGGCTTGAAGCAGGCCGCCGCCTCGGCGCGCGGCGGCGGCGGCAACGCCCAACGCAAGGTCCCCCCGACCCCGCCGCCACGGCAGACCGACCTGGAGTCGGCCGCCGCCAAGTCCAAGAGCCTCGGCGACCTGACGTCGGACGACATCGCCTGCCACTTCGACAGCAAATACCGCAGCATCAGTCGCAGCTTCCTGTGCCGCCCGCCTCCTCGCGACCAGCGACGCTTCGGTGGCGGCGCCGGTGGCCTGTCCGGCTCCAAGCCCCGTGATGCATTCACCGAACAGCTCAAGCTGCTTACCGACGTGGAGCCGCTCACCTCCAATGACTTCTCCCCATGCCCGGCCTCTGCCAGCGCGCTGCCCAGGCAGGAGGCCCCCGAGGCGGGCACGGACGAGTGGGAGCAGCCCCCGCCACTGCGGCGGATGTCGTCGCGGAGCCAGAGCCGTGTGCGCTACATTGCTAACCGCGCCAAGCAGGCCCAGGAGCGCCAGCGGCTGCAAGGCATGCTGGGAAGGCCCATGGCGGGGTCGGTAGTGGGGGGACCCCTGGAGGAAAGGGGAAACCCCGAGGGCGCCTGCACCGTGGCCCAAAGCGCCTGCTCCAGCCTGGACCTCCTCAGCCAGCTCCCCCCCGCTCCTCTGCCCCAGAACCACCAGGACCAACATGGCTATCAGAACCATGAGAACCAGAACCAGGCCCAGCTAGGCCCACAGGACAGTGGAGTGTTCTTCAGACTGAAGCTCTGAGAAACAGAGAGAAAGTCAGAGAGAGAGAGAAAAAGAGAGAGAGTGAGCAAGAGATGCAATCTATTTCAACTGAACTGAACTGGACTTAACTAAAACCATAATCTGGCAAAAATAAGCACACAATCCTATTATTGTAATAAAAATAATTGATATCATTCTTTTGAAAAAAAAAGAATATCCTCCAATTCCTTGAAGCAATGAAATCTAGTTGTTTTGTCTTATTCGTTTTGTTTTGTTTATTTGTAATGAATCTGTATAATATGTTGATGGAGTCTGCTGAGAAGTCTTTGTTTTGATGCACTGAAAACTGCTACTTCCCCCAAGCACCTGTGCACACTCTGCTTGTCCTATATGAAGCACATTCTGTAGGCCCTCTCTCCCTCCACATGGCAAGACGTGTTGGGTTCAAATCACTAACTCCATACAGTGAAGCTGTGGCTACTGTATATACTGTCTTGTCTCGGTCAGCTACTGTCCAATCACTAACTGCTGTGAAGTGCACGCGTTTGGCTTTTCTGAACTGCTTAGTTGAGTCACTTTGTAGAGAACAATAACAAATCACGTTTTTTTTTTTAACTCTTTTTGTTTTTAAGTGTTGAGGGCACCAACTCTGTTCTGTTCTGAGTTTAAAAAGCACTTTCTGTAGTCTCCTCCTTCCCATCTCTGACTCAAGTGCATCCTGCTGCAATGTATGAGCATAAAAGAGTATGATGGACGGAGGAGAACCTTCCAGACAGGGGAGCCATGCAGTAGAGGGTATTATTATGGGCTGGCGAGGCCCTTGTAGCATTGGGTAGACTGATGTTGTCTTAAACCCATTGTCCAACAGACTCCTCTCTGACTGCTTTGACTCGCTCTGAGACAGTATGTGCTTACGCAGGCTATGTTGCTTAGTAGATGTCCGTTTTGATCGTTGTGTTTTTGTTTTTAGCAATATTTTCAAAGAACGTGAATGCATTTTAAACATACTGAGTTATAAGGTATTGGTGGGGAACTTTTTATATAAGGAAAACTGGATTGTCTTCGCTACATTGCATTGTCGAATGCATTGTTTCTTGGGATAGCGGTCTTTTTAAATGAAATTTTATATTCTGCGCAGATATGACAAAAAGAAAAAGAAACAGCCTGGCTTTTTATTTCGGGCTAGCTGTAGGTAGCAACGCACGATAGCACCAGGTCATCTAGCTCTGCATTTTTAAATCAGAACGTTTCAGGATCTTTTTTTTTGATCCTCAGGTCTTGCTGACTGATTGCCCCTTTTAAATTTGACTGCATGGTTTGTATGCATCTTAACCTGCTGTAGGCTACGGGTCTGATTCCAAGGAGACTCTTCCGTCTGAATTTTTTGATCAGTGTTGAGATGCTGAAGGCCATTCACATGGCCACAGAAGTTCGATCTCCCTTTTTTATCCTCATTTTTTGTTTATTATTATTATTATTATTGTTGTTATTATTATTGTTTATTATTACGTTTTTTTAGCTGTTAATTGACTGTAAGACTATGGAGAGCTGTATGGAAGCAGTGTTCTCGGATCCTACTGTGTGGTCTGACACCACCACACCAGAGAATGTTAGGGATGATATTTAAGTAAAAGCAAATGTAATTAGAAATTAAATAAATCTGTGTCTTTATTTCATTCAGTGTGTGTGTGTGTGCGTGTGTGCGTGTGCGTGTGTGCGTGTGCGTGTGCGTGTGTGTGTGTGCCTGCCCATCCGCCTGCTTGTGTATGGTTGTATATCCATGTGTCTGGACGTAATTTAGGCCTGTGCAGATCATACATGCTTAACTTACAGCAGGCATAGTAAGCAGTAAGAGTAGATTTCATACAATATGATTGACCTGATAGGCGTGTGTGTGTGTGTGTGTGTTGTGTGTTGTGATGCTGGTTGCTAGTTTTATTTTTTTAATAGGAATGTGTGGATGTTAACACACATCTCCATGCCTTGCCCACCTCCCTGGCCTACTTTGAAAAGCCAGGCCTCCTGTTGGGGAAAATTGTAGCTGCCCAACGAGCTGGCACACTTTAAGACATCCAATTAAATTGCTTTCAGAGAAGTCACATTAAGCAACTTAAAACACTCTGTCTGTTAGCACAACACAACACTTCCCTCGAGCGACTTTCTCACGCGTGACTGTAACCGTCTCTGTCTCCCATGTGCTTATTTCCTCATAAATGCCCCCCAAGAGCGTGCGCAAATAAAGCTCTGACTTGTTCATCTTAACTAATGACTGACATGAGAAACAAAGGCTCGGTCATGCCAGGGTTGGCCGTTGCCGCGGCGACGGCCGTAGGAGTGCTGCGGGTGCTGCCAGGTCCTTCCGCCCGGACTGCGCACCCCCTCTGGTCCGAACATGCCCCTGTGAGTGACAGAGATTGTGCGGCAATGTCATTCGCACAAAAGGTCACCTCATTGGGATTCAACCGCTGCACCGCGAGTCGTTTTTTTTCCCGAACTCGCATTTTATGGAGGGAGCGCTCCGCGAAGCGCCGTGTTCCAGCCCGCCACTTGAAGCCAGTCTGGGCGCTTTTATTCCAAAAGCTGTTGCCACAGGATTGGGAAAAAACACACTCCAGAGACCCTGGCATCAAGTCTGAACTTTGCACCCCACTTTGCAAAATTAAGATAGTTATTGAAAAAGAATTAAGCAAATAAACTCATGTTTTATTCAGATGCATTCAGACAGAGCGCCCTTACACATGAACTGTCTGGGATGCTCACAGAATAGTTTAGATGCACCTTGGCAGAAGTGTCCAGCCTTTACTACAAGCTTTTAATGAAGCTGTAAACACAAGCAGCTCAACTAATTGTGTCAATAATCATAAGGGTAAACAGTGGGTCTGATAGTAGCCAGTATTTGCATCATTAAGGTTAAGGCAATCTTTATTAGTTAATCATTAATTAATCATTATTCATCTTATCTTTATTGCAATTAGTGGCACCATCAGCAGTGAAACAAATATGCAAACATACAACAAGACACACATCAATACCTTCAGTATTAATTTTAAAACAAACAAATACCAAAGGCAAGCATAAATATAAATAATATAGTAATTCATTAAATCAAGACCTCAAAACATTCAAATCATTATAGTTAACAGAGTTTGACACAGAATTTGAAGATGCACAGACCCTTATGCTTAATATCTTTTTGAACTGGATTCCACATTTGACAAATGAAATCACAAGTTCAATCTCCTGTGTCCAAACGGCCTACCGCAAGCCCCTACTCCTCCTCTTCCTCATTCTCCCTCCCCTCCCCTCCCCTCTCTTTAATTCTCCTCTTCCCTTTGTTTTCTCCCCTCCTCTCCTCTTGCCTTGTCTGTAATTCCCCCAGGATTGATCATGTTTTCCTCCTCAAAGCCTCCAGAATCTTCCATCCTCTTCTGATAGGCTGTTGAAATCTCGGGGGCTCCCCTCCTCTCTGTCTTTAAATGTGGGGAGACCCGCAGTCACCCCCCTATTGCTCCCCATCACTGCAGCCCAAAGCCTGACAGAGTTTACGGTGAGTAGGTTCTGCTATGCTTTTCTTGGAGCACATCCTCACACTGCAGACTGTATGCTGTATGCTGAGAGAGTAGCCTATTCTGTGGACGCCCACCACAAGCCACAAGCATGCCTTTGGGTCGTCACATAGTTAGTGATAATATCTGAAGGCAACCTGTAATACTGTCTTCCTGTTTTTGATTTTTCTCTTTGTCAGCAAAAGATTTAAATCAAAACAACTGTGATGCATGGTATTTTGTGATATGTGATAGACATATTTCAAGTGTAGTTTCTGAAATGTTTTGCAGTGATTTAGAACCAGTGTTGTTGTTTTTTTTCTTGACATGTAACATCTGCTCCATAATCTGTGGGAGCAGACATACAAGCCTCTAATTCCCACTGCATTGGGAAACAAAAGTGGCTCCTCTAAAATCTGAAATCCAAACTTTAGCCTGCGTAGAAATCTAACTTGGATAATCATTTTGGCCTGATTTTCTATTATTAAAGGAGAAATCCGATGTGAATCGATCCATAAACCTTCTTGTGTGAGGTCGTTGAGTGCTGTCAATTGGAAAAAGAAGCAGAATATTTGATACAACATAGACCAAATAGCGAAGTGGCAGACAACACTCAGTGACCTCAAATAACAGGGGCCATGGATAGACACACTCCGTATTTCCCCTTTAAGTTTGTGACTGTGTTAGGAATTTGTTTTCCTAAGTAAGATGGGGAGTAAGAATTACATTAAATGTTATGCATTGCTGCTAAGCTATTATTGACATAATGGCATCTTATGTTGGCTTGCTACTGCACATGTTGTGACCTCAGATTGAAAGATTTGGGGATAGTCTATGGAGCACAATGGAGATGAATCAAACATTCCAGCCTTTGTAAAATGTCTTTGAACAGATGTGTGAATTCTAGCTTCTGGGTTGAGGAACATAGGCACAATTTACAGCCCTCCCAGGGTTCCTTAGTTCCTTTCATGGTCCCCTGAAAGCTCTTTTCAGAACCATTCATACCTCTGCCTGGAGACCTTGAATAAATGTTTTTTTTTTCTCTTTACGGCTGTAAATGCAGAATGTGGGGATTGGCTGAGGTACGTAACACAATGACACAAGGACACGCCGCGCGTAGTTCTCCTCGTGTCAGGTGGGGTTGGATTGGGATTATGTCACTTGAGTACACTAACAGAAACAGAAGGATTTACATCAAGTGCATTAAGGGAAGAGAAGTGCCTACATGAAAATACACAGAATTATAGATGGTGCTTTAAGTATACTAATAAAGAAATAAAGAGTCATTTTTTAATGGAGAAGAAAATTATGTGAATGTGGCCCCTCAGATGCAAAAGGTGAGCAGGAGAGAGAACTGCAGGGAAGTGCAGGGACTTTGCTTGAGTAATATGAGTCTTATTCTCCTGTCATGTCATCCTCAGGTTCAAAGGTCACAAGATGAAGGGTCTTCTGGGAGTTGTGGTGTGTGTGGCTGCGCTGCTTGCCGGAGGCAGAGTTGCAGGTGCAGTAGCCATGCTATCCAGCCTATAGCAGAGCAACAGATTCATCAGTGGCTCATACTGATACATTTATGCCCATATACTCCATATAACTATACTGTGTCAAATACAGTACAGTACATGGATCTGATATCACACGTGGGATAAACACTTGACCATACATGCAATCCAAATACTATACTATACATACTGTATGTAAACCTTTTAACTTTCAAAACAAAAACAATGTTTAAATGTTTTACTTCTGCTACGTTTCACATTGCTGGGAATGTTCAGATGGAAATCCTGTGGGAACACCTATGACACTAATCATCAAACTGACTGTAATTTGTGGCCCATACTGTATGCTTACCCATATTCTGAATGCATTACTGCAGTGGTTTTTAAAGTGGAGGCCACCAGGGAGTGCTTAGCAAGTTGGAGGGAAATAATTGAATACATTAACCTGTAAAAATATTCCCATTTGTTATAAAACTGCCTTACAATAATCTATTGCATATTACTACTATTATTGTTATTTATATTTTTTATTTCTATAATCTCTTTCTGATTGGCTGGCATTCAAACATGTCCAAAAATGATGTGTTCCCAAGATGATCACATACTGTAAATAAACCAGAGTAGCCTCGGAGACGTTTGCACATGCTTCTGCACCAGCTATCTACTGGAGCTCTGCTAAAATGGGCAAATTGTTTCAAAAGAAAAAGACCTGATGAGCAGCCTAATAACCCACCCGAGCAAAGAAGAACTGGGCAAGAACTGTATGAGGCAGTGAGTGCCCCAAAATGTGTTCTCTGCCTCACGTGCCCCAAATGTGCTCTCTTACAAAATCCTCTCAAACAATAATTTCATTTCATCACAGTAGCCTATTATTATTATTATTAGTGGATCTTTGCTATTGTCTCTGTGTTATTTAGAAATACGCTCTCCATGTGGGGGTGGGGTGGGGCGCCTTAGCTGGAATCTGCTGGTATATGGAGGGGGACCTTCTCATGCAAAAGTTTGGGGATCCCTGCATTACTATATGTTTGTTGTTGCCCATCCTTCTTATTGAGTAGGTGAAATGCCATTCAAGCCCATGTATGTGTGTATGTGTATGAATGTGTGCTATATGGGGGTGCGTTCATAGTAACTCCAAAGAAGCTCTTGAATATCAGGCCCGCATTGGCATGTTTTAACTGAGGCGTCCCACTTGAGCATGGTGCTCTTTTAAGCGTCTTAAAGTGGTAGCTGGCCCCGAGTGTTGCCGTGAGACTGCGCTCAGTCGTCTGCACTAACCAAACACAGGGTTGCTGCCGAGAGACACAAATGGGTTGTGTGTTTGTCAGTTTGTCTGTTCTTCTGTGTGTGTGTGTGTGTGTGTGTGTGTGTGTGTGTGTGTGTGTGTGTGTGTGTGTGTGTGTGTGTGTGT
>JAUCNH010000168.1:18974548-18985750 GCA_032353275.1 Sardinella hualiensis | reverse complement strand
GAGTGAATCAAACTGAAGCCCTGTTGTCTGAGGCTGAGTGCTGTCGATAGGTATCAGAACGACAGCAGTAGGTAGGCCTACGATGTAGACCGAATTTGAGAAGTAGCCGCGACCGCTAACTGAATAGGGCATATGATTTTGTTTCCATATGCCCTAATCAGTTAGTAATAGCGGCTAGTTCTCGCATTTGGTCTACGTTGTACCTACTGCTGTCATTCTGATACCTATCGAAAGCATTCGGCAGCCTCATACAACAGAGCTTCGGCTTGATTCACTCCGGAGAATTCCTTTAAAGACTTTTTGACTTGAGCTTGTGTGTGTGTGTGTGTGTGTCCTTATGTCGTTAAATATACTGCAAGTCTTTTTTGTCTATGACCTTACTTGACCTACAGTGGCAACAACTCTAGCACTGTACTTGGCAAACTTGTAGATCAGGTCTACAGTATGATTGCACTTCTGCCAGGAAATATCCAGGTTAAGGCCGCCAACACACCTAACATTTGTTGTTGTTTCTTATTGGAAGTGAGCGGATTCCATGCTGATTAACATGGCCCAAGTCGAACGATTGAAAAAATTTCAACTTAACTTCAAAAATCCACTTAAGCTAACAAGCGTGATAACTGACAAGCAGCTGTCTTTTTAAAAATCCATATCCGGTCTGTTCACAACCTAAAAATCAGCTGGACAGACAATGTGGATTGTAAGCGGTAATCTGTGTTTGGTGTGTCCGTGGCCTAAAGGTAAATTTTCAGTGAGTTTAGTTTGTCTGGCTGAGACAGTCATAATAACAGCTACCAGCATTTGATCCACCCTAGATCTGCATCATTAAAGGAACAGTATGTAAGAAATAAATGTAATTGATTCATAAAATGGGCCTCATAAGTCACCAGACATTAAGGAATCATAATAATTTCAAATACTTGTATCACTGAAAACAATCATCCAGCCATTACAAAAGTGAAGTTGCAGCCGTCAACTTATGTTGGTGATGTCATTATGTGTATATTATGTGGTTTGGCCCGTTGGGCCACAGTCCACCTATCTGATTTTGGCAACCTAACTTGTCTGGGGAGGGGATACTAAGCTCTGCAGTAAATGGTTCCAGTTTTGGGCACAAACTTGTATACTGTTCCTTTAAGCTATGTGGCTCAAACTTCATTTTTTATTTTGCATAGTTAAAAAAGAAAAACAAGGCCCATTAAGAAAGCAAAATACAGTGGCAGTTGAATTTGTGAATTTGTTGAAATTAAATAATCTTTTAAAAAGGTTTGATGCTATGTGCAGTTGTGACTCTGGTTGCAACTTTTACAAAGGGTTTAAAGGAATCCTTTGGATATCCCTTAACTCCAGAAATGATAAAATTGGTCATTTCAACATTTAAAGGTAATTCATTAAATTTAAACCATATAGCATAGGAAGCTGAAGGCCAGTGTTGGTTTATTGTATAAGAGTATTAAAGTCTGGATTAGTCATAATCAAAGTAGTATCATCTGCAAACATAATTGGAGAAAGAACATTTGACATTTGATAAGTCATGAATAATAAAGGACCAAGGATGGAGCCCTGTGGAATCTGGCCTTGTCAGTCACAGCCTTTGACACGAACATACTGCCCTCTATCAGAAATATAATTGTTACTAATTGTACTGTGCTAATGTCACAGTAATCATTGCTATGTGTGTGTGTGTGTGTGTGTGTGTGTGTGTGTGTGGAGGTGTGTTATGTGTGTGTGTGTGTGTGTGGCTGGTGGTGACCTTCTTGTTGAGCTGCTTGTGGATCATGTAGAAGATCTCGGTGTAGATGACCAGCATCAGCACCAAGGGGGGCAGCACCCAGCCGAAGAAGTTGAAGTAGACCATGTAGTCCATGCTGATGACGTTCTCGAACTGGCAGGTGATGACGAGGTCGTCGCTGAGGGAGCCGTTGCTGCGGCGACGCAGGTTGTGCAGATTGTTCCAGCCCAGCATGGGTGTCAGGCCCACCAGGAAAGCCACGGTCCAGCACACCACCACTGCCATACCAGCGCGCCGCGGTGTCACCACCCGCTTGTAGCTGGAACGACCAGACACATGCATTGTTAGCCTTCTTATTGAGCTAGTTTTCTCAGAACATAAACTGTTATTTTTCAAGCATATTTTTATACACACACTGTTAGCTGTCTTAAAACAATAGTTCCAGGTTCTGTTGATGGGAAGGAGAAGGAAAGAATTTGGAAAAACAAAGACCAAATAGCAAACCGGCAACTTATGCTAACATAGAGTAACGAAAGTGAGAAGTAAAAGTGAGCTTATTGTTCCGTTGACTAAGCGTAGGCAGCACGTTCATAATTCGGTCTATGTTGTTCCAAATTCTATTGCTTTCCTTCCAATCGACAGCACTCACCAAGCTTGCATAACATACTGTAACACCCACTGCTAGGCTTCTCAAGCTTGATCTATTTTTGAGTTTGATCTCTGTTTCCAGTTCTTAAATAGAGGGCAGAAAGTGAATACATGTATGTGCCTAAATTACTGATTTGAAGCTGTAAAATATAAAGATGAAGATAATCATATGATCTTCATTGAGATTCCTTGTTGTTATGCATACTGACCATCTCCCTATTGCATGTGGCATTTACAGGGTTGAAGGAGAAGGGGGAGTGGTTCATACAGTGAGCTTCCGGTATGAATCTCCCCTGTGTCAGGTATTCCCAGCTAAGCTGATCTATCAGGGCATTTTGCACCACTGCTCTGTCTCATTGCCCATCCCAAGGGGAAGTAAATGGACTCGTTTGCAGGGCATATATTGGCTGCATGATCCCTGCATAGACAGGAGAGAAGGACAGCAGAGCTTCTGCAACCCATTTCAGCACCCTGGCCAGAGGCCCAGCCAGACTTGCTTCTCCTTCTAGCCAATATATAGTATACTGTAGTACAGCTCTTCCTCTGATTCAGAACTTAAGCTCCTAACAGGTATTTCAAACGTGCAGCTCTTGTAAAATAATTTTTCGTATTTGTTGTCTAGGCTGTACTTATCTTATAAGAGGATTACTTTTACTATTTTATCTTGACAAGCTCTCCTTAAAATGGGGATAACAGCAACCAAATTCCAGTGATGAACCCTTGTCCAAATAAGACTGCTCTCCAGCTCCCTCACACATTGTATATAGTACTTGCCAAAGATGCATGGATTTAGTAAAACTACATTACAAGAAAATCCAAGGCATAGACTGTTCCCTCAACAATACTTCTCTGCACAGAACCTGCACAGAGTCAGTTTTCGTCATTATACCCATTGATTTTGGTTCCACAAAAACTGCCTTGAGCTGAAACACATCCAGTCTCCATTTTCTAGACATACAGCAGGAGAGAGGCGAGTAAAAAGTGGAGCTACGCCTTTGTCTCGCCACACAGTGCTATTCTGGGAGAGCTTTGATTTCTCGTGCTGTGTATCGGCTAGACTCTAATAATTGTTGGAGGGAGGCGGAAAATAAATTGCACGCAGCAGCTACAACACACAAACAACTGAGGCTCTAATATTACCACTGATGCAGCTCCTTAGATGACTAACCAGATCAGATGGGATGGCTGTAGCCTTGTTTTTCACAGGCAAACATATTGTACTGTTTGTGCTTCACTCAATCAGCAAGTTCATCAGATAAGTCTTTCAACTTTCAGGTTGCACGGACATCAGCGACTAATGGAAGAGGATGTCAGCGGGCAATTAGCCTCTCTGGGATGTGGCAAACCAAACCATTACCGTGCCTGACTGACTAACACCTCCGACTGACTAACACCTCCTTGTTCATTTTTAATAGCCAGTGCTGGAGAGGTGCAGTGCAAGATGCGACACGCTCCTGCAGATTCACAAAAGCTTTAAAAGCAAAGGCCCACATACAGTACATTTCTAGGTAAAAAGCAGACTGACCACAGGGTGAGGAATGAATCTACCTATCTGCGTACCTACCTATCAACATTCCTACCAATTCCCTTTTGTACTTGCATCGACAAATTGCACTTGCTGAATAAAATTGCCTTTGCTCATCTGTCTTCCTGAATGCATCTCTACAATAGATAGACACTATCGTTCCTTTATGTGTGTTTTAGGTGGTTACTAATGGGGGTGTCTGTAGAGGGATGCTTTTCAGTTGTTCTCCCCAGTCAATTAGATTTTATAATTGCATCAGTATCCTCCCTGCCACAGACTCCACAGAATGGATTCTTTTCTCTTTTCTTACGCAGCTACTCCCCCCCACCCCCCTTACACAGTTTCATTGTCTACCCTTTACTGGCCCAATGGTGAAACACCTACACCTGCT
This sequence comes from Sardinella hualiensis, assembly GCA_032353275.1. Classification (NCBI taxonomy): domain Eukaryota; kingdom Metazoa; phylum Chordata; class Actinopteri; order Clupeiformes; family Clupeidae; genus Sardinella; species Sardinella hualiensis. The sequence goes on along the minus strand of JAUCNH010000168.1, from coordinate 18,981,454 downwards.
CCCGTGGCACTCAGCCTCTTAATCTGCCAGACCCTTGGACATAATCTTCAAACAATGTTCTTCCCCCTTTTCCTTCCAGAGCAGCGTTCTTTTTGTGATGCTCAGTCGCCATGTCTCTGGGCTTGTTTTGCACACACTATTGGAGCTCTTCGCCTCGCTACATTATTGAGTTCAGCAACACCACTCAAACATGTCTGTCTTCATCAGGCCTGTGTTCTGCAATTAAGCTTGTGGTAACTTTCATGGCTGAGAAAGCACTCCACAAATTAAACATTCTGTTGTGGTAATTACAAATTAATGGACCTGCTGCAACCCCCTTCTCTCACCATGAAGTCCTTAGTCAAACACAACGCTGGCCAGCCCCTATACAGAAAACAGCTCACAATTGTTTGTAGCACAAAGGCTTTTTGTCAATTAAAAATTGATGACTGTTTCATGCCTGAACTGGCCAGGTTGATGTTTTTGTACCTTATGTTGGGTCATGGGGTTACGGATTGCGTCAGATCCCAAGATATTCTGCATCAGAGGTGAGCGTTCAGGTGTTGTACATGGTTTCATGGATTTTTTTTCTCCTCTCAATGCACTAGAGATAACACAGCTATCAACTCAGGTTGATGCACTAATGTGAAAGACAGGAGGCATGCATGTACTGTATAGCACTCAGGCTCCCTATGCTGCCAGGGTCCTTTTCCCATGTGCTTTCTTTGCTAACATGCATTTACCTTGTTCATGCGCTCGCGCACACACACACACACGCACACACACATTTGTGTCCTTCATAAATGGAAATAGCGGTTGGTTTAACTGCCCATTCACCAGTTCTGTCCTTCAATAAATAGGCCTTCATTTCCTGTAACATTGACACTATTGACTGCTTCCATCCATGGAGCCCAGTATGTAGTGGTAAAGTATTGGATTTACAGCCCTGACACTCGCCAAGTTTTCTCCACTGCATACAAAAGACCTCAGTCTGTCTGATTTAGTTCATTCTGTGTGTGTGTGTGAGAGAGAGAGAGTGTGTGCATGTGTGATACTGTATCTATTGCGCTGTCCTTGAGAATTAATTCACTGTAAGAGCAATGCAGTTTATAGGAAGACCCCAGCTGCACTTACACACCAAGACACGCTGTCTGCACTTCATCGGAAGCTTGGCCTATAATGGTAATAGTCACTTTCAATTGTGGTTACACATCAGTGCCAATATCCTATCATTACGCCCTTATGGTGCGGGTGCAGGGGCAACTGACTATGCTCACTGCTGCCATGGGAGGTAAGGAGAAGGCGACTTATGACAGAATAGAACCAGATGTAGGACAATTCTGACCCGATCATGTTCTTATCCAGTAAAGAGCCCAGTTGGACATCTTTCTCTACCCTCCCTAGTAAGTCTGGAAGGGTCAGCATGGGACACTGATGTGAATTAACCAAGTACAACTGAAAACAACTAACACTGCTACAATCTTTCAGCTAAAGTGGCTTGTAAATAATTACAAGCAGTGAAAACTGTCTGGTTACCATGTGTCCACTAGGGTTGTCCGAGTTAATAAACATCTTTTAAAACCGATGAATGACTAATTGCTATCTATAACGATATTTCTCCTACTGACTTCCTAATTCAAAGGAGCGTGGGTGTAAAAAAGCCTTCATGTAATCCTCTGGTCCGGATGCAGGTCACTGGCGCATCTGCGCTCTGGCATCTGCGCCCTGGTGAACCACACTTCTCGTCCGATAGAGCACACAATCAGCGCGAACCAGCCCTGCGCTTAAGTCAATAAATTGCACATTGCGCTGTTACTGATCGTGCTATAATAAACCTCATTTTTTAGGCTTGGCAATTTGCATGCCCGTCACTTAATATGTTTATAGGATGAACGTTGTCTCGTCCGCTTACTACGAGCTCAGCATAAAAGAATTACTGCAACCTAAGCAGAGAAACGGTTCTTGGCAATTACGGTTTCGTTACCTGGTCGGGATCTTGACTCTTAAATAACGGTCAATAGCTATGGCCAGGAGGGCAAGGATGGAACTTTGCGTTAGGACCAGTACCGTGCACGCCACCATGAGACAGCTGTAGAAGTGAGTTTGGAGTCCGATGCTGATGGTTATAGCCAGCGGAATGACAAGAGCACCCACTGCAATGTCAGCCAGAGCTAGCGAAACGATGAAACAGAACGTGGTATCTCTTAACGATTTGTTAATTTTTACAGCCCATACGACCATCACGTTTCCGATGACTGAAGACACAGCAATTATCACCTCCATTCCGATGTACAGGGCTTGGGAGGAGGGGAGAGCTCCCGGCATTTTGGCGGTCGATGGAAATCAAACTTAAGAAAAAATTAAAAATGGCAAAGCAAGTTTAGTTCAAAGGGGAGCAAAAATAATCCACCGACACATTTAAAAATTAATTTTGTATCAAAGCATTGCAATATCACTGAAATTCAAGTCCAATTCATTCTGGAAGTTTCACATGCTGGTAAGAAAATAAGACTTGAAACTGTTTTTGGTAGCTTCTTGATGTTTGACGTTTTTTCTTTGTTAGCTTCGTGTGAGACAATGTGGCACCTATCTATCCACCTGCGCTCTATGCAATTGTTCTTCCATGTTTATTCCAACACATTAGAAAATGGCATCTTCCTTTGCTGTTACTCGCTTGGTAGTGCCTTGGCAAAACTCTAAGACAAAGAAAAGCTTCGTAAAGGTGCCCATTAATGAGTGAAATGTGATGGCCGATGTCCAACGATTCCAATACTACGGGCTGCAGTTTCCTTCTTGTTCCGTGGCTGTCTTCGGAGTAAAAGCAATGCGGTGACCCAAAATAGCTCTCAAAACAGCGGAGCGCTTTGTTTTCATCTCTTCATTCACCATCAGAACCGATTTCTATAGGTGGCAGCGCAGTGTAAAATGTTTGTTTATTCTATTCTGTGGTGGTGAAGTGATTGAAGAAAGAATCCCGTGAAACCACCAATTCCAATAAGAGGGAGTTGGTCCTCGCGTATAAAACAACGCCTAGAGCGAGGGTGATAGCGCGCTGACTGTCCCAAACACGGAGAAGTGAATGACTTGAAGAGTAGCCTACACACATGCAGAATTACAAGACGCATTTTAAAAACGTTATGGCATTACAACCATTGACGATACAGACTCGTGTTTAGTCACACCAATTACTCATTGTTGTGTAATAACTCCAACCACGTTAGGAGGAGTTACCGTGGTATGACGGCGAGTGATAAGTTGCAGGACCTGAACCATAGTTTACACAATGGGCCAGGCATATGAACAAAATGGAATAGCCCCAATAAAAGGAACTTAGGCTGCTAAAATTAACTTAATTACCATGAACTAAAGTTCTTTTCACAATCATATCTCATAGTATTATCATATTTGTCAAATCATTTTGCTTATTTTCCTGGGTAAAATAAAATAAAAACACGAATTTTTCTGTGCAAATTTGTCAGAAGACATGAAGTCAAGAAGACACCCATGTAAAACATGTGACATTATCACAAAACCACAAACCCAAACCTCAGTCATGAACTATTTCTGGTTTAGCCAACATGGAATGAAAAAATGAACCTTGTTATGCAGTATATTTACATAAAATAAGACAACACAGAGTAAAAATTAATGTGACTAAATCTCATGCAATTGCCAACCAACATAAAACCTACAACAGAACTAAACACATTTTTCTAAATTGCAAAAACCTTGAATTATCACAAAGACACCCAAGTTTGTATGTGTTTTTGTTTGCCAAATATGAACACATCTCAGTAGTTGAATGGTGTAGTGGAAGTGGGGTGGGATAAGAGGATCCCCCTGCCAGAAATCAGGCCTGTCTACAAGGCAAATCTATCACACCCATATGCCAACATCATGACAGCAGCAGAAATCACAGCGCTGGACACTTTCATGTGATGTTTTTACCATTCCCTGTTTACATACAACGTGGGAGTTTGCCATATCCCACGTGGCACAACACAAATAAAATGCTGATTTACAACCTGTCTGGATTGGCTGCACAGTCAGGTGAATGCACAAAAGGCCCGTGAGTGATCTATAGCTCAGGCAAACCCTCACTGTGACGGTTGCAACCCTCAGCAGAAGAAGCATATTACCAACCCAGTAGCCGAACAATTTTAATTCTGCATCTACATCAAAATTCCCAAGTTGAATATGATCCAGTATGTTTTCACAACACTGGACCACTCTGAAATGATGATCTGATGATCTGCTTCAGCATTCCTTCTGCTCCGCCCCTGTCCAGTGTGTTTACATGCCAGTCTCCTTTGCCAGTGTTATATGAGATCAGCGCTGGGATGCTTGGGCGCCCACGCCACCGTTGGCCTGGCAGCAACAGATGGCCGTGTTTACCCAGTGTCTGCACTGCAACCCCACACATTTAAATAGAGGCTGGACGGCCAAGGCCCCTGTCCATCGCTACCCGGCAGTCATCTGCACTTGGCACAGTGTGGGCAGACACAGCAGTAAATCCCCAGCAAAAAGAGCAGGGAAGAAGAGAGACAGGCCGTTAAGAAGATCCCATACAGGGCGGCGGTGGTCCCAGCTGGATGATTGTTCCATTAAATGATGAATGGCTTCTTTCCTTAGCGTCTATGAAGGGAAGGGTCCATGTAAGCTGAGGGACATAGACGCAGCAGAGCTGACTGACTCAAGGCTATATACAGCAGCTGTATAAATCCAATACCTACTCAACCTACACATCTCCTTGACCTTTAGGTCCCTGTATGCTGATTTTTCTGATTTCTGCTAGCCTTTCTAAACCTGCATTGGTGCACGTATTGAGTAGCTTTGTTGAAAGAATGAGATTGGAACCACAAAGGTCATCAGTAGCTCATATTAGGACCAAGAATAGAGTTTATTACCAGGCACACATTGACTGCCCAGAGGTATTATCCCAAACACACACATACACACACACACAAACTATGACCAATTAGACTATAGTGGTGTATACAGCCTTGAAATTGATCGAGAGATTACATGGATGTGTTCTGGAAGACCATTGCTCCATGAAGTAGCACTATAATGAGAGGAGCTCAATTGGTTAGAGATATGGCCCAGGTCTGGTCTTCATCTGGCCCAGACTCTGGTATAGACCTGGCAGTAGTGTGTTGTGCTTAGATGTCTTACAGCAGTGTTTCCTTAGTGTATCCATGATTCACGCAGCAGGCTCATGAGATATATTAATTAGTGGAGAGACCACAGGGGCTTGAGAGGCTGATTTGCACAGACTATGTCAGTGCTGAGGGCTATCACTGTTGATCAGTTTCACATCCCTAATGAAGTCATTATTTTCACATTTTCACTCATTATGTCAAATGGATTCACACAGAAGACAGAATTGTGCTGGATGAGAGAAGAAATTGTGTGTGTGTGTGTGTGTTAAGCAGGAGTAGTTGAAGTGAAGAAGTGAATTAAATAAAAAGTGCAAGTACTGGGTATAATTCTGCACATGAGAATAGACTAAGGGAGTAGCAATCGAAGAACTGTGGCTTCATCTCGGTGCTGTGCCTCTAGACATAGAGCGCCTGTGCTGCCACAGTCTGTTTTGTTGTGGGATTTTTGCTTTTGCCAGGCAGTCAAGGCGAACACTAAAACCTCACCCAACTGACAGGCAAACAGAAACAGCCGAGGCTAACGACCGCTAACAACAGCGAGCGGGAGAAATACAGCAGCTTAGAGACTCACCACGGAAACACACAACACCACCCACCCACCCACACCCACACCCACATACATTACACACACACATCCCTGCCAAGCAGCTTACACTGTGATTTACGTGAGAGCAGAGACAGGTTTGCCACTAACAGTGCATCCTGAAGAGGATCCCTGCTAGATCTGCCCATATGGAAGTCTATGCAGTGAGTCCATTTTCATACAACAACAGTGTGGTAAAACACATAATTATGGCCCATTTCACATAAATTCACAAGAAAAAAAAAGGTTTCATCACTTTCCGGGAAATGCCGAGGCTGCATCCGAAATGGGACAATTGCAGCCTTCTAAGTCTATAGTTAAAGGCAGCAAGGCATTGAGGCTTGTCCGTATGAATAATCCTGCCTTCTAAGACACCTTCGTTCGGGGAAATTTTGAAGTCTACACAGATGTACCCTTCATCCGGACTTCAACGTCCAATGTGTCAATGCCTTGCCTTGATGCCTTTTACGGCAGTGAACTTGTGAGACAGCAAAGACTGCGACTGCGAGGCTGGAAGTCACTACCTTCCCGTTTCGTACGCGGCCTGTGAGAAAATATGGGCATGGTTGAGGTCCTTTGTCTTTAAGGTCTTTTGTCCAAAAGTGTACTCACACTGGGCTGACTTCAGAGAACTGACCACAATACCAACTGACTGTTGCTGCTGCTGCCAAATTGTTCTGCTGTTGCTTTGACATATTGAATGATCTGCAAATGAGCTGGCAGAGGTCTGCTGGATATCACCAGAGCTGCACATATGGCAGACTCTCATCATTATCACAATCCATCTAATGCCTTAATATGCGCTGTTTTTGCACCATATATTTTATAACAAACATATTGAAGAGGTAAAATTGTGCCCACTTGAGCTGACTTAGCCGTTATGCCCCTTAAGGTACAGTGTGTAGCTTATTTTCTGAGAGTCAGGTCGGTGCACACCGGTTGGGATTTCGCATGCAGAATTTTGCAATCAAATGAGTCTGATCCAATATTTTTTTTTGCTGCAATGCCCCCGGTGCAGAATCGCTAATATGAAAATCTGCACTTGATGTGCACCATCTTTAAAGAAGAATGTAATTTAAAGGAACACACCACCTTTTTTTGATATTTATGTATTTGTATTATACCCAAGTATTATTCAAGAAAATGCATATAATTTTCTTCTCAGTGTGTCCAGTACTTAGA
>JAUCNH010000168.1:18401696-18412084 GCA_032353275.1 Sardinella hualiensis | reverse complement strand
TCACAGGTGTTTGTCACATTGCTCCGTTGTTGGCAAAGCAGTGGAGAGATTCCAACAGTGCATTATGTCGAGTTGAAGCCGGGATTGTTTCAAATCTGCATGTAGCCTGCATGCTAAAATGAATGAATTGTGGTCAGCAAGCCCCAGGTCTCAGGACGTCTCGTTCTGCCATCGCATTACGTTAAAGCAACACTCCACCATTTGTGGAAATATGTTCATTTCCCATCTTCCCATGAGTTAATTCATTGAGCCAAACCTTTCTCCTGTTCATCCAGTCCTTCTCTGAGTCTGGCGATATCTATTTAAGCTCGAAGCTAGCATTTATCATTGAAGCGGATTAGACCAGGATACACTGTTTAAATACCTGTTTGACTGTTATAAACTGCTTTCCAAAACTGGGTGAAATGTATGGACACTGTAAAAGCATTAGTAAAGCCATGCAAAGCCATATATAATTTGGGTTGGAGTGAGGTTTGGACGTGATAGAATATTACACAGCAAAATGGCCACCCAGGCGACGTGTAGTGCAGAGTAGGCAGGGTGGTCTCCAGGGTGGGGCTTATAGTCCGCTAGTCGGAGACCTAGCCAGGCCCTGGGCTATAGACTTGCTCTTATTGGCTTTGGAACAGCATTAGGTGGAGTTGAGTTGGGCCGGTTCCGATCGATGATTGGTCGGAGGCCATGAGCGTGGAGAGTGTGTGTAGCATTTGTTGATTGTTTTGCTTTCCCGGACACCCACTTTGCCTTGTAGTGAGGGGGGGTCGGGCTGGGGGGAGGGGGAGTATTTCGAGAGATTTTTAACAGGCTACGTATCTATCTATGGGGTTATATTTTTCAGAGTATACAAACAAGGTTTGCTGGTTTGTTGAAATGCCTTGTAGACACTACAGTACATTCAAAATCAACCATATTGACGCTTTTTGTACATAATGTAAGTCCATTGGTCCACCATGTAGCCAACAAATTTGATTTCAGACAGTACATATGACAGATGTGTTTATTTTCATAACTGATTGAATTGCAATGGATTCAGCATGGAAGACATTGACATCTTTAAGAGAAAAAAATAATATTTTGTAAACAATCTGCCAAAATGTGGGTGACAAGTCAACTATTACTGACTAAACACCTGAAAATATATATCTGAGTGTGTATTGCAAATATACTCCAGCATAATAGCATAATAAGGCATTATTAATGTGAGCCAATTAGAGAGTAGAGATATTTTAACATCCACCTAAGCCTTCCCAGCCGGCCTGGGCCATAGAGGTTCATTCAGGTTGTCTAATGAGATATACCCTCATAGACATTGCAATAAAAAGAGACCGTATATAAATGGGGGAATATATCTTTAGTGTGTTAGACAAGTGTACGAATGGCAGGGGAATGTTTTTGATTTCATGTGGTTGAACTGGCTTTGGTTTCTTTCATCTATGGAGAATGCGGTGTTCCTGTGTTTCTAGGCTTATTCTAATCGAAACTATCTTCATGACATATCCTGTGTGTACATATATAAATATATTAACTATAAATCAGAGTGTACAGTTTATTATAAATATTTACATTATTATAATATTATTGTTTATATTATGATTGTTACAGTATTATCAATAATAAAATGAACACATTTATCAAGACTCAAAGAAAGTAACAATAAAGTCTTAAATATATATATAAAATTTCTTTTTGTGTGTTGTATCATTTTGTGCAGAGCAGAGGACAGTTTATAGTTGTGCATGGAAGCCTGATTAAGTGATAAATATATCTTCTGGGTGACCGGGTCGCACCATTTCTAATTGGACCCAACATTTTCACTCAGGTGCAAATTGAATCTCTCAGTAATTTTAATTCCAGTCAGCTAGCTGCTGACCTCTTGTTTTCTTACTTGTATTCTATTTGACGGGTTAGTAAAAAAAGGCTCCATACAAATTGTGGCATTGCTTGAAATCCACTGTCTGCATTAAAGTAGGACAATGGAGTACTGAGTGAAATATCAAGCCCACAGTAGGCCGGAATATGTAGCCTATTTTGACAGTGGTTAAAAAGTGGTTGAAAGTTATTTACAACATGCAACATTTTTACTCTAACTAGGCATCTCATTTTTGGATTCACAATTAAATAGATTAAATTAGTTTTAGCTCTGGTCACTGGTAAATGTAAACCAATAATGGTTTTTGCTGTCCTCTCTGAGTCAGATGCATTTTCGGTCTCTTACACTAGATGGCAGCAGCGAGCTTCACTTGATAGTTACCACACAGATTTCTTACCGTTGTGCATCTTGTACCTGAACAGATGTGCATTTGCAGAGATTACATCACAGCTGGGTGGAAAGGTGGCAAGTATTTGGCACGCACTCGTGAAAGGAAAACAACTCCTCACCTGCAATTGCACACAATAGATTTTTAGTATGAAACACTGTATCAAGTGCTTGACGTGGCCATGGGCACCCACCGTAAAATATAATTACAGGGGAAACTCTGGCTTTGAAAGTTGACAGTTGACGCTTGTGCGAAACCTGAGTGTGGTTTTACTCATATAGATAATGATAATGACGGGGAAATATCCTACATTCACGGTTAATTGATAAATAAAATAGAACGAACGATAGGCGCATGTAGGCGATGGGCGTATGTATAAAAAACAAATTTGGTGGTATCAGTTGACTGGACACAAAAAGTTTGAGAATCAGGCGGAGGCGGGGAGAGACACTCTCGTGCGCACGGAGGCGCGAAGAAGGATGAGCAGAGGAAAGCGCGTTTGTCGTGAGAGGCAAAATGGCAGTTCCCTGATCGCCCCGCAGTGCAAGAAGCGCTGCTTTGCTGTCATCGTTCTCTCCGATGATTCACATTTCCGGAGGCTTTGAGCGGGATCGTTTAATGGATTCTCGATGGGGAGATTGCTTTGGGAAATTGGCTACAGCGGAAACCCGGCGACAGGGATATGAAACCCATATGAACTTATAGTGACAGGTTCGCAAGAGTTAAATGACCGCGTCAGATCGATGCAAACCGCAACTTTCAACCAGTTTTTTCCTCCTGAAGTGAAGGCTCTGCAAGACATAAATACAAGCATCTCGGTGATTTTAAGGCAAGTGGGCTATTTTTACTCTGAAGTGACATACTTTAGCTGAAAATGTTGCGTGCGTAAAGCTTTTTCCTGTAATTGCGTTTCTCAGTCTGTAGGTAGCTTAAACTCTGCGACACATCCAATAAAATTAAGCACCACCTGTCACCAAATAAACTGATGTTCAGATACGGGAATCCTACTCAACTCCCTCAAAAGGATTTATCTGTGTGCACGGTTCATAGTGAGAACGGAGATCTTCGAGTATGTGCAGTACTCAGTGATGTGAAAGCCGCAGTAATGCCAGCATCTGCAGTTTGCCAAATTGAAGGATGCCGACCCACTCACCATGGCTTGGCATTGGACCCATCACAACGCTTGGAGTGATTAAGGGTATGTGATTGAAGTTAGAGAGAATTTAGTAATGCTTATTTTTCAAATAATGTTTTGATGACTTTGAATCCCGCACCCATCCATACTGTTTTCACTTAATGGAAATTTGCGCGTGAAAAGCGGCTAAATCATGAATCGCATGTAATTGGATTCCGCTTGGATTTCTAAAAGTTAATCAAATCGTCACGGTTCTCAAGTTAAGGATGAACGCGCCACAGCCAAAGAACCTCGAAAAGAAGAATGTCATTTTGACAGCGCACTATCAGTGAGCTAAGGGATGCTTCTGGAGAAGTATTATTCGAGCCGAAATTATTTTGCTGCTGTCGTGAATATTCGTGAGTAAAACCCACTGACAACGGAGAGAGCAGTCTGCATAAATGCCTACCGTTTAGTGATATGGACGGAGGAGACAAGCGGCAGTTTTCCACTCTGCGTCTGTGAGTTGTGCTGAAGTTCAGCATGGGGTGAGGAGGAGAGAAGAAACGTGGTCAATTTTGGGAGAGGGGTGAGTGGCCTCTTGGCTGAACTGTTTGTTTAAACTGAAAGAGTTGTACTTACCGAAGGACTTCCTCTTTGAAAAGATATTCCATGATGATTCTTTCCATTAATGCTTCGATTTTTGTGGTTTGGTGAATGGTTTTATTCACCTCGGATTTATTTAAATTTTTTTCACGCGAGGTGCTTTTGAATTACACTTGATTTATTCTAGATTGGCATGCCAAGGCGCTCGACAACCCTACCTTGGCAGGCAATAATAGTTTTTATAGGCTTTCTAACATGGGCTATGAATTCTCTGAATAACCGAATTCTCCTTGGTGACATGTCTATGGACTTACCTCAGATTGACGGTACAGACTTTGTATTGCATCAAACTCCATCTTGTGAAATGGAGGTCCATGATGGTAGCCTACATGCTTCATGATAAAAAAAGACCAAGGATTCTGCCCGATTGAGCCCCATGCAGCCGTTAATTTTTCATCATCCACTTGTGTGTTCAGGCGACTTGCATGCAGGTCTACTGGATAACCATATAAGGGTTCCATTAAGCTCAAATAGTCGGCAAGAAGAGGCAATAGACCTTACTTCTTTATTCTCACTGCCAACCCATTACCTTGCCCACTAGGGTGAACTATATTTATATTTATTTTTTTTTTTTTGGAAACTGAATCAATGCCGTTTTTGAGTACTTGATAGGAGTGCCATGCTGCCCACAATGAAACTACAAGCAGAAGCTGCAATGCTACTTAGCAACATGATTTGAGACTGACACAAAAGTAGGTCTGCTACAGACATTGACAGATTTCTTTCAACTTGGTGCCAAACATCATACATACTGTATAAGTGGACCTGAAGAGGGCCTTGGTGGTGCCTTCTAAGGTGTGACCTTATAAATTATATTCTGATCAGTGGTGGGAAAGGAATATTCTTATAGGCTTTCTATCCTATATTCACCTGTTCTTTAGACCCTCCCTCTTCCCTCTCCCCCCCACTGGTCTGGTCAGGTGGGGGGGGGGACTCAACCCCCCAAGGGTAATCGTCACAGGTGATCCCCCCAAGCAACGGGGTTCGTGACCATGGAAACAAGCCCGGAGAGTCCGAACCGTGCGGTGGAGTACCTGCTAGAGCTGAACAACATCATCGAGAGCCAGGCCAAGCTTCTGGAGACTCAGCGACGCCGCATCGAGGAGCTCGAGACCCAGCTGGATCGGGTCAACCAGGAGAATCAGGACCTGCGCTTGGACCGCAGCTCCTGTCCTGAGACCACATCGGACCCCGTCCAGAACCACACGGACGAGAGCCCAACCCAGCCCTCCTCTCTGCCCCTGCACACCTCCTGCACGGGCACGGCCTCCAGCGGGGGTCCCATCCACAACAGCAGTGACAGCACCAGTGGTAATGCTGCCACCAGTCCGTCTGCTCCCACGGTGCCCCCTGCTGGGCCCAACCGGGAGCGGCGGACGCACACGCGTCTGACCCGCGGGCTCTCTTGTGGCGCGGCGCCGGTCGAGAGGGAGCGGGGACGGTTGGAGCGAATCGACAGCTCTGGGACGAACACCACCCCCACCCCACGCAGACAGTAAGTCATTTATTGTGTTTTTCTCTCTTCTCTTCCCTTCTCTTTTCTTTTCTTCTCTCCTTTTCTCTGTCATGGTAAAGGCTTCTGTGGTCTTAAGAGTGGATATCCAAGATGTCTCTTCTGCAGTCTCTTTCCTTCTATCCCTCTCTTTTTCTCTATGTATTTGTTCGGTTATTTCTATCTTTCTTTGCGTCTTTATCCTTCCCTCAAGATCTCTCTCTCTCTCTCTCTCTCTCCCTTTCTCACTTTCATTGTCTCTCATATACTGTATAGGGTTGCTAGATGGTTATAAATAAACTTCTTTGGTGTCCTCCCACATTTCCCACGTTTCTCTATATTATCTTTCCTCTTAGCAGGGCATTTCTCAGTGGTGATAATGACCAGAGATATTCCAGTGGAGTGGGGTGTCTAATGATCTGCCTGTCCGATTTGAGCTGGGCTCAGCTGTAGGCAGTGGTTAATCACAGCTCACTTTGCTTGGTGTTACTGGAAGTGTGGTGCTGCATATGCAGTGCAGTATGTCTGTATGTGGTGTCTCCTATGCATCTGATTGTGTGTGTGTGTGTGTGTGTGTGTATACCGTACAGTATGTGAGTGGGTGGCCTCTAATGTAAGTAAGACTGCAGATTTTGCTCAGAAGGGTGAGGTATTTGTGTGTGTGTGTGTGTGTGTGCGTGTGTGTCTGCATGTGAGTGGGTGGTCTATAATGTAAGTAAGGATGTAAATTTTGCTCAGAGGGGTCAGGTATTTGTGTGTGTGTGTGTGTGTGTGTGTGTGTGTGTGTCTGTGTGTGCAAAAAACTGATTGCAAATACAATTGTGTAAAAGTAGGATGTTTTTTGTAACTGTGTGTGCATGTGAGTGTGTTCATGTGTAGAGTGAAAAACACAGTGAACCCCCCCCCCCTTTTTCTCTCCAGCAGTGTAAAAAATAGCAGGATGTTCACCTACTATTCACACGGGTCTAATTTGTGTCACGATACAGTGACTCACCGATGCAGAGACACTTGTCAGATCGGGGGGATTCGACACTTCAATGCCAACATGGGTTGATGTCATTATGGTGTGTTTGTCATCTCGTTAAAAAAAAACGACAAACACTCATCCTGTATATGTGGTAACCTGCAGGACCTTTGCTTGGTTTGTCTTGCTGCCATGGTGAAATTATGTCATAATGTACCACCATCAGCAGGTAAATGCGGGCGTCATGGGAACAGAACGCACTTGTCGAAGAGTTTGATTCTATGAAGAAACTCGGTTGCTGCCTGTGTCATGTTTACAGTTCCACCCCCTGGTCATTTCATCAGAATGACGCACGCTCTGCTTTGACAATGAAGAGTGGTTCCTAGGGCTAAGTTGTTTATCTGAACCTGTGTTTGATCTTATTGTTAGATACAGCATGGAGTCTGCAGTGCATGTTGCTGAAAACAGAATCAGTTCTTTATTATTGTGAACCCTGGTGTAAGTGTGGCTCTTGCTAACAGGGACATCTTTGATGGTGATTTAGGGTGTTTGTCATGTTACGGCTACATTAATGCCTTCAGATTCAGCCTCCATAATATGGCCACGATTAAGAAAGGCGTTCATTCAATCTCACTTACGCTATACTGTACTTGAGGAATCCTATGAGGATCTTGCTTTTCTACAGGTGGCCACCTGTCTTAGCTGTACAGTTCCCTGCTGTCTATCTCTTCTCATTAGTGCCAAGGAGGATTTTTTCACAGCAAAAAGGCTGAAGCATGCGCACACACGTGCACACACACACACACGCACACACACAAACACACACACACACACACACACACACACACACAAACACCCAACAAGGAATGTCGAGTCTCCCTTGTGCCTCTTTAGCACTCTGTGTGTGCTTCTTCCTCCTACATCATCCTGCTACTTGATAAAGCCCTCAGTCATGTTTCTATCTCTGTCACAACACTCTTCACTCTCTCTCTCTCTCCATCTTTTTTTTCTCTCTCTCAATCTATCTCTATCTCTCTCTTGCTCACTCACTCACTGTCGTTCTCCATCTCTCTCTTCTTTTTCTTCCCCTGCTGTATTTGTTCTGTTCTCTGCTACTCCCTTCCTATTTGCTCTCTCTCCTCATCTCTCTTTCTCTCCTTCCATCTTTCTCTTTTCTCTCTCTCTCTCTCTCTCTCTCCCTTTCTTCCACCGCTTTATTTGTTCTCTCCTCCTCCCCCTCTCCTACGCGTGTCTCCCGCAGGACTGGTTAGTCATTAGTAAGTAACACATATTAGTTGTCTATGTGGGTGTGCATTGGGCTCAATGGCTTGTTGCTGCCTCAGACGGCCTATAGTAAGACAAATGGTGGTGACGGTGGAGGGCCAGGCAGCGATGGATAGGCTACTCTACAGTAATTCCTGCCTGATTGTGTGTGGATTTGCTTCTCGTCGGAAAGGCCTCTGAGTGTTTTAATGTGATCCCCCCTCATTTTATTGCCTTATTGAAGAAACACACCACACAAGCTCCCAGCTTCAAGAACACTTAGGATCTCACAATTGAAGAGTAATCCAAAGATTTCGTCCTCGGTTCAAGCTAATCTCATCAAAGCAGACTCTCTCTCTCTCTCTGCAGACTCTCTCTTTCTTTACCTCTCTGCTCTCTTGCTCTATCTCTCTTTCTCTCTCTTCACACATCAGTGTACATAATTTCAAATATCTCATTTTAGTGGAGCAATTGAGAATAGGTTGGAGTATAAATATACCTCCTTTGGCTTCATTCCTTGGTAGCGGAACGACTCCATCTCTCACAGATACCTCTGCCCTGTCCCCCCTCCATAAAGCTATTTTAAGACGCTCTTCCTTTTAGAAAGGCTTCCTGTGTGTTTGACAGTGGTGTGCAGTGAAGAGCGTGGCTTTTTACATCGTTTTGCTCTCCGTGTCCGCTTTTAGACGCTCTCTCACTCCCGTCTATCTACCTCGCTGACCCACAATCCCCT
The DNA here is from genome assembly GCA_032353275.1 of Sardinella hualiensis. Lineage (NCBI taxonomy): Eukaryota > Metazoa > Chordata > Actinopteri > Clupeiformes > Clupeidae > Sardinella > Sardinella hualiensis. The sequence continues at coordinate 18,403,594 of JAUCNH010000168.1, read as the reverse complement.
TGTCCCCGCTGTGCCAGGCCACTAATGTTACCTTCCTTTTAAAAAAAAAAAAAAAAAAAAAGAAGAAAATCCTCTGCGGTACTGAATTTTTCACCTTTCTCTTTCAGTGGTAGTGATTTTTTTTGTTGTTATTGGCCTTTCCCTGTCCGAGGTACTGAATTTTTCACCTTCCCCTGTCCACGGTGCTGAATTTTTCTACCCAACCTATGCAGTAGTTCCCTCACTCCTACTCCCTATGTGTTTTTGCCCTTCACTTACTTTCTCCTATAACTGTCACTTTCTCTCTTTCTTTCTCTCTCTCACTCACTCCATCACTGCACCGATAGCAGATGGTGAATCAGTGTGTGTGTTCTTCCATTTTCTCCTTTAAAGGGACTCTTACTGAGAGTCACTCTCACCCTCTCCATCTCTCTCTTCGCCACTCTCTGTATATATTTCCTCTGCATCTCTGCCTCTCCCTTTCCACCCCTATTCCCTAATACTTCACTCTCTCCATTTCCATCTCTCTCTCTCACACTTGTATTTCCTTCTTCCATTATCTACTTGTACTCTCTTCTCATCTGTTTATCGATGTCACCCTTTGCCTCCCTACCCGTCTGCTTCCCATCTTTTACTGCCTCCCACCACCTCGCCCTTACCGCTCTCTCTCCTCACCAGTTCATCTGGGCTTTGCCTCTCTCTCGTCTGTCTCTCTCTCCTCATCCTTTCATCTGTTCCTTGCCCCTCTCTCTCTCTCTCTCCTTCTCTCTCTCTCTCTCTCTCTTTAGCAGAAGGTGCCTAGAGTAGGTGAGGTGCTAATGACTGTGTTGAGGATGCTCTTAACTGACTCTGATCCCCTGTGCCCATCTGTGCCAGTCTGTGCCAGCCTCCCAGCGTCTTTACCCTCTTATCAGCATGCCCTCTGCTGCCCTCCACGCCCACGACCCAGCTGTGAGCGCAGCCCTCTGCCAACCACATACACACTCATGCACGCACACACACACACACAGAGGACATGACTTCCTTTCCCATATAGCTGAGAACTGATCAGATATACATGATACTGCATGTGTGTCTTCGTTTGGGGGTGGCAGAAGAGAGAGAGGGAGAGAATCATTGATATTATCATTTGGATCATACACTTTATCTCAAGGTTATCGTGTAATCTGGTTCTAGTGTAATCTGTCACAGGTTCCCTATACAGTTTTTTTGTTCCTCTGACTTGATTAATGGAATCCCACTTCTGTATCCTTACTCTCTCTCTCCTTGCATCTCTCTCTCTCTCTCTCTCTTTCTCTCATGTGTTTTGTGAAGTTGACCCCTTTGTGCCCTAGACTTTGTGGCACACTAAGCATTTGAAGTGTTCAATCTGAATTGCACTCATAGGAGTGACATCCATAGCAACCACAAGGCCACATCTGTATACAGTATCTGCCTTGACTTCTGATGTAATTGAGGGTAATGCCGTAATTGTCGCTCCATGGTCTGACTGTGTTATTATGCAAGCAGTCATTATTAGCTGTGCACATGCGCTCAGTCGGATCCATAGGCCAGCGCTCCAGCACCTGGGAAATCATTTGAAACTATCATTTTAATAAGCACATATGGTTTTGGTGTTGGTGTTAAAAGGCTTACCATGTTCAGGGTTTCCCACAGAAAATTAGTTAGTCAAGGTGGTAGGTGTTTGTTGTCAAGGTGGCCGCCTTAACTATAAAGCACTGGGGGAAACCCTGCCATGTTAGTTACAGACTTAATTAGACCAGGTTCTGGGTAATTGAGATTTAAACTCATATATATCCCAGTATGTCTTGTGTGCTGAGTTGTAAATATAGAGTAAATTCAGTGCCTTTAATATAGAGGTGTTGTGGGTGTTTGTTGTCAAGGTGGCCGCCTTAACTATAAAGCACTGGGGGAAACCC
>JAUCNH010000168.1:18382428-18392550 GCA_032353275.1 Sardinella hualiensis | reverse complement strand
TAAGTCTGCTTGTATGTGTATGTGTCTGTGTGTGTGTGTGTGTGTGTGTGTGTGTGTGTGTGTGTACATGTATGTGTATGTGTGTGTGTGTGTGTGTGTGTGTGTGTGTGTGTGTGTGTGTGTGTGTGTGTTGTCTCTGTGTGTGTGTATGTTTTCTGTGATTTCTGTGGCTTTTGTCCCTGCCAGAACAAGCTGAGTGTTTGTGCAGGATTGTGCCTCTCTGTGCAGACCTGCGTGTTCCGGTCAGGTGTCACCAGTGGGTTGGTGTTTTTTAGACGGACAGAGATTCTCTGAAAACAAAGTTTGTTGAAACTGTAACCTAAGAGTATTGTTGTCAGCCGCATAGTGAGTACATTTGAGAGAGGTGACAGAACTGTTGAGACTGTAGGGACAACGTGTAGAGCCTGTAAAGTGCGTGGGAAAGGGTAAGAGTTGACGGAAATCTTTAACTAGTGAGCTTGTCTGTTTTTTAACCTCTAGTGCAACTGTGGCCAGAGTTTTCCAGCACCGGATTAGTTCTTATGGGTCATGAGGGATCAGCATGTGAACCAGGTGTATTAGCCAGCTGAAACACTGTGACTCTCCTCTCTGCTGTCTGTCTCTCTCTCACACTCACATACTCACTCACTCTCTCTCTCTCACTCTCTCTCACACACACACACACACACACACACTCACACTCACTCACACACACACACACACACAGACACACACCATAAGACCTGGGGGAGGCAGCACAAGTTTACAGTTATCATATGACTAAGCATTTCTGGATCTACCTGAGTTGTGCTTCAGGCAGGCAGGTGACAGGCAGGTGGTGGTTGGGGTGTGAATTATACTTTGTGAGTAAGATAGGACTTGGATGGTGAATTTTTGATCATTTTATTTGAGGGTCTTGTTTGTTTTGGTGATTGTTTGTGTGCATGATTGTCTTAACAAAATACCTGGGCAACTCAGTGGAAAGGTTTAGCATTGGTGTAGGACAACAAACCTGATTTTGGAGGGGCTCAATTTCAGAATGTGGCTCGACAAATATTATTTTGTTTTCACTTAACAATGGAACAGCATTTGCCTTCAGTGGAGATCTGCCCTCTTGTGATGCCCTGCAGTTTATTTGGCATGGTAGTGAAGGCTATGACTAATATTGGTATTTATAGAGCAATTGTTCTGTTGTAGCCTGATTAACTTACACCCTGGCGGAGCTAATTATAATTAGTGTTGCTTTGTGTTTGTCATACTTAAGCCTTTGATGTACAGCCTTAATGCTAATTATGGGAGGCATGTTCCTATTTGTTCACCCCTGTTTACATGTGGGTGGTGCTGTCAGAACTGTGCTGGAGTATTTGACACTGCGTGTGTAGGCCTAGGCTATGGCGGCCTTATGTTTGAAAGAACTAGGGAGAGCTTCTTAGGTGGGGTGTGTGTGTGTGTGTGTGTGTGTGTGTGTGTGTGTGTAAGAGAGGAGAGACAGAGAGAGAGATATGAGTTTAATTTGTTAAGTGGAGCGCATATCTGTGGTTTGTGTATGTGTGTGCGTGTGTGTGTGTGTGTGTGTGTGCGCGCGCACGCAGTGTAGTTGTTCTAATGTCTTCATGAAGACAGTTAGCTCAATGTTTGTGTGTGTATGTGTGTCTGTGTCTGTTAGTAGGCATCAAACCCCTTTCCTCAATGCAGCACTCCAAGACAAGTGGCCTTGCCCCCAAACCAACTGGACACAAGTGAGTCTGACCAACTGAAACACACAGGGGGAGTTTGGGTCAAACCTCAAGGTCATAGGTCAAATACTAAGACATCCACAGACTTAGTCTATTATTTCCAGTTCCTGCTGACGGTCCTATACTCTCACTTCGGGGGCGTTCACAGTAATGAAACACACCGGATTTTTTTAACCTATTGTTTCATTTAGTGCTGATGAGAATGCTTCATTATAGATAGGAGACTTTCTTGTGTCTGTGTGTATGTGTGTGTGTGTGTGTCTGGCTTTGATGTGTGTGATGTTCCCAGTCCAATCAGGTTGAGAGCCCCTGTGAGTCGTTCCCCGGTGTTGTTATCTGAGCAGCAAAACTGCTAACATCGCGGAAACGGGCCAGGGTTTTTATGGCTGCTTGGCTTGGTGATTCTTATCAGTGAGGATGTCACACTGTCAAGGGAAGTGAACAGTGCGAGAAATGCAAAAAAAAAAGAAGAAGAAGAAGAAGAAATCTCCCTGTTTGTGTAGCGTGAGATTTCTCTCACATCTCATCATGCTTCCGTCAGGAAGAATGCCTCAGCTTGGGGGTTCTAGATGGTTCTGTGAGTCCCTGGGGGTTCTTGGCCTGTTCAGGGCTGGGTTTCCTAAAACCTTCTTAATACTAAGTACTGTACATCTTAAGGTATAGTAAAAGGCATATGTTAAGATCTACAGTACTTAGAACTTAGAACTAACAACGTTTTGTGAAACGCAGCCCAGGACTGTTTTTGGTTTCATTCTCTCTTTTTTTTTTCTTTTTTTATTTGTTGGCTCAGTGTTGTTGTTGGTGACTTGCCCAACCAAGATCCAGGGAGGAGTGGCACACTGTCATATTAAATAATTTCTGGTGGAGTGAAAATCCAGCCTGTGCTCATATCAGATGAGAATGCTGGAAGGGCTCCAGAGTGTACAGTATGCCAGAGTCGAGGGCTTTGGTGAACTGAGCTCAGAGTCGTTATAAAATCATCAGTGCGGAAAAGCGAGGAGCGCAGAAAGTCTATCTTGGTATCATTTGGAACTGATCCGGAGTCTCTGAGGGAGAGATGAGGGCTGAACCCATGTTCTCTGGATGAGATGAGAACATGATGATGAACTGCCCACTCTTGCCAGTTCCACAACATGATTTAAGGTGGTCCTGGGCCCATAAGGACGTGGACTACTGTAGATGCTGTTCAAATCTGTGACTTACAGTAAAAGAGCAGAATCATGGCTATGCCATGTTCTGTCACTGGCTGTTTTTGCAGTATCATACTATATCATCCATAATCATAGTAATCGGTATGCAGTCATTACATTTTCACTTCGTAGACTTTGAATTGGCCCTCCTGTTACCTAAAAAGAAGTTGAAATTGGAAGAAGGGAGGGCTCTTCTCATGGTCCTTTTTTGGACCCGGTCTTAGATGAGTGTTGTGCATCCTGTTGCTCTCTTGAGTGTTATTCTTGCTAGCTTCAGCTGTAGATTTTACTCATGTCTCAAGTCATTCTACCTTTTCCATTCCCTTTCACCTTTTAACCATGTGATGGCCAGGTATCCCGAGGTGGTCTTTGTGAGTCTGTCTGACTGTCTGGACATGCCAGGTTGAGTGACCACTTGCCGTGCGACCCGTCTGCTGTCTCACCCAGACATCAGAGCTCTCTGGACACTCAAATAGAGAGAGCCTTGCAGAAGCTGTCAACCAGCACTTTACCTAAATCCACTCTCTTCTGTTCTGTCTCTCTCTCACCCACTCGCTCAACTTGTTCCAGTTCAAGAGTGCTTGACAGATAGCCTAGACACTTCAGAGTCGACAATTAGACTGAACATGCAGCAGACATCCCACTCTCTTTCTTTTTTGCCGTCATTTCTCATACCTTTTTCTCCGTCTTTTTGTTTTATTCTTTTCTCTCTTTTACTCTATTGCTTTCTCTCTCTCTCTCTCTCTCTCTCTCTCTATCTCTCTATTTATCTGTCTGTCTGTCTTAATCATCTCACCCAATGTCTTCCTTCTTCTGTTCTCTCCCCAGTGTTGAGGTTGAGTCCCGGAACGCAGAGCACTCAGGCCCCTTTGCAGACAGCCCTCGCGGCCAAGCGGCTCCCTCCTACCTGCACGGCTCCGAGCACTTTGGTGGCGACAGCGGCGGCAGCCTTCCTGGTCCTGGCCCTGGTCCTGGCCCTGGCCCTGGCCCCAGGGGGACGTGTGTGGCCCCCCCCAGCCCGGCGAGCCTCGCCTGGGCCCAGCGCACACGGCACCAGCCTGCCAGCCTAGCCCTGCGCAAGCAGGAGGAGGAAGACAACAAGAAGTGCAAAGCGCTATCAGACAGCTATGAACTCTCCACCGACCTACAGGATAAGAAGGTACGAAAGGTTATAGTGTGTGTGTGTGTGTGTGTGTGTGTGTGTGTGTGTATGTGTGTGTGTTTTATGAGCTCCTCACTGGCATATAGGATTAAGTCACAAGAGGTTATACGCATGCAAGACTTTGTGTCTGTTTGTTTACAAACTCTCCATTGACTAAAGATAATATTTTCCTAAAGATTATTCTCTGTGTCATACGTGTGTGTGTGTGTGTGTGTGTGGAGGGGGGGTGTATAGTATTCTCAAATGACCTTGCAGGATAAGACTGTGAGTTGTCCACACATGTTGAACAAGCAAAACCATATCCTAGGCCAATAGCAAAGCACTGTTTGCCTGCATCTGCGTTTGTGTAAGTGTGTGTGGTTGGCTGTGTGTGAACGTGTTTATTTGCGCGTGTGTTTGTGTTTATCCAACATCAGCCATCAGTTGTCCGGCAGTCGTCCATGTTTGCTGCAGGTTACGTGCCAGGGGCCGGGGGGAGTTAATTGCGTGAATGAGTGGATGTGAGCGGATCTAACAGGGCGAGACCTGTGTGTCATCTCGCGGTGTTTGTGTTGGGAAGAGCCCTGTGTCAAGCACTCTCTCAGTCACACTCAACCCTGTCTGGCTCGATCTCCTCCTTTTATCAGCTAAGCACTGCTGACACTTAAATTGCAGATCAGTTGTGCCCATCATGGGTGTCTGCCAGTGTGTCACTGTGCCAATGTGCATTAGCTTGAAGGATTTACCCCTTCTTTCCCCTTCCTCTCTCCCTCTCTCTCTGTCTTTCTTTCATTTCTTTAACCTGTTCACTTTTTTCTTCATTTTTTCAACTTTCTCTGGCTCATCCCTCTGCTCTCACTTCCTATTTTTCTCCTGTTTTTTTTCTGTTGTGTAATTATTCAATGGCTCTCCTTGTCCGCTCTTGCATTTTTCTTTTCTTCTGTCTTTTTTTTTCTTTCTGTTCCTCTCCCTCCCCCTCTTTGGACTGTCCCTCTCTCTATCCATGTGATTTCCCCTATCCACCCTTATTCTTTCCCAACTATTACTTTCTCTTTCACTTTTCTCTTTTTTCCACATCTCTCTCACTCTATCTACCTCCTTACCTTCCTGTCACACCATCCCTCTTTATCTCACTGTGCTCCACCCTGCCTTCCTCGTACTCCTTCTCCTCCTCTTCCTCCACCTCCCATCCTTCCTCCTCCCCTCTCTGCTTCTGCTTCTGCCTCTCCCTCTCGCCCCCAAATTGTGTTCCCCACTCTTTGTCCTCACTGTCCTTACCTCTCTCTCTCTCTCTCCCTCCCTCTTCCCTCTCTCTCTTTTCTCTCCCTCTCCCCTCTCTCTCTCTCACGCTCTGTCCTCCTATCTCCTCCTCCTCTTTGTCTGCTCAGGTGGAGATGCTGGAGAGGAAGTATGGGGGCTACTTCCTGAGCCGGCGCGCGGCACGCACCATCCAGACGGCGTTCCGCCAGTACCGCATGAACAAGAACTTCGAGCGCCTGCGCAGCTCCGCCTCCGAGAGCCGCATGACGCGACGCATCATCCTCTCCAACATGCGGCTGCAGTACTCGTTCGACGAGCGCCCGCCGTCGCTGCCCTCGCAGACGCCCACTCAGACGCCCTACGGCTCCCAGGGCATGGGCACCCCCGAGCTGGAGCCCAGCTCGCCCGCCACACACTCCGCAGGGGACTACATACACCTGGAGGACTCCTTCTCCAAACAGGTGAGACGCCTAGACCCACAGCAGGGCGATTTACTCAACCCCAGGAAGTGTCGTCTAGCGAAAGTGGTGAGAGACAAGAATAGTTACTTGATGATGTACATACTGTATAGCGATGATATACATACTGTATATGTACCGTATATACCAGGCCTTAAAGTTTTCAGATGTCGTGCTGGGAGTGTGGCGTTGTTTAAGATGCCCAGCAGCACAGGGGAGATGAGGAAGGGGGGTGGATACTCATCTTTTTTCGGTCTCTTATTTGTCCTGTGTCTTGTTCTGTGTCTTGGATGTACGGGCATAAGCAAGATATAAATATAGGGTTATAGACGCAGCCCTCCTCGGTCTCTGCTTGACTGCGCAAGCACACTCCCAGAGGACTCTTTTTTTTTCGAAGCAGGTCAGAGGCACACAGCGACTGAGTCAGAAGGGATATATATTCTGTACATCTTTAGGTTTCTCACTTAGTTGGGCTGAAGGAATTTAGAAATATAGGAATACAGTGTAGAGGTATGTATACATATTTGGCTATTTTTCATGCCTAACTGTTAGCAGAGATATTTACCTTAAGTGAGCCTGTTTAAATGAATGTAATGGGTCATTCTAGCCACATTTTGTGTAGTTGCGTATGTACTCAAGTCACTTCTAAAAGATGTAGCATGTTTGTGATTTATAATATATGTACACAGCATGTGATATGCATATGTGATAGAATTTAAGCTCATGATGGCATATTGCACTAGAATGGTTTGTATTTCTGTAGGGATAAATCATCTCCTATGCAGAATGGAAACTCAGTGCTGTATGACAGCTCAGCTGTCTGGTGTTGGTGGCCCCCAGCTGAACAAATGTAAAATGGCGCATTTTTAATCACAACAGCTGTTTTAGATGTATGGTGCAGCATAGAAGTAGAATTTGTGTCTGCATCTGTTTGTCTGCCTGTCCATCCACATCATGTGCTATTAAAGACTACTCTTCAAACTAGTAATTGCCTTCTGGCTGACATTTAAATCCAGATTGTGAAAAGCACACAGCAGTTAAAAAGCCCAGTATTAAGTGGAATGTTTAAGCGGAGAAAGAGAAAGTCGGGTGAGGGAGAGGCGAGTGAAGAAGAAAGTGGAGAGATGTTTAAATGCTGATTGATTAAAAGATCGATAGTGATGGAATGATCGTGAAAGAGTGATAATGAGTGAAGGTGTAAAGCCTTCCCTGCTCGCTTGGACATAATGAAGCAAACAGCAATTAACTGTTTTAGATGGTTTGGAAGCAAATTACTCTGCTGTCTCTGTCTGTATAGAGTAGATATTGGCACTTCGGTATTCAATTATGAAGGTCATATTGCTATTCAGAGTATTGATTGTGAGACCTTGTCCTTCCCCCTGCTCCCTCCTGTGATGCAGGTGAAGTCGCTGGCTGACTCCATAGACGACGCACTAACGTGCCGAGCCGGCCGGGACGACTCCCAGGATGGCAGTGGGGAGGTGGGGGGCGGCAGCAGCGCGGCAGAGGACTACGGCGAGTGCGTGTGGAGCAACAGCAGTCACCCGTCGGCGTCGCCCTCGCCTTCGTCCCGTCGCGGCTTAGGGGACCGCGAGCGCGGAGGCGGTGGCGGCGGCCTGAGCATGCACGAGGACAGCACGGCCACCTCTTACAGCGACGTCACGCTCTACATGGACGACGGGATACCCTCGTCGCCGCTCTCACTGGACCGGGCACCCAGCAGCACAGACACGGAGTTCTGGGGCATGGGTGGCAGCGGGGGCATGGCCGGGGGGCGCGAGGACAGCCGGGACACCGAGGGCGGCGGCAGCAGCAACAGCCGGAGGAGCACGCCATGCACGGAGTGCCGTGACTACCGGCTCCGCGGGCCGCACTTGCCCGTGCTGACCATCGAGCCGCCCAGCGACAGCTCAGTGGACATGAGCGACCGCTCCGACCGAGGCTCGCTCGGGCGGCAGCTGGTGTATGACCAGGATCCGTCCGGCACAGGGTCGCCGCAGGGGACGCTCAAGCACAACGCCTCCGGGCCCAATCGCTCGGTGATGATGTCATCATCCTGCCCCGCCGCCCAGGGCCAGGCCCGGCCCGCCGCCCGTCCACTCCCCACCCAGATCCCGCCCCACCTGGCACACCACCACCACCATCATCACCACCACCACCACCACCACCACTACCCTGACACACCCTCGTCATCATCCTCCCCCCAGCAGCCCCCCACCACCCCCCTTTCGTCCTCCTCATCCGCCCCGCACGCACCCGGCAGCTTGGAGCAGCCGTGCTGCTCGGACGGCGACAACGACTCGCTCAACTCCACCACCAACTCCAACGAGACCATCAACTGCAGCTCGGGCTCCTCGTCCAGGGACAGCCTGAGAGAGCCGCTGCCCCCGCTGGGCAAGCAGACCTACCAGCGCGAGAGCCGCCACAGCTGGGACTCACCCGCCTTCAACAACGACGTGGTGCAGAGGAGGCAGTACCGCATCGGCCTCAACCTCTTCAACAAGTAAGTAAGAGAAGAGGAGAGCAGGGAGGGAGGGAGAGCACTTACTGGCTGGGCTGGGCTAGGCTGGGCTGGGAGTGAGACAGGTCAAGGGGAAGGAACAGGGCCTAGAAAAGCTGATGGTGTTGAGGGCTATAAATAGAGCTCCAAACCCTGACCTAGTAGTGGGACAACAATGGGAGAAGGAGTTTGTGTCATGCTCATATCATGTGGAGGAGGCTAATATTAGTGCTTACTGTCGGAGGCTTACTGACTCTGATCTATCTTTGGCATTAGAGATCATCACTGGCACAGTTGGAGCATTGGGTGGGACTCCCAGCTTCTTTTGGGATTGGCCAGCACCTTATCTCTTTGTATGGTGGTGAATCATCATCAGTCTGTCATCAGGGTAATGGAATTATGACTTATGTCTCGGGGAGTCCCCCAAGGGTTGAATTTAAGCCCTCTGATGTTTGTCCCACAGCAAAGCTAATGTTTTCTGCTAATGTTTTCTGAAATATTTTTTTCAGACAACATGCCGCTGGCAAACAGTATTGACTGTCTTGTTTCACTTGCTGGGTTGCAATATTTATAATTATATATCATATAATTTATAATAATTGATATAGGCTATAGTTGTATCAGAATGGCTTATGAAATAAGTAACAGCTAAACACTGGCTTTGTCACATTCTCCACAAGTCTGTCATTGCTAACAACTTATTATTATTATTATTATGATTATTATTATTATTATTATTATTATTATTATTATTATTATACCTGTAGGCCTGTAGTTCCCATTATCAGTGTGGTCGGTGTGAGCAGGCCTGTCTGTCAGAGGACGCAGCGCAGTAGCATGTGCTAGACAGAGGCCCTATCATTGGGTGTCAGAAGCTTCTAGATGCACTTGTGTCAAGTAAGCTGATTTACTGCAGTGGGCTTTCATCAAAAGCTTCCCAGAGCACTGTTGCAAATCTGGGATCCAAAGCACCCCGCTACAGTCCCAGTACATGCCAGAGAAACAGGATAAGAGTAAACACAGGCTGTAAGTCCTCTCTGGCTTACAGTATTCGTGAAAGATGATTCTCAGTTTCCTCCTCTTAGTTTTCAAGTCCTAATAGTCTTTCCTCTCTCTGCTCCTGCCTTTGTACTTTTGCTTTCTCTTTTCTCTTTCTCTCGCTCTGAGGCAGCCTTGATGGGCCAATGCAATTACATCTTTACTGTCTTTATTTCTGCGCCTTGGCCTTCAACACAGTACTGTGTGTGTTCATTTTGAGCCTGTTAGCTCTATTACAGATTGATCTTGAGCTTGTCCTGTGCTCCCGTAGGAAGCCAGAGAAGGGCATCCAATACCTGATCGAGAAGGGCTTTGTGTCGGACACCCCCGTGGGCATTGCCCGCTTCATCCTGGAGCGGAAAGGCCTCAGCCGACAGATGATCGGAGAGTTCCTGGGCAACCGGCAGAAGCAGTTCAACAAGGATGTGTTGGAGTGAGTGAGCAAGGACACCATGGAGGGGAAGAGCAAGAGCAATATGACTGATATCACAAGAGTTTTTAAAGGAATATCCTTATCCATAACCAGCGTCCATACTGTCATTTATGCTAGTCTAGGAAGACGATAAATAGTATTGTTACAATTGTTATTGTTTAATTAATCTGTTTTTTTTTTTTCGATTAACCAGTGAGTTGTGTGGTCTATAAAATGGTGAGAAAATGTAAATGAATGTTTCTCAAAGTTTGAGATGAAATCCTGAAATGTCTTATTTTATCTAAATGTCATTAAGAGTCAATTAGAACCACAAAATATTCCATTTACGGTCCACCAGAAAAAAAAAAAGAAATCCTCAAGTTCATTTTGCTCCTTTAAATGAATAAC
>JAUCNH010000168.1:17857193-17869681 GCA_032353275.1 Sardinella hualiensis | reverse complement strand
CCCCCCCCCCCCCCCCCCCCCCCCCCCCAAGAAAACTGTCTTTACATACCATTAATATTGATGAACACACTGATAATTCAATTTATTCAAATGTCTGCTAATAGTATGAGTAAGTGCTCTTTATAAAATGCCTCTGGATGTCTCCCCAGTGATACAGTAAAAAAAAAAAAAAGTTTCACATCATCAAATGTTTCAGACACCACTAAATTGCTTAAGTAAATAACACACAAGTAGTACTATTCTCATGCATTCCTGCATTTACGTCTGCCACTGTGTTGTATAGTGATGTACTGTATATGCAGTGTTTATATACTATATGTGCATGTGCAGTATGAAGGGCCACTAATGCAAGAGAAAGTAAATCAATTTGATCTACTTTTTCACAATGCGACCAAACTTTACGCCCCCAAAGTCATGTGGCAACAGGGCGTTTATGGCCACATCTCTTCTGCGAGATAATACAGGTCTGTAGGGTGCGGCACATGTGAATGACAGCGAGGGGAGTGGCCTACCTGTGCCAGGTAGGGTAGATAAAGTCAAGCTAGCATGGGGTCTTTACTTGTTCTGAGTTCACATCTCTCAAGAAAGAACCTCTGTGTTCCTCTGACTGGTTCTTTTTTCTTTCTTTTTTTTTTGTCTTTTTTTTTCAAGTTGGTCTTGCAACAGTTTTGCAAAATGTAAATGAGCTTACAGGAGAAATTTGAACTGCTTGTAAACGCTTTTATTTTGTGACTACATGGAGCAAGGTGTGGATGTAACATAAGCGAAAGGTGAGTGTGAAACTGCTGGTGAGGTGAGTGGGAGGGTGAGGGGAAAGAGTGAGATGTTTGCAAGGGCAAATGCTGCACATTTTGAGGATTAAGTGCAATCGAACACGCATTGTCTTTGTCGCATGCTGACAGATACAGGGTGACCTCAGAACAGTCAAGACAGAAAATAAACCAACTGAAATTGCTCAGGGTCAGAAATGCTGCTGTACAGTAGTTGTAAAAGTAACTTTTTGATCTCTTCCATGAACAATTACTGGTCTGCGGAAAATTCATTTTAGTGGAGTAGCGCAGGGCACACCCAATGCACAATTGGACAGAAGAGAAAAAAAAAAAGTTAAAAGCTACACACCATCTTTTGCGGCATTTATGTTTTTAACCATCTTTGCACCCGTGCAATTTGGGCAATCATGTGTTCTTGTGTGTGTGTGTGTGTGTGTGTGTGTGAGTGTGTGTGTGTCTGTTGCAGAAAGAAAAAAGACAGCAGGAGAAAAAAAAGTGGGAGCAGAAATTGAGGGGTAGAGAGTGAGAGAGAAAGGGCGCGAAGAGAAAAAAAAGGCAAGAAAAAAACTTTGGAAGGTTGGGGGGGGGGGGGGGTGGTATCAAACACACCCTACTCAAAAGCTGCAGAGAAGGAGTGCTGGGAGGGGCATATGGGGGGGAGGTGGGGCGCAGTTTTGCAGGGTGTGTATGTGTGTGTTTTTTTGTGTGCTGTATGTGTGTCTGTGTCTGTGTGTGTGTTGGGGGGTGGGGGGTTTTGGATCATGGAAGTGTTGGGTTTCAGAGCGGGTAGTGGAGCAGAGGGAAGTTTCTTTGTGCCGGCGTCAGAGCCAGTGATCAGGCTCCAGCGCCCGCTAGCCCAGAGGCATTAAGTGGAACATGACCGCTCTCGTCCCGGGCAGGGAGGGGGGAGGGAGGAGGAGAGGAGACCCCACTCCCCCACATCCCCCTCACCCCCCCACTTCACAACTCACCTCCACAGGGAGGCAGGGTTTCAAATCAAATGCAAATGCCTATGTGTGTGTGTGTGTGTGTGTGTGTGTGTGTGTGTGTGTGTGTGCGTGTGCGTGTGTGTGTGTGTATGTGAATTCCAGCATTTAATTTACCATGATTAGTGCACTGCAGATCAGTACTTTAGATTGTAGCAGCATCATTGAAAGACTAAGGAGAAATGCTGTGGATGTTTCTGTCTTTATCCTGTTCCACAGTCTCACCTCCACCTCCTTCTCTGTGTGTCTGCCCACAGGTTCTGAAGGTACGTTTGGTCACAACAAGCCTCACCAGGCATGCCAGAACAAGACATGCATACACCCATGAATTTTGTCCTTCATTCCACCGGAGTCTGTCGTCTGTCATATCAGATTTCAGTGGGGTGAAGTCTAAAAGGCATGGGACCCTCGCACACTTGTGATCTCAGTCGTTACCATCCTTGTCCAGTTCACCGAGGGCCCCATCCAGGACTTTGATTTCTTCATATTGGTTATTTACTCCCATCTATCAGTAGGCTACCCTAAATATAATTTGATAGACATTTAGGTGCAAGTATAGAATTTTATAAACCTGCTGTACGTGGATTATTTCATTCTCTGTGTATTTCCACTCCATCAGTGTAAGTTCACAGAGGTACTTTAACGTAAATAGTATCTGTAAATGTGTGGGCACTTCTTTATCTGACGGGGTCTCAGCTTAGATCAGCGTGGCCAGGGCTAGCGCATGGCTAAACAGGGCCCATGTGCTCACACTATGACCAGAGTGGGCTTTTTTTTATCACTATAAAAATGAAACCTCCAATATTCACACAATCTTGTGGAGCCGTATTTACTTCACTATGCTCTTTTTGATGGTCTGCCTTCTACAAACATACTCTAAAATGCCACTAAGTGTTCAAACTCATTTGGTCATGGAGTACGGAAGGGAGCAGTACAGTGTAGTTCATCCTGGAGTCTTCTAAAGTTCATGACAGAAAAGTAACCTACATGACAGAAGAGTGTCACCTATTGAGCTACTGTCACCACTCACCTCTCCAATAAATGCCTCTATATGTATTGTATTCATACTGCGTCCTCAATGTGTGTGTGTGTGTGTGTGTGTGTGTGTGCCGATGCATGCATAACTCTCACTACTTTTCAAAGACAGGGTTTTGTTTTCACCTCCTGAAGGGACCATATTTTCCCCCTGTGCTGTTGTTTGTACCTGCTTTCATTTCCAAGCCCTGCTGCCACTAATTATCATGTGTCTGAGTGCCTACCCTCCTACCCCCCCACCCCTCTCCCTCACACTAATGCTGAACAGGTTCCAGGTGTTCCGACTTTTACCTTTACTCTTAGACCCTCATGCAGAAATTCCAAATCAGTGAGGAAACTTAAAGCTTAACGCCATTACTCCCTGGCCCCTTACAATAAAGCGAGATCAATTCCAGGAAACTGCTACTTCCAGGAAGAAGGCGAGGTGGATTGGGGCTTGTTGATTTGCTTGTTTGAAGTCATTCTAACTGATCCCTCCATGCTGTAAGCTTTTGCTATCTGTGTGTTTTTAAATAAAGCACTGACATCAAAAGTAACAGATTTCCAGCTGACGGTTTAGCCTGTGGCCCCCTCCATGTTGCAGTGCAGCTGACATGCTTTCTTCTGCTCCCACAACTAGAAAGCGCTCTCTCTTTCTCTCTCTCTCTTTCTCTCTCTCAAAGCATCAGACCCCTTTCAAACAGCTACACACCATACACTGAGACAAGCTTTCAAGAGCAGCAGTGGATATACAAAGAAAGCACAGTAATATTATGCTGTCAGAGAACATAGCGGCAGCAACAGCAGCACCATGTTTAAACTGACAACTTTATTTAAGCAGCGATATGATACTTGAAGTGGCTAACCAATGATTAAAGCAAAAACACATCTTGTCTTCCTATTTGTGTTGGAGCTGAATAGCTTTCATCGCCCCCATTTACATAATGGACACTCTATTAGGGAACTGAAGGACGTAAATGAAATGAAATTATAACCTAATGTCAACAACAGACCATTCAGTGTAAAATCCAGGGATCTGGGATCCATACATAGAGAGGAAGAACTCACAAACACCTGATGAAATCATGCATGCGAAGATACATGCTGCAACCCTCTGTGGTATACAGACGAGTCTGACAATAAACCACAGCCACGTTTCAATGGTTCTGCTGTAAATGTGTTGTATTGTTTTGCAACAGGAGAACATTTCTATGGAGATGTTGATGTCACGTATGTGAGGCTATGTTCCTGCGTGTCCTAAAAGCCCTCTGGTGGGCACAGAAACCATTATTCTAGAATCCTTTGAAAATTCTAAATCTTTATGACACCAGTCTTTTCATAAAATCAATGAGGTATCTATGTAAAAAGAGAAAGCTTGTAAACCTCTTAACTGTCAGCATGCAAGCTCGCCTCTTTCCTACTCTCATTTTCGTCTTTGTCCTCGTCAGCCCAGTCACGTGCAAGGACACAGGTGAGTCGAGCTCTGAGCTCATCTGTAACCACAGGAATGGCTTTCAAACTAAGGCAGGCAGGGAGGCAGGTTTTCAGAGCACCTCAACTCCCAAAGCAAGCCACCCTGCTGGGGAATATTGACACAAGCAGGTAATTTAGGAGCTGATGTTGACAGTGACAGAGAGGAGAGGCTTGTCAGTTCCATCACACACTTGGCTAATTGAATCCTGCCCATGTCTGAGACACACCACATCTGTCCCCAGCACAGATGTGAGACATTTTTAATGTGCCGAGCGGGCTACATGCAGTACAATACGATGCAGGCAAAGCCCTTGTGTATCACTGCCGTTAGCGATAGTTTTGGTGCCGTCATTTTTCACGACTCTTGTTTTCGGTGTTGCATTGACAAGTAAGGCAGGCAGTCATAACATCCTCACGCAAAATATAGTTTGAAGAAAAGAACCTAGAGTAGTAGTTAGAATTCAATGTGGAATAGTAGTGTTTGAATAAGGGTGCAACTGACAAAACTATAATGAAGGCATATTTTAGTTGATACAATTTCAACTCTAGTGTATTTTGATTCACCACCACGGCTTAAAAATGTCTAAGTAGGGATTCTGCTGTTTGACAAAGGCTCCATTATTTCCTGTAACTTCCAGAGTAAAAACTTGAGCAGCATCGGTTAGAGCAGTACGAGCTTGCAGAAAGTTGGGAGGAGCGCAGCAGGGTGATAAGCCAAGCCTCGCTCGCTGTACTGTAAGCACGCCTCTCTGAGCCCACTTATCACGAGTGTCACCGGCAGCTGCGGCCCGAAACGCCGAGCCAAATGATTCCCCGCGGCTCTTTTGTCGGCAGCCAGCGGTAGCTGCGCGGCCCCTATCTAACCAGCATCCCCTCTGTCCTCTCTCTCTCGCCCTGGCGGACACCCCTGCTGCGTGATGACCGTGCCCTGACCGTGCCCCCGCCGACCGTCGGTTTGCCCGCCCCGCGTGCTGTTGCTCGCGCCCGGGCCTGCCGGGCCGCAGTGGCGGAGGACCTGGGCAGACACCAGCTGGAACGGCTGGTGGAGCTGCTGACGCTGCGGGAGTGCCAGGACCTCCGTGACGCCCTGGCTCGGCCCGAGGAGGACGTCCTCAAACACCTCCAGCGCCTCTCCCCAGAGAACAACGACCTGGGCCTGGGGCTGGGGCTACGGCAGCGGCGTCGCAGGGCCGCTAGTGGTGAGAGCAAGATGCATTCAATTGAGCTCTATCGCCTCTCTTTGTCTCTGTGCACTTTTGTGCTTCATGGAGACACTCCATCTCTGCATCTATTGATGACTATCTCAACTCATTGTCTCAATAATTCACATTACGTATGTAGCTTATTCAATGGCGTTGTAAACTCACTCAGACTTATTCACAGTATCTCCTCACTTCCTGTTCAGTCACTCTCTTTAGTCTTTTTTTTATTCCCTTTTTTTCATGACCCTACCCTCACTCACTCTTCTTTCACTCTTTCACTGTTTAGTCTTTGTACTTCATTTTATTCTCTTCCCTCTTTCTACCTCCATTCTTTCAGCCTCTATGGTCTATCTCCCTCTTCTCTTTCTTTCCCTCTCTTCCATCCCATTCACGCCTTCTGTTCATTCTCTCTCTTCATTCATACCCCCCCCCTCTCTCTCTCTCTCTCTCTCTCTCTCTCTCTGTAGGCACATTCAAGGAGTCAGCAGTTACAGTGGCACATGGTAGTTGACACCCTGAGGGTTGTCAGACCACAAACACTAGCGCCTGACTGGCTTCTCATCCAGGGCCTGTCAAACACATGTTTGATCTGCCTATTCATATTCATTCCCATTCACTCGCATGCAATTATCTCATCATTAAACAAAAAAACATCGATGGGGGGTCGAGGAGGGAGCCTTAATAACACACTATTTTAAGACAATCAAGCACAATGTGGACCAACGCTTAAAGACCACACAGCAAAGATACATGGACAAGAAGCTTGTTGTCGCATACTGACACACGCTTAGAGACTGAGAGTCCCATAGAAAGGTCACTGGCGTGTATTTGAGAAATAGGATTACACGGAGTTTAATTGTGTGTGAGGAACTTGCGTGAACTCATGTTTGCTGCGCCCGCGCTGGGGTTGGCAGGCCTGCCAGTCTCCGGCTGGGTGGCAGCAGGAGCACGACTGCTGTCAGAGCTGCCTCACACTGGCCCTGTTTGTGTGTGTGTGTGCGTGTGTGTGTGTGTCAGACAGTGACAGTGAGGCCGAGTGCCGGACAGACCTGACAGACTGGCTGCAGATGCATGGGGAACAGACGTACTACGACAGGCTGTCTGGCGCGCTGCAACAGATCGGCAGGACCGACATCGCCATAGGTCAGGCATGTGTGAACAACTTGCATAGACACACACACACACACACCAACCACCAGTCTCACGCATCAACACCTGCACACACAAATACAGATACACACCACAAACAAACACACACACACACACACACACACACACACACACATTAACATCTGCAGTGCAGCCTCAACTTAATTAAAACAAATTAAGAAATATGATTTCTCCCTTTACAACACATTGATAAATATCGAATATTGACTTTTTGTGTCAACAATTGCGTGTTGGGTGAAACAGATGATTACACAATACAGTTGGGTGATACTGTACAATAAGCCTCATGAAAGTCTTACTAAACAAATCTGTTGGACAGGAAGATTAGCCATAGTGTTTCTGGAGGGCAAAAGATACCCCCTGAGGTATACAAAAAATACAGCAAAAGTGAACAGAATTATCCAATGAAAACATCCTAAACAATTACCAGTGTGAGAGGGAAGGAGATGAGTTGAAATCTATAATTCTGCAGTGTTACACGCCTCTGACTCACAACATTGTTCATCTCTCTGTTTACTGAGACACAAGAGAGGCACCTCGCAGTGAACGGCAATTAGGTTGCCAAGGCATCCACACAACAAAATAATGGCTAAGAGACCTATAATGTTTCAATGGCCCACAAGGCAACAAACTAATGAGAGAGAGAGAGAGAGAGAGAGAGAGAGAGATATGCAAAATTACCCTCTGCCTCATGGTGTAGTATAGTGTGTTTGCAACAACATCAACATTTCATGTTATGTTTGTTTGTCTCTTATCGCAGTTGGTGAGCACTTGAAACTTTCTTAACAGCAACGATTCCAGGCTCAACTCAGAACACTTTAAGTTCCACTCTGCCTAAACTTTAAGAACAGCTTTGAAGATGCATGTCTTGTGATGTCTCCCAAACACAGACGCAAATTAGGAATCAAACTATGAACAGCTGCCCACCGATGTTATCAAGCACAGACCTTCCCGTTCGTCTACATGAACGCCTTATGGCTGCCATCATGTGGTTTCTCATGTTCTATAAGGCATAGGATAATCAGATATCACAACACTTTTCTTTGGTCTTCTTCTTTGGGGGGAGGTGGGGAAGGGGTGTTAAAAACATAATTTAGGCACGGATATAATGAAATAACACAAGTACAGATCTATTTTTAATGCTGTCCAAGCTGATAAATCCATCTGAGCAGTCAGCTCTTGTTTCTCTCCTTTTCTTTCTCTCTCTCTCTCTCTCTCTCTCTCTCTCTCTCTCTCTCTGTTCCTTTCTTTATGGCACTGTGAAATATTCTACACAATGCTAGTCTCTTTGCTGGCACATGCTGGATTGTGCTGTGCAGGAGACTCCACACTCGAGTGGCGTCAGATATGGCAAGGTGTAAATGATCTGACAGCAGGCTCGCTGGAGCCCGCACCAGATTCACTACCGACCATCTGCTCCTTTCATCATCCAAGAGAGGAACGAGGGAGATGGAGAGAGAGAGAGAGAGAGACAGAGGGAGGGGAAAAGGGAGAAGGAAGGGAGAAAGAGAGGGTAAAAAAAAGAGATGACAAGCATGACAGCCCAAGAACATCCTTCAGTCAAAGCGAAACGCATGGCACTCGCTGAAAGCAATCTCCTCTCGAATGGAGAGGATGAATGCAGGGCTGATACAAAAGACACAATTACGAGCGTTTTAATTGTCAGCCGGTAAATGACTCGCCGTGAGAAATGTCCACTCAGACGCTGCAGCTTTGCGCAGATTAATTAGCCGCCGCTTGTGCTTCTTGCTCATGGCCTAGAGATGCCTGTCTGTCTGCCTGCCGTGTTTGTTTTGGCTGCTTGGCATCCTGTCTTCATGCCATTTGCAGTCAGGACTTTAATCTTTTGTTTGATTTCTTAATGTGTCAAAAGAGGAGGAAAAGCTCAGATTGTGCAGAGATATGACATGAGCATCACAAAGGCCTGTTCTGAAGCACTGGCTGCATGTTTGAGACACATGTTAGAGATTGGGAGGGATTAACAGAATCTGTGGTGGAGAAAATGTCACGTGTTGCACGACAACTGACAGCCAAACGTTGTGTGATGATGTCCTCACAGAGGTGGCCAAGAACATAAATCAGGCCAAGGCCCTGAGCCTCCAACACTACGTCGATGAGTACCACAGCCGCATGGAGCAAATTACATTAGAGGAGGACAGTGACATTACAGACAAACATGTACACAGAGGGAGGAGTTCTGTAAAACAATGTAAGTTACCTACAATTCCTTCCATGGTCCAAGTCATGCTGGTCATTAAAATTAAACAAAAATTTCAAAGAAAAAAAATTAAGAGAACAAATGCATTCATTTGATATTAACAACAAACAATTGTCACATCGTTTGAGGAAGATGCATGAAGCATCAAAAAGTTTGTCCCTTAGTTCACATTAATTAAAATCCAGTTTTTACTTTTAGTATCTACACAGTCCCTTCTCTCGTCCGATGCACCAGATGAAATGGATCTACTCCTTTGTGAATGGTTATTTTTATTTTGTTTGTTTGTTTATTTGTTTGTTTGTTTGCTTGCAGTGAGGGACTTAACCTGGCATGACCTGGAGCTGGTGGTGGAACGAAGGCCAGTGCCTCCCAACCCCCGGGGCCTGCTGGATGGGGTGTGGCCTCTGGCCTACGGTCTCCTCCTGGGCTTCTCCGTGGCCTTACTGGTGAGTGTCGCCACCCTGTTGTTGACCGTGCACATCTGCAACAGTGACCGGCAGCAGTCCACTCACGGGAACAGGAGAAAAAAGAGTGGCCATGGTCTGAAGGGTCATCCCGATAGGGGTCTGCTCACCAGTATTGTGACATCATCATCAGAGTTGACCACCCAGGAACTGACAGAGACACCTCTGCTCATGACTTCCCTATGAGCCGGTCCACCCAAAGACAGGAGAACTCGTCAAGCAATACTTGTCACTCTAAGAAATATAAATGTATAGTTTTTTGAGAAAAATAAACCATAATTGGTTTAGATTCTCCTCTACACCTGTAAAAAAAAAACAAAATGCTCAAACCTGAGACTTAGATCTCTTTTCTTTCTCATCTTGTATCAGTCTGCGTGCATTTGAGATATTCCCTCAGGAGGATGGGGAGAAAGTAATTTCCTCGCTAAAACCACTTTTATTACATAAAACGAGATCTACCTAAAAGCGCGCCATCCAAGCGTCCCAGGGGATGACAGAGAGAGGCTGTTAAAAAAGGTGGTGAATTCAGAATAATCAATGGATCACTTTGCCGCAGGATAAGAAAAGTCTTCACAGCATTTGAGCTCAGCTATGTCATGTTTCTCTCTCTCTCTCTCTCTCTCTGTCTCTCTCTCCAAAGGTAAAATAGCAGTGTTTTTGGAGGCTTTCTGAAAATTGTGATATATTTAATGGATAGTGTTTAGTAGAAAAAGTACTTAGAAAACAAATATGAGATTATTGGCTTGTAATTAAACAAGTAATCGTCTGTGTTGCTAATAATCAGACAGCACATTTAGAAGTGGTGGGAACTGGATAATAAAACCACGCTGCCTGCCCAAGTTATATTTTTTGGAGGGCTGTAAAATCTATTGTATTCTCTCATTAAGAAATATGATGGCTGGGATTTTGTCTGACACACTGAGACAACTCATTATCCAGCCATCTTCTAGTTTTACTTTGTTTTCCCCGTTCAGCCCAGCCCTCTGAATGGAATCCATGGGTGTAGGAAGGAAGTACAGTATAATGCTGAAGTCTTCCAAACTCAACAACAGACAGCTATGTCAAAACCAATTGAACAAACCAGTATAACATTTTTTACACTGCTATCCATCACTAACGAAATTTCAAAGTTGTTCTACTCTAGTGTCCGTGGCATCAAGAAGCACTGCAACAAATGCAGTGCAATTACATACCTGAGACCTTGTTTTGTTAAATTTCTCCCCGCTATCCTGTGTCTAGTAGGGGTGGAGAATCTGAGGAAACTGAGGGACCAATGTGTGTGCTCATCATATAGCACATTCCGTATGGGAACAGCTCGTGTCGCCTAGTAACAGATTCACACAGTTGGTATCTCACCAGTTCCCCATACATTGAAGTGCTTCCTCTGTTTCTAAAGTTCTGTTCACTTCCCATCTCATCTCTTTCTCTCTCTTTCTCTCTCTCTCTCTCTCTCTCTTACTTCTTCTATAATTGAACTAATTACTTCATTATACAAATCTTGCCTAATGTGCTTCAGGAACCAGACAGCTTGGATTAATAGTGGTGCTAAGCGGCAATTAGAGGCAATTAGTTCATAAATCAACATCTAAACAAATTACGGAGCTGTGGAGAAGCAGGCATTTGCTGGAAGCCGCGTCTGGCCGAGGGGGCACGGCCCGAAACAGATTCAAGATGTCAGAAGATGAATGCTGAGGGCCTTCGGCCACGCAGACAGCAACTTCATCTCTCTCACGGAGACAGCTAAGATGGATCAGGGTGGAGTGGAGTGCAAAGTCAAATACCACATGACTGCTGAGATTTAGAAATGAGCACAGTGTTCTTCAACAACTCTCATTCTGCAGTTTGAAAGACTCTACGGTCTGGCAACCGTACGGTATGCTACGGTCTGGCAACTACTTAAAGCAACCAACCACAATTTGTGGAAATATGCTAATTTTCCACCTCCCCTCAAGTTAAAACATTTTTGAGTCTAGCATTACCACTTGCAGCTCCAAGCTAGTATGGATCATTGAATTGGATTAGACCATTAGCATCTCACCTGCTAGCATCACGCTTAAAAAGTATGTAAGATTTCCGGGATTTTCCCTATTTAAAAGCCGTCACTTCTCAAGTTGGAAAGTGTAACAACATTATCAGAAAATGGAACGTGGATGATTTGATTTGATGATTCCTTGGATGATTTTACCACGTTTCTTTCCATAGACGTCAATTCCACGCTTGATTAGTCTAACGTTCATTTCTTATTCGTGTAACACAGTTGATGGAAACTCAGGCAGAGGCGCATAGTCGCAAGCCAAATTTTTGTTATGTGAAAATATGAACTGTGAATAGAATGAAAACCCAGCTAATAAAGCATTAATTGGAATAATGCATTATCATAGCATATTTAAGACCGGCATGACATTTTTAAGCCTAATTATGAGCCCCTTTGGCATCAAATAGACAGTGATTTGGGGAACTAACGTCCACCACCAGCAAATTAATTTGGTTGAGGAGAGAAGTGGGCATGGTGAGTAAGATAAAATTTAACTCAAGTAAATACATAGAGGAAACTATGTTAATGTAAACATGTTGGCACACAGGTTTGTTTTAGCTAGCAGTAGGATAACAAACAAGGAAAAGGAAACAACTGAATAATAGGCCTATTGTACCAAAGATTATTGTATCCCCTGCTACCTATAATTCGTAAAGTAGAGCAAACCTTTCGTAGCTTCACTGTATGCTAAAGCACTAAAGCAAAGCCTTCTCTTCAGATCAATAGCCTTATTATTAGTTTATTCTTAACTAAAATGTATGTTTTTTTTATTATTATTTTAAGTGGGCCTATAGATGCAATTTCAGCTTCACTGGTTCACGTGCTGATAAAAAAATATATTTGGACCAAAGCCCTTGGCCCAGATTAATGTTTGGCCCTTGTTTGGAAAGAATTTGGGCATCCCTGGGTGGAGATGGCATGTTCTTTTAAAGGGATACGCCACCACTTGGGCTAATTTACTCCTTTTCCTCTTGAGTTTAACAATTGAGTCTTACCATTCTTCAGTTCGTCTAGCCATTCTCTCAGTCTGGCGGTATGGGTTTTTAGCTTTATCATTGAATCCTTTGTTGCCATCTTGCATCTAACCCATTAGCCCCTGCTTAAAAGTGTCCACAGAATTCTGGTATTTTTTCTATTTAAAACTTGACTCTTCTGT
>JAUCNH010000168.1:17424663-17439272 GCA_032353275.1 Sardinella hualiensis | reverse complement strand
GCTAAACAAGTTTAACATTGATTCTGCCTTTGAGAAGGCGGCTAGTATGTGAGATTGGCCAGAATAAGCTTGTATGATCTTTGATGGTCGCGAAAGCCAGGCTATTATATTGTATTATTATTACATATTGTATGTTTTCGGTCTGTCTGTTTATTTGTTTGTTTGTTTGC
Source organism: Sardinella hualiensis (assembly GCA_032353275.1). Lineage (NCBI taxonomy): Eukaryota > Metazoa > Chordata > Actinopteri > Clupeiformes > Clupeidae > Sardinella > Sardinella hualiensis. The sequence continues at coordinate 17,439,102 of JAUCNH010000168.1, read as the reverse complement.
AAGATAACTAAAAAAGTACTGCACAGATTTGAATGAAATTTACTGACAACATTGTTATTAGGACAAAGAACAGATGATTAAATTTTGGAGGTAATCAGTAACAGCGTCTGGAATTTGTATTGGGTCTGTGACCCATATTGCCATGGCGGAGGTCTGCACTCTGCGAGTGCTTTTCTAGTATTATATTATTACATAGGCCTACTGTATTAGTATATCCCATTATTACATATTATGTATTAATTGAGTTATTTTTTTTTCAAAAGTACAGTGAGGAGTGAACAGGAAGTTAGTGGCAGTGGGAGATGGGAAGTGGGTTAAGGAAACCAAATCACTCAAACGACAGCTCCAGGAGCCCCGGGCTCATCTGAGATTGTGTTATGGCTCCCTCAAACCTCATTGCATTTCACCGACCGGTCTGCCTCCTTCCCTGCAGGTGATGTACAAGCAGAACCGGCATGCCCGGCCCAGCGTGGTGGAGACCAATGGCACATCCCTGGAGCTCTCGCTGCCCGTGGACGAGGACTACGTGGTCCAGATCAAGCCGGTCAGCGAGGGGGGCGAGGGCCGCAGCAGCAGACAGATCACCATCCCCCGGGTCGCAGGTGGGGCTACGTCCACCTCAGCACAGTGGCTCTGACGTTGACATAAACAAGCCAGTCCAGCTGGCAAAATATTTATTGTGTTTGCTGCAGGAACACTGAAAGGGAGGGGGATACAGTAATTTGATTGGCCGTGGAGCTCAAACATCAACCATCTTTTAGCGGAACTGTGGGCATTGCAGACAAGAGATTAATGCGTACCCATATTATTAATGATATTTTGGATTACCTGAAAAAAGAAAACCACAATATGCTGTTTAACCTTTGAGCCAAAGACGGTCAAAAGACGTCATATTTTGATAATGTCTCTGATGCATCTTAATTTGACACACCGAAGAGTCTTGCTTTTTACTGCTTTAAGTGATGTACCGTGTCTCTCTCTGTGTATTTTTTTTTTGTTTTTGCAGGAGCACAGGCCGTTGGTGCAGCATGGCGGACTCCCACGTTGCCAGCGCTGGTGACGCTGGCTCTCGCCCACACAGCCCGGGCGTTGTTATGACAAAAAGCAGCTCCCGCTGGACTCGCAGAGTCGTAAAAGTTGAGAAGTGAAGCGAGAAAGCGAGGGACGAAAGCCACGGCGGCGAGCACTCGATAGCTCACTCGCTCGCTCACTCGCTCGTTCATTCGCTCGCTCGCTCGGGGGAGCCGGACGAGAACGGCAGCAATCCTCATTAGATTTAACAAAGAGCCTCATGAAGGAAACTGCAGTACACCCCATCCCTCCCGCCCCCCCCCCTTCGTCCCATCCTCTCCCCACTTCACCCGCTCTCCACCACCCCACCATCCTCTCTTCCCCTGGAGAAACGATATTAAAAAAAAAAAGAAAAAAAAAACTGGGTCTGGAGTCTGCCCTTACCAAAGCTGCTTTAAAGACTGCTGAGTAAGAAAATGTGGCTTCTCTCTCTCTCTCTTTTTTCATTCACATTGAAATTCCTCACAGGATTTCTCTGAACAAGGCAACTGAATGTACACAAGGAAAAACTGTACTGTGGACTGCAGCTTGTCCATTTGAAGTTTAACCACTTGGACTCTGATGGGTGGATTTTACACATTTTTTTAACGAACTGTCTTGAAAGGGGAACTGCTGATCAGCAGATGGACCTTTCTGGAACTGTGTGTTCTGGAGTAGAACTCCGTGAAGAAAAAAGGCCTTTATATAGTCAGCCATGTAGTTGTGGTGGCTGATCACTGCAACATGGATGACGAGAGAATTGGATGGATGGATGGATGGATGGATGCAGCATTCGAGTGACTGATCTGATGAAGAGTGGCATCTCCTCTGGATGGATCTACATCATACACCTCTCTCTCTCTCCCTCCCGCTCTCTCCCCTCCATTGTGTGGAGTCTTATGAGACCTTTGTCCTGATTTTTTTTTCACTGACAGTCCAAGTCACCAGGGCAAAGCTGTATGAAGGCCTTTGTGACTGTATGGCCATCTGCAGTCATTTCCTCTGCTCTGGAGTTGCTACAGCAGTGCCCTCCTAAGGGCTGGCATTTCTCTCCTTCATCCCTCTGCCCCCCGTCCCCCCATTACATCTGCAGCTGTGCTCACAGACTTCCCCAGCCCTCCTCCACAGCCCCACCCTTCAGCCTGTTAAGTGGAGAGAGAGCTATAGACAGTGCTTAAGACATTAGTCCTGTGACTCCCACACCTCCCACTGTCCCTCAGCCACGCTGTACCACCAGCTTTCCCTCATCAGCCCTGCAGGTCGTCACGCTAGGCTAGCTCTAGCACTAGCACGTGCCTCCTGAGCTCACACACTGTACATTTGAAGAAATCCTCAGGACCCCAAAAAGAGCCTTAAATGTATTGCTATTATCGTTATCATTTTGATGACTGGTATTATTGTTGTTACTATTTGGAAGGCATTCTTAGTATTATCATTCAAATGATTTTGACTGTAACACAACTAGGGTTTTTTTGTGTATGGTTTCCACTCATGTTTTCAGGCTTTAACCAGTCAGCGAACAGGAAAATTGTGCAAGTTGGTTTTGCGAATGAACACTGGCAGTGACGGTGATTTTTTTATTATTATTATTTGATATTGCTTCAGTGTTCTTTTAACAGTCTTTCGCTTTTAAGCATGAGCTGGCTGTGACACATGGCTTGGAAAAAAGAGAATTTGAATGACTCATGTGACTTTTTACTGAAGAAATAAACAAAATGTGAGTTGAGTTCTGTTCTTGTTTCATTTTTAGGAAAATAATGATGTATGTATTCTGTCAAAACATGTCTGTACTGTATCTGTGAAAATTGAGAATTTCTCAGTAGATTGTATTTCCTTTCCTACCAAATAATGCTACTGGTACTTCAGTAAAAGAAAGACAATTATGTTAAGGACTATAGAGACCATTGTAGCAAATATCATTGAATACTCTCTGCTTTCACCCCATCTATTTATAGTGACAGACAATTTAATTCCATGAGGGCTTAAGGTCATTCTACATTTAGCTTATTTGTGATATCATTTGTTATTCCACCATTGACCACAAGGTGGCAGTATATGACTAATATTAATCTTTACTGAAACCTGTGTCCCTTTAAAATCCAAACCCAAAGGACAAGGCTAACTACACATTAGCACTAAAATGCATCACATTAATGTACTCAGTGACTCATTTTGAGATCCAAATAGCTCTAAACACAAAGAACAGTAATCAGAACCTCTCTTGTAAACTAATAAAATGAAGAAAAGGCACATTATGGAAAAAAAAAATCACAAAGAGACGTTTTTTGCCCAAGAGGTGTATGGACTCATTTATTCATCTGATCTAGAGGGAAGGCAGATATACTGTACAGGTCACACACACAGAGCAGCAATGAGAAGGATGGAGTAGGAAGATTGTAAAAAAGAGGAATAGAGCCTGGCGGAGAAGAGGGGTTTTTACATCAGGATTTTCAGCCAGGCCTGAAAGCCTCGCCCAGTTCTGCGCTGGACTCAGTGAGTGGTGTGGTTCTACACAATGCCTCTCACTGGCATTGTAAGGCTTTAAGACAGTGACTTCAAACCCAATGCAATTAAAAAGCTGCCAGGGCCTAAAGTACTCCAGGTTTAAGTCATTCACACGTGACGACCCCCTTTTTCCACAGCTCAGGATCAGCACATCTCATCACCGTCATAAAGATTGAAAAGACCACCAGGGAGAGAAACTTAACGGATGATCTATCTCATTGGTATTCCTTGTGAGTTTCGGCACATTGGAGATGAATTAAAAAAAAAAAGACAGAAAAAAGAAAAAGCTACGCCCACACTTTCTTATGAGACACCAGAGGAAGGGGCCCGTGCTTTAGAACACTCGTACAGACAGATCACATAGCACAGCATCGCACAGGTTCGCTTCACTTCAACACTTACAGTTCCAGACACCAATCACAGGTTAGGATTATGGTCAGTTCTACACAACGTGAACAGAACGGTCAAAAGTTCACTGACTACCAGTCACTGGTGACTTCAGTTGAATAAGGGATTCAACTAAACAAATGGTCGAGCTCCTATTCTTGAAGATTTGTTGTAAGACGGCATTGATGGATTTTCTCATGAAAAATACTTCAAACTCTAAGAGTACAAGGATGATGGATTCTTAACATTGTCATGATGTTCCTCTATGTACAGTGGAATCACAACAGTGACCTTATGAAGTCCTTTACAATCCACTCCTATGTAAAACTTTTTTTTTTCCTTTTTCATTATTTTATTATTTTGAAGTCCTCAAATGCAGATGTCCCTTTTTTTATCCCCAGAGTTATGATGACAAATGTCAGACCTCAGAGGGTAAATATACAATTTTACAAGAAAATAAAAAGCATTGCTCATTGCTTTGGGCAACTTAAAGCTTTTTTAGTTAACAATTGCATGCACGTAAGAGTTTCCATCACAGATGACTAATTTTGTGATGGTATTTACCTATCATTTTGCCCTGGAAATTTTATGCAGATGTATAATTAATCAGGTAAGACACTCGACAGGCTCAGAATACAGGTCCCCAACAATATTCACCTTCTGAATAAAACTAACAAGATTACACAATCATCTATCCAAAAGTAATCCTAAAATATTCAAGAATCTTCAGAGCATTTTTGACAAGTTTTCATTGAACAGCAAGCAGACACAAAAGAATCTATTTTTCTTCTGGACATCTCTGACTGGGTGAGGTTGCCAAGACCTCAGGCGATCTGAATGGTCCTGATAGATTCTCAACTTCTAAGTAATCTCCAAGGAAACAGCCTCGTTATCTGACGTTCCACTTCTCTGGAACCGGACAGCATGTTCCTCCATCCCTCAGGCGCAGTCGTCAGCTGGGATGGTTAGATATTTCCTTCCCTCAAGAGTGCGTTCCTAAGAAACAGGGTTAACTGTGGTACAGAGGCTGTGTTTAGCCGCTTAGCTGAGTCCACCCATTGACAATGGCTGGCACTGAGGGACAATGGATAAAGCAGGGTATCGCTAACACCAATGGCACAGACTTGTTTTCCCAAAGTCTTCTCACCTGTGCCTTTTCGTGATGGCTAGCATGAGGTCATACGGATGAGGCCGCTGATCCATGTGGCTAGTTTTTGGCTTGTCCAGTTTAACTCGCTTATCCCCATCTTACAACCTGACAAGTGGACCAAGATTTTTTTTTTTCCCCCACACAAGATTACCTGCCCGATTAGTACATGCAAAAAAAAATTGTGCACTTAAAGTCATGTTATTTTTTTCTGGCTAGTAAAATGCATTACATAGACATATCTTTTAACAGGCATTTGACCTATTCTATTAATTTAGCTTGCCAACATTTCACATTTTTCAGTGTATCAGTAGTCAACTGAATACTCCCAACCCCCCTCCTTCAAAAAAAAAAAAATCTTCATGACCTCTGTCAGAGTTTCCAGGAAAGATCTATGCTTTTTTTTTGCAAATGAAACAGATTGGAACAGCTTGAGTTTCTTGTGTAATATAGCAAAGAAAAACCATTAAAGTATCAGGCAATAAAACAGCTCAGAATGTTCTCATAGTTCAGAATGTTCTCATAAGTTCAGTTGCACTGGGAGTAAAATCATGTAGAACCAAACCAGGGTCAAATCGAAGAGAAGAAGTGTATGCGTTCCAGGGGCCTTTAGGGTCTTTTACGGTACTGCCTGCCCCTGACCGCCAAACTGGAGAGGTCCAGTAGATCCATCAGGAGCAGTCCAGGGGACACAGGCCCCCGAGGGGGGTGGGGGGTGGGGGAGGACAGGGAGATTCTGGAGTGGAGTTTCCAAGACCAACTGGCAGTGGTTAAAGACAATAGATTCACAGTAGGACTATTCTTCTGATCAGGTTCCCGGCAATTCCTCACTGATGGAGGCAAAAATAAGCAAACAAACAAACACAAACGAGAAGCAATGTGTTCGAACATGAGAGCAGATACAATGTAGAATTCTGCATCATGGAAAGAAACTTGACCCCAAGAGCATACTCTATTTATAAAGTAGACTGCATAAAATGTCATGAACTGCCGTCTGTATTTTTGGCACTTAAGACTTAACATTTACCCCCACCACTTCGCTGTCAAACTCTCATCAGCTCTCAAAGAGCACACAAACTGGCATCCGTACCTAACAGTCCTCGTGCGGATCTTGAGTGGAAGATTCTGTTTCCCTGACAACTACAGCCTTGGTTACCAACATGTCAGGATGTTGCTGCTTCGCCTCTTTTATTGCGATGGCGAGTGCCTGAGGAGAGAAAGACGGAAAGCAGTGTGAAATAAAATGTGTCATGGGCGTGCGACTGGAAACTTGCGGATGAATAAAAAAACATGTTTCCAAAATTTCATAGCAGCTACTGCAAATAAATAAACAAACAAACAAACAAACAAACTGGTGGGCTGCATACATATACAACAAGAAGGAAGTGAAACATCCAAGGCCCACCTGATCCTGGTCTACGTCATCATCTCCCGTGATGATGATCCTCTTCTCAATCCTTGTCTCAGAGTAGCCCCCTTTGACCGTCTGCAAAATAGAAAACAAAACAAAACAAAACAAAACAAAAACAAACAAACAAAAAGCTCTGAGCGTGCTTGGGCTTCAGGTTGAACGCACTCTATTTCACCAGAGGCACAAAGCTAGCTTTAGCCATTGCTATTGCTGTGCTACGGACTTACCTTGGTGACATGAGTTGTGGTCGCTGATGTAACACTCTCTGCCACAATCAGCGGAGACCCTGAGCCCTCTCTGGAGTACGTACCGATATTGATCTGTTTCTGACAGACACAGAGTATATTACCGATATTGCCTACGCTGCAAAAACTCTTGTGATGTTTGCACAACCGGAAAGCAACAATCTCGGTACTCTCAATAAATTCCCAGCACACTCACTCACCGGCGAGCCGCTCTCTGTGACCGAATAGGAAGAAGCCTCTCTGATTGTGCTCCCCCTGTGATCCTGCGAGATAAAAGCGAGCGTGTGATAAGTGGCGTGGCGCGGAGACTGGAACAGTGAGATTGATCCAGATTAGATGTGTTCTCTCTGAATGGGATTATCTAAATGGATGGCGAGAGGAGACGAGATAATGGCTTTTCGGGGTAATGGATCTCTGTTCAAGATCTCCTCCAACTGTGTCCGTCTTTTACAATGGTGCAGGTGCGGGTTTAATATGAGCAGATGGTATGGGTATTGATGCAGTATATTGTATATATACACATATTGTGTTGCATTATATTCATGTAATGCCTATGCGCACACATTATTATTATTATGGTATGCTATTATATGCTTACTTGGTCGGTAAACTCCATGATGGTTGTAGTGACCTCTGATCCATTGGGTTGCGTCTCAACCTTGACATCGGTTTTCCTCACGGCAGGGGGGACGATATCGCTGCCTTCTCTGCTCATGGGCTGGGGGGGAAGATGAGTCACCTCCGTCGGCTCTTTCTTTGCCGTCTGAATCGAGGTCAGCTCTGCGGCCTCTTTCTTAGCTCTCTGGGCCAGCGCTGTGCGCGGTGCCTTTTTGGGCACAAACGGCTTAAGAGGAGGATGGCACAGTGAGATAAAAATAAGAGTTAGGCATGTGGCGCAGGTACGTTAGCAACATTGTGAAGAAGCTGAGAAAGAGGAGCAGAATCTGCAAACACAACAAATGTACCCTTTAAAAATGTACCCTGTATGGACACAAAAGCAAGCGCTTAAATAAACTCAAACTCAAAGAAACAACTGAACAAAAAAAAAAAAATAATAATAATGAGTTGTGAGATGTGTTCTTGAACAAATTTGAAAATAAAAATGGGATGTCGGTCACATACTTGGTTGGACACACAGATCAGATCACACAGTCATGCATCTGTCCAGTAGGGGAGATCCTGGTCGGAGAGTGGGAGGAAGGAGATTGTCTACCTCGGGGCGTTTGGGAGGCTCTACGGGCGGGGCCTCTTCCGGAAGCACGATCTTCTCGGCTCCCATGATCCACGCCGAGCTGTGGGGCCCCGTGTCGGGGAAGTCTGCCAGGAGGTCTTTTTCTCCCAGCTCGGTCATGCCCCTGGAGAACTCCTCCATGCCCGTGTGCAGGTCCATGATCACCGTGAAGTCCACCTCGGCCTCGAGGCTCGACGTGGAGCTGACGGTGATGCTGGAGCATTTGCGCTCGATGCCCAGATGAGTCTCTTTGGCATAAAGCATCTCCTGATCTGGGTCATCTTCTGACACGGAGCCCAGTCGCCGCTCCCATGGCTCCCTCTGCAGGACACAAGAAGAACAACGACTAAAACAACAAGCAGATTAACATGAGTCAGAACAATGGCTGAAAAAAAAAACCCACACAAGACAGAAGGTAAATTGCTACAGAATGATGCAAGTCAATGTGATGACTCATAAATGACATGGGTAAACAACAGTGCATTTGCTTATTGAACTATGCAAAACTCAAAACAGGTCACAAAAGAACCAAAGAGGTACCTGAGCTTCAGCTAGACTCTCAGCGTGAATGGCAGGAGCGGCAACTGCCTCCTGCAGAACAGTAAACGAAGGACAGTTAAGCAATACATACAGCTAAACACCTTACATGCTAGCTGAGAGCAAGACAAGACAAATTAGCCTTACATCAGTATATCGTCAAGATATAAACTGCAGCCATACACAAAAGATGCTAGTAAGGAAGCTGTTTGCAGATACTCTCTCATCTTCAGAATTCAAATCAGTAGGACAGTAGCCCTCAGTTTTGGACATGCTGTCCAAACGAACTGGGGGCACAATGGTGTCATGGTGATGGTGTCTGAAAGATGGTTTCTCCAAACAGCAGTGGAGCTGATGTACAGTACATTTGGAACGTGTTACAGTCAGCTGTCCCTCTCTAGGTCCACTGGGGATGTGGAGAGAGAGCACACCCTCACCCTCTCAAGGTTCAGACCACACAGGGGGACTGGAGGCCAAAAATGATTTCAGCTTATTAAGCAGTGTCTTTGTGGCATTGCCAGACATTATTAAGAAGCCCTGTGCAGAGCCCTGAAGAAGTTCAAGAGCTGACATTTACTGGGCTTTCCTCCAGAAAGGTAAGCATTTCCTGCCCTTGAGAAACATGGTTGGGTTGGTGCCAGTTCCAAAGCTTTTTTTTTTTTTTAAAGCTTTATTATTTTCATATTGCCTGCATGTAATAAAAAAGATGCCATGGCAACCAGTAACACTCTCACATCAAATAAATCACTGTTGGATTTAATGTGCAGAAGTCATGAAGAGAGAAGCCAATTAAATTCATTGCGTTAACCATGTGACATTTCAATTTAGATATTCTCACTTGAACAAGCATCTTTCTATCTTTATATATATATATATATTTCTCAAGGTTGCAGCAGCAGCAACAGCAGCAGCTTTTTTGTGTTGCGCAAAAGGCATTTAACTCCTTGCAAGTCCATCAAATGTGAGCCCTTGACACCACTACAGTCACTAAAGGGAGAAAGAGAGAGAGAGAGAGAGGGTGTTGGAAACGTGTTGGAGGGGAAGGGCTGTGAGTAAAAGCAGAACGTTAGAGGAACGCAAGCCAGACGCTTAGAAAGCAATGGGAATTATGCAGAGGAGGAGTGGGGGGCGGGGGGGGACTACTGGCGTCTATAATGCGGCCAAGCGGATGCTGTGCTGGGCTGAAAAGGGGGAGAAGGACCGGAGGCAAAGGCCTGGCTGACGGAGGCCTCGCCAGCAGAGGAAACAAGCTAGTGCAAGAAAGAAAGAAAGCCTCGTGTCCTTGGAGCCCTTGCAAGACAAGAGGGTGAGTAGTAGTTTTGTTTTTTTTTTTGTTTTTTTTTTTAAAAAGGCTTTGGGTATTGTTTTGTTTACCCGCCTTTGTAAAAGGTGAGTGAGGATGCCCTGGAGTTGTGTACTCCGGTGAGAAATGCAAAACTGGGAGTGGATGGATGTGTTGAGTTCATGCGATGCTTTTAGTTCCCTGTGACTGAACAAGCGGATGCCAAGCAGTTACCACTAGTCTCCTCTTGGTCTTTACCATACTGAAGTTCTTCTGGAGGATGCCGCTGTTCTCGTGGTTCTTGAACATCTGTCTGTTGCGCATTGTGACATCAGATTCTCTCGTTCTTTGCCCCATGATTGCTGGGTGCAAAGGTGGCATTTGGTCAGAGGTTGAGAACTTGGATCCATACAAGGCATTGAAAACCTGCAGTGGATCCTCACAGAGGAGTTTGTCATCTTCAGCACCAAAGTTCATGAAGAAGGCACCTCTGATGTCCTGGATGTCCTGGTGTCCATAACCTGAGAGGCCTCTACTTGGTGGGTAGTGGCCATTAGCGGTTGTTTCTTTCTCTTTGGAAGTTTCACGAGTTGCACTGCACTCGGAATATGAATGAGAGTTCGACTGTTCGGAAGAACCGTTCTGCTGCACATTCCGCGAGTCAAACACCATTTCGCTGGCCATTTTTATCTCGGGGCCCTCGGTTGTTCTGGGACTGCGTTTTGTGTCTTGTGTTTGTTCTTGTGGATTTGGCTCCTTGTTGACTTTGCACTTCTTTGATCTCACGGGTTTCAAAGGAGCTCTCTTTGTTGATCCAGACCGAGCCTCGCTCTCCTCACGTGGCCGGTCCTTTGATATGGGTATCTGGCTCCTGTCCTCCTCTGCTCGGCTTTCTCTTGCTCGCAGACTGCCCTCACCTTCAGATGCCTCCTTCGAAAATCCTTCGGCGGACAACGGGGCAGTATAGCCGTTTGTGTGTACCCTGCTCTCTGTCGAGAAGTTATGTGTGGGCTCATCGCCGCGTTGCTTTTCCCTCGCCGGAAACTCCAGCAAAACAGAGCGGTCAAGGCTGTCAGCTCCGGTTCTCTCTGAGTCCTTTGTTGATGTGGATCTGTCGGTTTCTCTTTTCGCTGCTTTGCCATCCATTTCTGTCTCGTCTCTGTGTGTGGTTTTGGCCTTTAGCAAATCGCACCTCAATTCTGCCTCTCTATCCCCACAGGCACGGCTTACTAACGGAGCTACGTTCGCCGATGTCTTGCTCATTTCCTCGTTTGAACGGAAGGCCAGGTCTCTCTGGCAACCATCTTGCTTCTCAATCAATATGGACTCCTCAGAGGCCTATGTGTTAATATAAAGTGAACAGTTTCAATGACCCATGTCTCTGTTACATGAGCTAGCATGCGCTAATGTTAGTTAAATAATGGTAACCACACTGCAGAAAACACCATCTGGTTTTATGTAATACATTGAGGCCCTGATCCTAACATCAATCTCACCTACTTGTACACTGTGACCTTCACCTGTTATATGCACTGAAGTGCTGCCATTTAAAAGATCACCATCTACAAAGGCTATGAAGGACTCTCCTCTGACCTTCAATCACATTACCAGTTGGTATGGATCGCATGAGTGTTCTCGTTAAATGCATCTTTTTCAGGGGGGTTAGGGGGAGGGGGGGGGGCACATCTAAAGTAAGGTAGATTTTTATGATCATATCTGAAACATCTTTTAACCAGATTAAATGCTGGGTCATAAAAAGTGGGCAACCTCCGAGTGGGCTGACCAACTCTCGCGCTCACACATTCTCTAACACACACACACACACACACACACACTTACAGCTTTCCTCTCAGGGGTGCTGCCAGGAGAGGCGCTGGACTGGCGTTTGTCTCGGTGGACCAGCTTGCTGTTGGGCTCCCGGAGTGCCCTCTTCAGCTCGTTAATGCTGGCCTGGTGCTTCTGCAGCACGTCCTCGGGCTTGTCCAGGAAGGGCTGCATGGTGGGTCGGGCACAGGCAAAGCAGACAGCAAGTGAGAGACAAATAATTGAGCATCGCAAACAGTGACTGTTCTTCTTGACTGTGACAGTCTGACGGTAGGGGGTTGTTTTGACAAGACGTTACAGGTGAGACTTTTTGCCACGAGCTTAGTGATAAGCTAAGTGTAAAAAGCATACATGCCAAATGTTTTAGAGACAAGAAATACACACAGACAGCACACACACACACATACACACACACATTTTGTTTAAGTGGAAGAAACCTCTTAAACAACAATCACAGTTCCTTAATGCCGTACTCTAGGCAACACATGCTAGTGCAGACGATGATGAAACAGAAAAAAAAGAGGTCAACATTCTGGAACCTTCTACCTCTTTGCAGATACGACACCATCTAGAGTGCATCACGTACACGTGTAGAGCATTATGTACAGAATATATTGCATGAGTGCATGACGCAGAGGACTTCTTGTCAGAAAGGCCTTGCGTGTAAACACGGGACAACCAGTACCTCCTGTTTGGGGCGCGGGGCTATGTCCTGGTCCGACTGTGGGGGGTGGATGGGGTGCAGTGAGTGAGACGCAGGCAGGGGCAAGATGAGAAGTGCACGGAGGGGGTGGGTGGGTGGTTGCAGGAGACAGGGCAAGAGAAGGGGGTGAGAGAGTGGGGGTAAGGGGGAGGGGGGGGCAAAGGGGGTCAGGGGGAAGGTAGAAGCAGAGAGACAGAGCAATGCAGGTGAGATCATACAGTAAGACGGGCAAGTGCAGCAGCACACATACAAACAGCAACCGTACTCCTGAGTGGGATCTGGCCCGGCTCTGGCCTGGATTCAAGCCAGAACCAGGCCGGACCCAGGCTGAATCTGAACCAGAGCCGTTCCATAGTCAGCCGCTATGGACGGACAGAGAGACAAGTAGACAGACACAGAGACAGACAACCACACAGACGCATAACCAGAGCTAGAGAGAGAGAGAGGAAGGGAGGAAAAAAGAAGAGAGAGGGAGAGAGAGAGAGAGAAAGAGAGAGAGAGAAAATCTCTTCTCAACCAGGGCTCCAAGCAGCGACACAGACAAACATTAACGCCAGCAATGGGGCTAATCAACACGCAGACGCAATTATGGCAATGCAGAGTGGAGCAGTGGAGAAAGCCCTCGACTGAGACGCCCGCTAGCAGCTCTTGAGCAAGAGGAGAAAGCCTGCTTATCAAAAGCGCCTCAACAGCCACACTTAACGGGCCCAAATTAGAATGACATTCCCTGTTTCTTTCTTTTTTTTTCTTCTTTTTTTTCAGCAAGTGTGTCCTATTTCTGGGACGCCAACTTTGATTTATTTCTCTCTGCTCTGACAATGAGGCAAACATTAAGACAGATAATGAACATCAAGGCGACTGTAAGGTGAGAAAATCGAAGGACTATCTGGGACTATAAGAAGATGAAAAGGCACAACAAATAAACTCGGTAGCACCAAACTTCTGATGTGAGTGCTGCATGGCTAAGTCTCAGTACAGTATATGCAAATGTGGGGGAATATGGGGAGAAGCTTCTAGACATACAGTATAAATATTAATCATTTGGATTCATGATGAATTCCCGATTTTTTTGGTAAGCACACTGATACCAAATGTGTGACTTTCCTTAGGGATAGTTTTAGTAAAAACAACAAAACATATAAATTCGTATCTACATCACCAGTTTCTTCAGTCCAAGTACTCTAGTCAAGTTACTGAATCTCATCTAAGACACTGAGGCGAGAGAGGGGTGGGGAATGTCATTTGCGGCAGCTCCGTCCCAGCAGCCTCCTGGGCGTCTACCAGCCATGATGAAGAGAGATGCGTGTGCGAGGACACTTTGGAAACAGAGACAGACAAGGACCGACAGACGACAGTCACCGGGAGGAGGGGAAAAAAAATACCTCAGCCTTAGCGTCTACCGGAGAGCCAGCCTCTTCCGTCTGTGAGCCCCGAGAGAGTTGCGGAGGAGGAGGAGGAGGGGTGGGGGGTGTTGTGGGGGAGAGAGAGGAGCAATTAGAGACCATGAGAGAGATGGATTAGGTGTCAGCAGAAGTAGCCGGATTACATGGGAAATATTAGGAGTGAAGAGAGAGAAAGAGGAAGAGAGGGAGAGAAAATGAAAGATAGAGAAAGGGAGAGGGAGAGAGATAGATAGGAGAGGAGAGATAACAATAGAGAGAGAGAGAGAGAAAGGAGAGGAGTAAAAGAAAGAGAGGGAGACAGAGAGAGAGGAGAAAGATGTAAGTTAGAGCGAGACAATTCGAGGGAGGGGCGCTGTGGAGAGGTGCAGTCAAAGCTGAGATTAAGGGAAGAGGAAGCGCCGAGAAAGGCATTAGGACTAGGAGCTCCATTCCAGGAACTACAGGGGAGACAGCAGATTAGGCAGGCGGGCGAGAAAAAGCCTGAACCAGGGGGAGGCCCAATCACAGAGTCAGGAGCAAGCAAGAGCAGAAAACAGGACAGGGAAAGTGACAGTAATAGCAGGTGTTAGCATAGCTTTGGAGCCAGGTGTTAACGTTAAGATGTTTTGTCTAACCACACGGGAGCGGTGAGTGTGTGTGTGATTGTGTGTGTGTGTGTGTGTGTGTGTGTGTGTGTGTGTGTGTGTGTGTGTGTGTGTGTGTGTGTGTGTGTGT
>JAUCNH010000168.1:17385715-17397418 GCA_032353275.1 Sardinella hualiensis | reverse complement strand
AGTGTTATTAACAGGTCAATGCTGGTTAAGATTTGTAAATTAATTTTATATCTGCTGTTTTATTTCAACCTTAATAGAATCATTCACAGATGTCCACCTGACCAATGTGGCAGTGCAAAAAACAGCTCCTGATTATGACCCAGAAAAGGTCTGCTAACTAGCATCAACAAATTATCTGATTCATTTGTTGCGAGTGGATACAATGCACAGTAAAATTTGGGAAAAGAGACTGCAATAAAACCAGCCGAAGACTGTCTCCTGACCTTAGACTACTCCTTTGCCAACACAATATGTGACTAATTTAGATTCTTGGTCATGCTTACAGGGTTGCAAATGGGAGATTCAGAAGCTGCGCCGGTATCTGACCGCAAAGCACGGCTCAGAAACTGTAGAATCTCTCTTCAAGGAAATAGACAACATATTTGTGCGCAGCCTACAGAGTGTACAGAAGGTCATCATCAATGACAAGCACTGCTTTGAATTGTATGGATATGACATTTTGTTGGACCAGGACCTAAAACCGTACGTTGTCTTGATTTTTCTCATCATACACCAATTATCCTGTCATACCCTATATAACAGAAAAATCCCATCATGACCTTTCAAAACTCTCTGATAGGAGACTAACCATTTTAACCTCTATTGTGTCTTCAATTGTTTATTGTTTGTTTGTTTTCCCCCGAAAATGTTGCACTCAAAACAACAAGTGATCAGTGTCTTCATTGCTTGTATTGCTTGAGAAGTGTCTGCAATGACCTGAGCCCACCTGTCTTTGCAGATGGCTGATCGAGGTGAACGCCTCTCCCTCTCTTACTGCCAGTAGCCAGGAGGACTATGAGATGAAGTGTCGTCTGCTGGAGGACACACTGCACATAGTGGACATGGAGGGCAGGTAACATGAATGCCATGATTCTTAGAGCCATGGGGAGTCCTGTTGATGTGATTAAGCTGTCCTGTAATTCACTCACAGCTTGATGTAGCCCTCAACTAAAACCTGATATAACTTTCACTTTGGTCTTTGATTTGAAAGGTCCATGTTCTAGGCTTATCGTATGGGTAGAGTGAAATAAAACACTTTTAAATTTTAAATTGCTTTTTGTAAGACACTGTAAATGTCCTCCCAGACTCACAGGCCGGGAGAAGAGAGTCGGGGGTTTTGACCTGATGTGGAATGATGGACCTGTTTACAGAGATGACGTTAACTTGGAGACACTGGGACTCTCCTGTTTTCCTGCAAATACACATCTAGGTACTGGACCTTCCTACATGAAACTCTTCAGTGGATAACACAACATTAACTTGCCATAGTGCAGGTTTTGTGCTCAAAATGCTAATATAGAACATTCTTGACATAGATCTGAAATGCAAGAATAGCAGCCGTATAAATAACAGGATTAGCCTTTGATCCAAAAGTATTTCTCAGCCTACTTTAAAAAAGCTGTTAAGACGAGGAGAATGCTAGAGGTCTGTCAAGTAAATACCTATTTTTAAGATGATCACACACACACATACACATGCACACCTCAGTACAACATGGAGGTGTCACTTCTCCTGCCTCAGGACTTAGGAGTTTTTCTATTTGGGTCTTTGCAGGCTGCATCAATGACAGGGAGAAACAGCTGCGGCAACTTCTGAAGCCCTTTCCTGGACAGAAGAAGACGTGAACGTAATGGCTTGAGCTTTGCTTTGTAGTGCTATATAATGAGTTTGGGTACCATATTTAACTATGTTCCAGATTCAGCATTAGTCTGAAATCATGTGTATTTAATCAGTATACCAGTGTAAACTGTTCAGAGTCCAAATGCTTAATCAAGTATTATTGTAAATCAAATACTGTAAAGACAAATGTAATGTATGCTTCCAGTATTTAGCAAACTGTTTTTCTAATAATAGTGAAATTCTCTCTTTTTTGCAAAGTTGTAGAAGTTATATGCTTGAAAAAAAGAGAAAACAATACATGGAAACATGATATCATGGAATTGTTTTATTTCTGAAAAAAATCTGCATTCACAGTCCTAGATGAGAATGACACTGAGGTATTGTTCTACAATCAGCCACACAGATGACCATGGAGATGTCTAGTTTCCCTGATGAGTGACACATCTATAGCACATGTACATTAAGAGCTCTGCAATAATACAGTATGCTGCAATGCAATAGCATGGGACGTAAACTAGAGTTTAACAATGTATGTAACAATGCAACTCCAACCGCATGTACATTGTATTTCATATTGAAATAAATTTAACAATCAAATACTAGGAATGACAGTGCTACTGTCCATACAAAAATGTGCGCATGCAAAACACATGGGAACAATTTACCGTACCATTCAATGTAACATTTCAGAGATGAGAAATGCAGTTTAGTGCAGTTATTTTCCAGTTTCAAATTGGCATACTGTAAGTATGTACAACTAGTCTTAAAGAGCAAAATATATTGTATTTGTGGGAAATTCATTATTATCACAATTTACTTACCACACAACAACAACAAATACAGAAAAATATACATTTGACTTCATCGATACATTGCATCATATTCTTCTGTCATCATCACCAAGTTCTCCTTGTCAGTCTCAAATATAGCATTGTTTCTCATAAATAGACTTGATGTAGAAAATCCTAAAATATGCATTTGGGGCATTTGCAAGTAACTACTAAATAACTCAAACAAGGCTTTATAAATGAAAGTACACATGAGAGACTGAAAGCCCTTAAAATATGTATGCAATAAATATGCCTTCAAGGAAACATTAAAAAAGTGTGATAACAACGCTTACAATCCTATAAGCACTTATATTAAATAAGATGAAATAAATATGATACAGTACCATTCTTCATTCAGCATGGTTTCCCTAACCTATAGGCAGGAAAAATATCTTGACATTTTGGTAACCAGTAGCAACTGTAAATAGTGTACTAATGCAGCTTAAAATCAACATTCATAAATGAAAACATCCAATGTGTTACTATGGACTACATAAAGGCTTTCAAATGTGCGCTATGACAGACATCATTTTACAAGACACTGAGCATTCTTTATTTTCCCGCTGGACTGTGATGCAGACAGCTTCTTGGAAGAAGGGCAGTTCTCTGGTCGTCTCACACCAGATTTGACCCATCCAGACTCCCCTGCTCCCCTGTCCTTCTCACACCTTTTCCCAAGACTCACCTCCTGTTTGCTGGCTGGGGGAGTGCGCTTTTCAGAGACACCTCTCGTTCCAGTGTTATCCCTTTGCCTTTCTGACTCAGACCCTTTCCCACAACGGCCTCTTCGGTTTGAGGCAGGCACAGACTTCCTGTTGGCACTGGCGTCGTGAGATGGCCGGCGGATGTTGCCAGTGGCTTGCATATGCCTCAGGTGGCCCTTGCCGGTCTGGGGGCTGCCAGGGTCTCTGGGCCCACGGCCACTCAGCTTGCTATCCGATGCTGTGGCGCGGCTCTCGCTGTTGCTCCTCTTCTGTGAGGGAGGGGGCACGGGAACCGGGACAGGAGAAGGAGGGGCCTTGCGCTCCAGGAGGGGGCTGAGGCGGGAGTGGCGGTGGTAGGCATACGAGTAGCACGTCCCGTTGCATAGCGGATAGCGGATGTGGCAGTAGGGGCAGATGGGGCGAGAGAGCTGGGCAGACGACGGGCTGGTGAGGGAGGAGAGGACAGCGAAGGGCAGGCCCCGCTGCTGGTTCTGGCGAAGGCTCTTCGGAGAGTTCAGGCGGGTGGGGGGCGCCGTGTGGGGCCTAGGACGACCACAACCCATGGAGGAGGAGGAGGAACCCACTGCGTGTCCCCTGGAGCGCAAGGATGGGGCCACCTGTCGTCCATTCTCGGCCTGGATAGTCTGGATCTGGTGCCACTCCAACTGCAACAGGCGCTCCAGGTACTTCTCCAGCTGGCCCACAGGCCGGGGCCGAGGGGCCCCCTTGCCCTCCGTGTTTAGGAAGATGGCGAGCTGCCTCAGGCTCCAAGTGTTAAATGGTGGGGGCAGGAAGTCAGGGTAGCTGTAGGGGTTGTCATTGTCATGGTCCGCCACCTCCGTCCTGGGCCCCGGGATGTCAGGAAGTAGGTCGACAGAATTGATGACTTCCGCACGCAGGTTGAGCTGAGGCGGCGTACAGGGTGAGGGAAGCACTGGCAGCCTTTCCGAGTCCGATAAATCACTGGCACTGTCTGTGTCGTCCTCTTTTGACTCAAACAAGTGCAGGGACTCCAGGCTAGGAATATGCTGCTGCTGCTGTTGCTGCTGGTGCTGGTGCTTCTGCAATGCTTTGCTATGCAGTAAGGTCTGGGGCGCCAAAGGCAGAGACAGATCACGACGGCTCTTAGCCTGGGCTGTGTAGTTCCGGTCTGCTTCGCCACAGCATGCAGGTTGCTGCTGGGCCTGTGTGTGTCGCTTCTCCTCGGGTCCTGACGTCTGAGTCCGTTTTGGCTGTTGAGGCTTCACGTCACCCTCTGCCTGTGGTCTGGACAAATAGACATTACTTTAAAATTTGATGTCTGGGGAAGGACTGTACTTTATACTATTCTTTCGGACAAAAAAAAACTATATGAAAGGACTGACTAACTTTAAGTGTAACTCACCTTGGTATTTTTTTGTTGCCAGTGAGAGGACTAAGGTCAGCTTTGGCTCTATTTCCAATATGTTGAGAGCCCTATTAAAATATCACTACAGTTATTACATCATTATGACATTAGAGTAATTACCATAAGATACAAAAACATTATTAAAAATTCTTGACCAGTGAACACTTGACCTGTGCACAGTCACATCAAACCTACTAACTTTCTCTGTCTTTGGAAAAGAGTCCTTGTCCTGTCCATTTCTAAATGAACTTCCTGTCCTCTTTGGAGGCCTTTGGTTGTGGTTCACCTTGCTGCCTTTTTTAGAGCTGTAACAGCAGATTACAGAAGTTCATTTACACTGCAGCAATTGAAAGTAAACACTGTGAATAACACATACCAAATAGGAATCACGTGCCATATTATTCTTGAAAAAAACGTGCTTATTTTATGAAAGATGTAGCCATTTTACCTGGAATTAACAGCTCCAGCATTTTCTGCATTTTTCATGCGTATTTTGTCTTTAGTTGTCACCCTTCTGAGCGCAGTTGACGCTTGCTCCTGCAGGATGGGTCCCATTGCGCAGTGATACGCAGGAGCAGCTTCCCCCCCTTCTTGTACTCCAAAAAAGCCTGTCCTTGCCTATTGAGGGCATGCAGTGCCGCGTTTTACGCATAGCGCACCTTTAGCATTGGGATACCCCACCATTTCATTAGGCAAAAAATGTGCTTTGCTACCCATTTACAAATATTAATCAGCTCTACAAACAGAAAAAAATGGATGCGCGCAGGGCACTATTTTCCTGGCTTATCAATTGCTCCATCGTGCATCATTGTACCACGTTCGATAACTAATGTGTTGGTTCCCAGGATTCCATAAAAAAAAGCTAGAAGCTAGAAAAAGCGGCAGGAATATAATATTTTTACGTCTCAGAATACAAAATATGAATATTTCTAATCTCTGCCTACCTGTATGCATCGCATTTCGTTTTTTGTTTACCTGCTCCTGCTGCTCCTGCTGCGGC
Organism: Sardinella hualiensis; assembly: GCA_032353275.1. Classification (NCBI taxonomy): domain Eukaryota; kingdom Metazoa; phylum Chordata; class Actinopteri; order Clupeiformes; family Clupeidae; genus Sardinella; species Sardinella hualiensis. Next base: position 17,391,838 of record JAUCNH010000168.1, on the reverse strand, counting down.
AACGTATGTTCGCACACCTCTGTCATGACCACGTCATATTTGGGATGATGGGAATTGGAGTACCTCCGGAAACGTGTCAAAGTATCTATTTTCACAAATGCAAAAATTGTGATATGAGTCGCGCAGTTGTTTCCACAGATGACATGCCGTCTTGAAGTAGACACTTACGTAATGTGGAATACAAATGACAGGAATATAAGGACACCACGGCCGTCCTTAAGACAACATTTCCCATGTAGTTTCTCCTTTAACATGACTGAGTTCCCAAGCCAACATTGGGGGATCTGTTACGAACGTCACAGGAGTGCATCATGTGCACCGTGCTGCTCTTTACAGCACCGCTCGTCTAAAGTGCGCTTGACCGACAATCCACATGACTTGCAATTCGGCGCTGCGTACACGCAGTGTCTTTAGTTTTTCGATCCAGCACTTACAAAACGCCCACTTTCCTGAAACAAATGGAGGATTAGCCTAACAGACACTCATAATTTTTGCCAATTCTGCAACATCAGTCTGATGAATGTGAGGTAATTTTAATACAGCTGTCACCCTACACCCTACACGTAGCCTATCAACTAAGTGCTACCAAACAGTGCTTCACTAACAAAACATGACGACTCTGTCCCTGTCTCAAGTTACATGTGATTTTAAAATAGATCTCCTGCGCTATAAGAAATCGCGGTGCCTTTGATGTTTTTCCCTTCGTTTTGGATTTCTTGTCAGTTCCATTGCATTTAGCCTATAGTACCACTGGGCAATCTTGAGAGGTCGATGCAATTCGTAAAATAATGTGTTGCATTTTCATCAGATCTGCAACTGCTCTGAGTTTGTGCTTCGTTTTGTTGTAGGCATTCAAGGCATGGCCTACTCTGCGGAGTGGTGGCAAAAAACATCAGTGAGGCCGACTGCACCCCGCAGGGTTTCAGGATTTGTCCCAAATGAACATGCCGCTGCAAGCTTAAGGGATGAAGCTGAGGAGGGGGGAAGAGTCAAAATCCGCCCCCCAAGCCCAAGGGTCCCTCGAGCATCGCCAGTTTTGCGCAGGAGCTTCTCCTGTGAACCCATACCCAAACCAATCATTCGAAGGCGAGAGCAGTCTCTGCCTTCACCCCCTGAGAGGAAGAGGCTGGCACAGAGAGCAGGGGTGCGTTTTGTGGACTCAAGGGGTAAGCAGTTAGAGGATGTGAAAATGTTTAAAGCCAGTGAGGGTCCCCTGGTGCCAGACCATGTCCTGTTCAGGATACTGATGAATGCCGAATTCTCAGCTGGTAGCAACCTTGAGATCTCCTTGCCCTTTATGAAGCCTGTGTTACCCGAGCAACCCGGTGATCAACCTGGGTTCATAGAGCGAGTCTGCCGTCAGAGAGTGTGTCTGGAGAGAGTTCTGTGCTTCGAAGTTGGCATCATTGGCATTGTGCAAGTCCTTAACCTAGCATTCGAGAAAGATGTCTATGTGCGCTACTCCTTCACGGCCTGGAAAAGCTTCTCAGAGACACAGGCCTTCTGGGTGTCCCACAAACAGCCAGGTGGCACCACAAGCTGGGACACTTTTCACTTTCACCTTCCAGTGCCACCTTTTCTCCTGCAGCCTGGAGCCCTGCTTGAATTTGCTGTGTGTTACAGAGTGTTGGGGACTGAGTTTTGGGACAACAACGAGGGGCAGAACTACAGGCTGACCTGCCACAATTACAAGCTGACTGTGCCCAAGGAGTGTGAGGACAGCATGATACACTTTATCTAATGCCAAATAGAAAAGAACATGCATTTCACATACTATAGCCAAATGGATGCACATGCCACAGTAGAAAGCACAGAGCTTTGACTTGCATATACAGTAGATTAATTTCATTGGCTGGATTCTTTACTTAATATGAAGTATTTTTGTAGCATTTATAAGTTTGCACACCGAAAGACGTACTATGGACATACGTACGTCCGACTTTTTTTTCTTTTTTTTTGTTTTGTTTTGTTTTGTTTTTGTTACTAACAGCCTACATCGGCTACTTTGAAGAATTTTTTTTATGTAGTCTGACAAGGCCTAGGTCTAGAACATATTATAGGCCTAAAACTAAAATGAAATAAATGCCATAATTTGACTGGGACAATTCTTCTGCACCCTTCCTTTGCTTGGTTGCACTAGGTGCAGTTCTGGCACCAAGAGTGATGAGTAGCCTTTTATTACAGTATTACAACACGCTGTAATAAAATGGATGAATGAAGTAGACATTCCGTCTTGCTGCATTCATGTTCTATAACGAGTAAAAATATTTCCCACTTGAGTTGGAGTAAACAATTTCTTAATTGAAGATTTTAAGACTTTGATAGGATTTTTATGCCACACCATCTGTTTCGATTCACAACTCAATGAATAGCTGCTTAGAGGCATTATACTTTGCAACTGTTGGCTAGGGGTATACTGGATTGCCATCTGTTGAAGCCATTGTAGGTCTGGGTTTCGTTTGTTGTAAATAGTTTGTTTTAAAATGAGTGACAACAAAATTCAATAAAATGCTGGCTCGAGTTCTGGTGATAAGCTATTGTTGATACAGTACAAGCTTGTGTTTAATTAGAGTGGGCTTAACTTCACTAGTTTAATAAAACAGAAAAGTTAATAAAACAATGGGCAGATCTCAAGGCTGTTGCACTGTTGCTTTATGTATTATCTATCTCAGCCACATATACTGTAGTCAATGCAGAGTGCAGCCACTATCATCTGAATTAAGCCTACATGAACAGAAGACTTGAAGAAGAAGAAAACAGAAATCTTGTTTCAGATTTGTTTTCAGGCTGTTTTAGGTTCAAACAATCTGTAGAATAGGCTACTTCAAACATGCTTTTTATACTTTAAACAAAGATAGCTGTTTTACCTTGGCTTTGTAAATCTTCTAATAGCTCCTAAAAAATGAGCAAACTTAAACAAATCCTGCCTGTGATGTCACATGTAACAAATCAATTGTAATTCAGTTGTGTCCATCGGAATCCACATTCCAAGCTGGCTAACCTTGCTGGTCCAGATCCAGATCCACTGTAGCTGGTCGCACCAGCATCCCAGCCTACTGGGCTGCGACAAAACCCTTCGGCTGTGAACAAAAGCTATTAGCGCATAGCTTTTGTTCCCTTCTTTGTATGAGAAGTTGGCCTAATCAGCTTCAGTAGCCTAGTCATTCCAGCTAATTTGAATGGTCATATGCCAGCCATTTCCAGCTTCAAAGTCCATCAGCATGTGTCTACTGCAGCCACAGTGTCCAGTAGGCTGGGCTGCTGGTGTGACCAGCTATCTGAACCAGCAATATATCGGCTTACTGGGGCTACATCTCAGCAGAGTTCCAGGGACCTTGTGTTTCAGTGACCTGGGAATCATTGACGACAATCAGCTCACAAGAAAATCAACTTATTTTGCCCTTTTGGGCCTGTCAATAGGTGGCACTACACCACACATCGGGCTCTTTGGATGCAGTTCCTTGACACCTACATTTCACTAACATTTCATCAGCCCAAATGGATGCTTTACTATATACTATGGGCCTACTTCATGCCCACTGACTTTCAAGGAGTCCTGTTTCAGTATTTCTGGAATTGCAGCCGAAAATTTGGTCTCAAGAAAAACAAGCAATTTTTGCCTGAAGAAGGCTCATTTAGAAGCAGCTGGTTCACACGGAGTTGGGGCCCTGGTGTTACAGAGTCCGGGGAATCACTGATGAGAATTTAGTTTAAAAAAAGAAGACGAAGAATGGTACCCTTAAATTTTTTATAGCCTGATATTCTATCAACAGGTGGCGCTCCAGCACACATGGGTGTGTGAAGGCTTGATGGGGCTACTTGTCCTTGACCTGTAGTCAATTAGCTGCACCCAAATTTCGGTTCTCGTGGAGTCTTGAATTATTCCCGAGCAACTTATTGGACCACCCTGTGTCCCATACCCTACAAACATTGACTGTATGATGTACAGTTTCTACATAGAAACTACTACACCTGAAACTCAAGTGGATACACATGCCCATCAATGCTCAGTGTTTCGGCATCCCGGAGACGGAGTACGGACAACCAAAATCACTGAATAAAAAAAAGGGAAGAAAGGGAACCGTTTCTGCACCGATTCTGTACCGATATTCACCATCACTATCATAGTTCTACTAAATTCCAAAAGTAGAAGACCCCAAAACATAAACTCCCCGTAGAAAAATGTCTACCACCACCAAGATAAAATCATTCAACCTTCTCTTCCGGCAGAGCCATAGACAGTAAAAGAAAGTCAGAGCGCAGCAGAGTAGTGAGCTCGTGCACAGCATTGTTTCGCGCGCTAAACGATAACAACAGCCTGCTAGTCAGACAGATCAAGAAGGTGTATAAACATCCTCTTACAAATCAAAGGTTTGTAAACATCCTCTGTCAACAAGCTCTGCTTTTTATTAATTTTAAGAACTGTGGCGTATAGAGAAAACGGAAATCATCAGGTGAAAGGGGAAACTAAATGGTAGTTTTCTGTCATTACCGTCATGTAGGTTAACTGAAATAGCACTGGAGAATTCTTGGTGGCAACATTAACCTGTCAGTTATCTGATTGCTAACTAATTTTACACAAGACAGATACCGTTACTTAACCAACTCTGTTCAAGTTAGGAAGTTAGCGTACCTGTATAATTTGACTTCTCTCTAGAGCACTATGATTTTAAGTTAAACTGAATATTACCAGTGTATCTTTTTTGGCAAAGTTAGCTTAACTAGCCGTAGATAGGTTCAAGGCCCAGTCCTACAAAACGTTTTGTCACACAGCCAATCTCATGTTTGCAGATTGAAAGGACAGTTACTTTGTTTGTTGTAAGAAAATGTTCTTAATAATTTTCCCCAAACAGTTGTAATGTTGATGATGCTTTTGTTCAGATTTCAGGTTTAGCCTGAAGTTTAGCCTTGGTGAGCAGGGCGTTATGGCACCGCGCACAGACCAACAGGTAGCTGCTACGCTTTACTTTAGATAAAATTAACCTAATAACCTAATAATCACACTCAATGTAGGCACAATTACAGCAAATGGTTTATTGTCAAACAACAGATGAAAGAAGATCTGGTATATATACTGTACATCTTGTCTGTTTTACATACTGTCTATGTATGTTTTCAGATCGAGAGACTGTTAGATGAGGCACTGAAGCAAAGTAGATTTCAAGGCTTGGAAGACTTCCTGAATGACAAAAACAATGAGGGGACACTATCAAAATGTTCAAAACAGTTTATCACTAAATTGGACAAATTTATCATGAGGGTGAGACTTCTTTTGAATGTTTGATAGTTATCAGAGATGTTCTGTATTTTATAAAGTTTCATTCTGAATGGTCCAATTGAGCAGGAATTGGAACAAAAGCATATTAAAAATGCTTGTCTGGGATTCACAATCCTTCATACCTTTGGAAGCTGCCTTGTGTCCACTGGAGGTGAAGGACTGACAGGGATGGTGTCTCAAGGGATTGTGGGAAAGATAAGTATTCTAAAGCCTTACCCTGACTGAACATGTTTCTGTTTTTAAAGGCACTGATTGATTTATAGTTCTTTTTATGTGTGCACATGAAGCAGTGGTTTGAAAAAGCCTGGTGCTTATGGGTGGAGGACAGAGTTGATGCAAATGAGATGATGCTGCATTTAGCAGAAGAATTCTTTGATGCCCTCATGGTCAGTGATTTCTACTGCATTGAGATCCATTTGTGATTCAGATTGATATCAAGGCTGTGAGTGAATGATACACATCAGTACTCCTGGGATATATTATGTTGAGTGTTTGCATCTTAGTTAGATTGAAATGCTAACAGTTCTGTATGAATACTAATAACAGTAATAATGTTTTTTTTTTCAGGCTATTCATGACAGTGGAAAAGAGGGTATGTCAGTTCATATCATAACCCAGTATTTTGCAACCATATCACCCTCAGTAGATTACATCCTGTCAGTGCAACCAGTCAACAAGTTTGAATGGTTATAGCAGAGCTTGGTGCCACTGAGGCTGGCGCCAGTTGGAGTGGGAATATATTCTGCTAACCTGGCAATTAGCCAATAGCTGTCCCCATTAAATGTATCAATTGCATATACTGTGAATTATTTTCTAATGTCCAGAGCTAGTAATATAACATGATA
>JAUCNH010000168.1:17363744-17377541 GCA_032353275.1 Sardinella hualiensis | reverse complement strand
GTGTGTGTGTGTGTGTGTGTGTGTGTGTGTGTGTGTGTGTGTGTGTGTGTGTGTGTTTGTGTGTGTGTGTGTGTGTGAGTGTGTGTGAGTGTGTGTGTGTGTGTGTGTGTGTGTGTGTGTGTGTGTGTCGTGGAGTGAGTGGTCTCCATATCTAGCCAGCTTATTCTAATCACATCGCAGCTGTCTCCCCTCTCACGCTGTTTTTGCCCCACTTTTTTTCTTTTTCTCTCATGTTTGCGTGTGTGTGTGTGTGTGTGTGTGTGTGTGTGCGCGTCTGTGCCCAGAAACGCTCAGAAAAGATGGAACTATACACTAAACAGTCTCTGAAGACCGTCCAGCAACACATGTCCTCTGTCAGTCTGCAGATTCGCAAGCACAGGTCAGTGTCTCAGCAGTTTTTGGACCTTTACTTGTCATGCCCACGTCATGGTTTTATATACATACTGCATTGCAAAACAGGGAATGTATGTTGAGTTTAAAATTCAGAACAGACAATTTATGTCCAATCAAAATGAGTCACATGACTTACTGGACAAGGATGAGTTCATGGACAGGTCACCCTCAGTGTTTTTAAATTGATTGTTTACAAAGTTCTTGTGGTCATGCAGAAGCCCATTTTCAGTCCTGAAAAAGTCATGGAATTAAGTCAATTAATGGAAAGAAAGTTTTTAAAAAAAAGTTGTGAATTTAGCTTTGATTGTGTATAGGTCTACTGAATTTAGGTGTATTCTACCAGTTCTACCGGCTATAAGTTTCCAATTGAATTGACCCATCAGGAAAGGCGTGGTAAAGCATTGTATGCAGTAATGTGTATTAGTAGATTACAGAAGGCCATGGAAATTTCATTAAGAATCTGTGGAAAGTTCTGGAAGGATGTCATGTGAATGAAACCCTGAGTTTATAATGCTAAATTTGTCTGTCTTGTTTTATTCACACCTGTTTTTTTTTGTTGTTGTTGTTGTTTTGTTTTTTTGTTAAACATTGTATTTTGGTGTGGTGGCAGGACACAGCGGCTGGAGAGGGTCAAGCAGGCTTTGTTGGAGGAGATTGGTAACCTGGAGCAGGATGACAATGCCCTGAAGAGCATGGAGAAGGAGCTGACAGTGTGTATTGCATCTTTAGGAAGCTTTCTAACCCTCTGCCCTTTTTGTGTCCAGTTCATGTGTACTTTAAGAAATGCATAAATGATCATTTCACATTTTAATGCCATGATTGAATGCATTGATGAGAGAATAGACATAAGCCAGATTTTATCACTTGTTTGTACCTGATTGACAGAACGGATTGCTTTTTATAGATCTACTGGAAGAAGCAGTCCCTGGCTTTCCATTCGTACCAGGAGAAAGAATCTCGAAGGTGAGCAGGGGACACTCACAGCAATAGCAGTCTCTGTTTCAGTTTGTCAGCACTTGTGGTGTTTTGTGCGTCATTAGCGTTTTTTGGGTAGCCCCTGCATGGTAGAGAAATATCTTCTTGTCTCTGCTTGTTCAAAGGCCACTTGGGAACAGAGTTACATAAGCACAGCCGTTTGTGTTTATTGTGGAACTGAGATACTGGTTATATAGCTAAAATGGCAGCCTATAAAACTGAGTTGATTGTCTGTTATGTCTAATTGAATATTCTCATCAGCTTTTGTCAACACCTCGAGGACGGAAAAGTGTTATAGAACTTTTCCAGGAATCCGCATGGGTAATACGATTTGTGTGGAGGGAGCACAGAGTCGACTTTAGAGGAGAAGTTGAGCTTACATAACTCGCTTTTGCGTCACGTCACAACATAATGCCCTCCGTGTGTTTTTATGCTTCCCTCTCAGGCTGCAGCACCTGAAGAACACCTTCCAGACAAACGTGTGCCACAGCCTGGAGTACGAGCAGCAGATCGTTGGTTCTGAGGTGAGCCTACATCACTGGCAGTATGGCCAACCTGTGTTAGACCCCGGTGAATGCTGGATATGCTGCCATTCATAAAGTAATCAATCTGTATCTGTTCAAATGTATTATCTATTAAAATTAATCCTAGTGTTCATTTTTAATATCACCAATTAAGGTCAGTTCAGTTATCATTTAGAGTAACCTGCCTTGACCTAGCGTCTGTCTTTGTTGTCTTTAGATGTGCCTGATGAAGAAAGACATGAAGTCAGTCCAGGATAAATTTCTTCAGGAGATGGTGAGCAGGACAGAGCCTAACTAGGGCAAGGACTGCATACAGTCATTAAGACCAATGAACCTCCAAGGGCTCTGATTGAAATGTCAAACAGAGTCTTAAGTGCGACTTGTCAAACATACTTGGCTAACCATTATCCTCATCGCTGGAGAATAGATATTTATGTTATTATTGACTCTTATCACTTAAAGGAGGGATATGAGATTATTAAATACTGTACAATCAAGCTAAATTCAGGTCTTTCAAAATAATTCAAAGACCTATCACTTTCCCTCTGACCCCCACACCTGAAAAGACAATGCTTTCTTACTTTTTTTTAACACCCCATCACCCTTGTTTAGAATTAGATAGGCCTGGACGGGGGTTTTATAGGTGAAGATTTCAAGTAAATTGTGATGGATGGCTTCAGAAAAACTTCTCAAAGCCCTACCTTAATATATTAAGTTCATGTGGCTATTTTTAACCAGTAGCTTGCAATACTGAGTCACTTCCGGTAAGACATCTTTACTACCTGTGAGTCACTATTGGTTCAAAGCATCCTTTTGAACAATGTGAACTTTAACAGAGAAAGTGATATGAAACCCTGTTGTTTTTCCCGTACACCGTGTTGTTTTTCAGCGGGAGGAAGAGCTCTCCAGCATGCGGCGTGGACTGCAGAGCCTGTTCTTGTCAGGGGCTCCCCTGTTTTAACCCAGAGACCCAGAAGGATCGATAAAGGTGTTTTTAATCTTCATGTTCCTTTTTACGTTCTGATTCTGTTCATGACAAAAAAAAACAGCTCTTTATTGCTGAATCTGTTTAGACATGTTAAATAGGTGTTATAAGCAATATTTATTTTAAACCAGTATTTATTCAGTTCAATGAGTCTATTTATTTAAGGTTGCCATACCTCATTGTGTGTCAATCCACTCACACAATTTTTAATCTAAATAATGAATTCATGTGTAAAATGTATTTATTCATATGGAAAAAAATTGATTGCCTTATTAATATATTATTAAAACCACAATAAAAAAAGATTGATGAAAAAAGGTAGTCAGTGGTACGTCATGATTCCTCTCCATAATCACATGTTAAAACGTGTTGTTAAACACAAAACATGGAAATCAGGACACATTTTCAGCCATTCTATCATTATGATGACAAATGCTACACATGTCTCCATTACCTGTTCTTGGCTACAGATTTTGGTATGTTTGGAACAAGAAGACACCGCATATTTTTAAAAAGTCTTGTATTATGAAGACAAGTAGTGCTTACAAAGATTTTTTTTTCTTTTTCAAGTGAAGACATGAACAACCCTGTTCAGACTGACTCCTTACAGCTCGATATGAAATTAACCCAGAAGACCTGTAGTCTTGGCACACAACCCTCAAGTATTACAGTATTTAACTTTTTTCCAACATTTTTTTTAAGTGGAGCTGGTCACACATGCACAACTTCCACCAAAACACTGATGGTCTCCTGAAACACCTGTCCTTTCCAAAGAGAATTCCTCTCCAAAACAAACAAAAAAGAACAAAACAAAAAAACACACAATACATTTCTTCACTTTAGTTCATCTCTCATTTTTTCCCACTAAAAGTGGATCATCGTCCCAAAGCTCCTGTTTGCAGTGTCCTGCAGGCACGCTTCTGGCTGATGAAGCGTGGCCTCCGGGTGCTTCCCCAAAAACATCACAGTTGCCCTGCTGCCCTTCGTGGAAGAAGCCAGGGCACTGGAAGAGTAAGGACACAGGCCCGTGGACAAAACCAGAGGGGGGAGCCCTGGAGGAAAGGAAAAAAATCACCTCCAGGATTTTCACAGACGAAAAAATGAAAATCTTGCTTCAATGTTTCTTCATGGAAGAAAGTCCTCTAAGGCCTGTGAAATCTGTGCCAGGGAGAAAATGGACGGAGAGAAAAGGGGGAGAAGGACGGAGAGAAAAGGGGGAGAGAGACATTAATCAGGAGGAGAAGAGGTGCCTTTGGAATCACACAGACACAGTGATTACAGTGTATAATCAATCAGCGGGGCTATTTTTAGCTTGGCCTTGAAGAGACCAGCGAGTCAGCCTTCTTCCCGTGCTGATGCTGTTATGAAATCAAATTAAATAGCTGCTTCCTGCAAAAACATGACAGGTCAGGAGCATACTCCTTTGTTTTGTTTTTTTCAGAGTGACTGTCATCCACAGGATTATTTATGGGAATACCGAGTCTCGGGAATTGGGGCTTCGATTCGGAACAGCAATCTATCTTTAGCTCCCAGGGATGGATTGTAATGCGCTTCGAGCTAAAAATAGCTCTATCTGTGGAACAGAGTGGGAACCCACAGTCTGCTGCATAGCATAGCAACCAGCCTTACCTCGTGAGATGCTTGCTGGATGCATGGACCTCCATCTCCGTGCTTTTGAACTCATTCAACTCCTTACGGATTGCAGCCTGTGTAATTGGAAAAAAAAAGCTCTTTAGAAAATTCCTCAGGTGTGCTTTAGTGCTGTCAGATCAAAGCCATTTTAGTTCAAGGGACAGAACCAAGGATGCCGTAAAAAGAATCTTTGCTATAAAATATGAATCGGTGAAGGCTCTTTGTATGTATTCTTAAGATGTCAAAAGTATTGATAAACAGAATAAAAAGAACTTGCATTATGAGGAAAAAAGCATGTTTGAAAAGCATGTATTGTACATGTTACAGCAAACCTGTTGAGACACCTCATGACCAAAATAAACAGGTTCATCTGATTCTGTGTTTATAAAAAGTCCTGCTGTTAACAGGCCCACATGGTGGCTCTCACCTTGTCGGCTGCAGATAGTCTGGTCCAGGGCTTGTCTGCCCTGCGGTCATAGTCCTGAGCCTTGGCCACCTCCACATAATCGCTGAAACGGATCAGGATCTTCCGCTCCCGTAGCTCATCGACTGTGGGTCTCTGATTGAGCTGTGGTTGGAGAGAGGTGAGAGGGACAGGGAGGTGAGAGACAGGCGCAGCTGCACAGGGTCTCTCTAGCCGCCACTGCTGGTTGCTAGACTGGGTTCCTCATACTGTGCTGCCCCTCACAGTGTACATGAGAACACCTATATTGATCCACCTGCTGCACCGCTAAGCCTATGCGTGGTCAGACAAACATGGGGGTAGTTATCTAACAATCTCTTACTACGTGTCAGACACAATCTAACGTACGTGTATTTCAATTATTATTAAACATTTTTAATGCATTTTCTTGTTATTTATATGTGGTTTGTTCTAAAATGTTTCAAGGAAAACACTGACTGAAATTCTGATTTATTATGGAAAACAGGTGTACCACCCCACCCCTCAATAATAATAATAGTACTTCACTATAAATTCTAAAACATTTAGAGCACACATCTTTTATAATTGAGTTTAAGAAACAGGAGCATACTTAGTTTGTGTGAGTTATGTAATTTAGCCTTGCTTTCTAATTAAATGTGGTTTAACACTGAGCACACTGGGTATTGATTATAGGCCTAATGTTCAATCCATTACCAAAATGGGAACAATAAGATGCTGCTATTGAATGGCCTATTGACCGTTTTATGGACCACAGCAAATTAAATAATGCATGTATACCTTTCTATTTAGCCGCTGTTTGATTTCTCTCCTCTCCTCCTGTTCTGTTTGGTCATTCCTCTCTAGAACAGTAGAAACACATTGACAACATGAAGCATAAGACAAGCAGAAACTTAATAATCAAACTATTGGTGGCATAAATACGTGCAAATACACGCATCATCGCGAGCAAGGTGACAAATATTTAAGTCCTTCAATTCAAAGCAAGATAAATCATAATAGTAAACTGCATCCTTAAAAAAAGCTAATATTTACTCACGTTTCAAAATGTTCCTGCTCTCCAACTCCTCTACTGCCGGCCTCTGACTTAGTCTCCTGCGAAAAAACACCACAATCACGTTTTGGACCATTATCCCGGTCGTGAACAACAGTCCAGTTTTTTTTCCTCCAAAGGATATCAGCACAGCCAGTCGATGAGAATGACAGTTAGCTGAAGTATTCTGAAGGGAAACTCAAAATCTCTCCATTTCAAGTTCAAAGCCCGACTCTGGTGCTTGGATTCAGGTGTTCCCCACATCTGGATACACAATGATGCGCCCCTTGATGCGTTGATTTCCCTTTTTCTTGTCACCCTTAAATGGAGAAGTGAAAGCCAACCGATGTGCTTCCCTTTAGTCGTCAAAGTTATCGGTAGCGTTGAGCTGAAGAACAGCTTAATTCTCTCCGTAAACTTTTTGCCCGTGCATCCGTGATGAAGCTCTACTGCCTCTGTTACTACGAGCAGCGCAGCATCAGCATGCCTTCAAATACACGAAGGGTTCTCCCTGCTCTGCGCCGAGCTTGCCTCCGCCCACTCTGCATGCGTAATGATGTTGTGAAGAATGCAGGTTACTGCGCTGACATTCCACTGACACAGTAGCCATGCCAAACCATGCTAGGTCAAACAAAAGGAAAAGTAATCTAGTTAACCTGCCAAAAAGAAAAGATTGATAAATCATGGGCAGTAGCCAGTAAAGGCTTGGGCAAGCTGCATACAAAGACACTACTCTAAGTGACAGATTTTAATCAAGTAAGGCCAGTGGTTTGCGCTGCTTAGACACAGTTACGCAATATTTTCCCCCCTTTCTTGGAATTCTTAGACGTGAACTCAGAAAGACCCTCGGTCAGCCTATTTGGCTGAAAAATGAACAGCGGGGTTCTTAATGGCTGAAACCCTAATCCAGCAAAATATTTGCTGCCACAGCAGGTCTGGTGTTAAGTTCTCAGAACTTTGGCTCTGTTTTGGACCAGCAAATCTTTCCCACAAGACACTATCCTATCAGAGCGCAGGAGCGCATCTTCTGAGCATCCCCAACAGATGTGACGCCATTAATATTTCAGCAGGTGAAATTGAGAACCACTCCCCAAGCCCCACGGGTAGCTATCTCGATATCATTGACCTGTATCCACTGCCTGTATCCCATGTTGCCTAGCAACAGCGGTTTCTCCAATGGTACAGGGAAATCTCAGAGACAAAAGAAATCTGTTTGGGTAACCCGTATTGTAGGCTAGGCTACTCGCAGCCAGGCGGGACATTGTGCTTTGAGAGAACGCTCTATCCGTTAACCTCATAAGACCCCAAATCAGTGAAGTCAGGGCACTGGACCCCCGTTTTGACAAATAATCTGTCCACAATCAACAGCCAGGTGACAGAACACCACGACACGAGCCAGCACGACACATGCGGCTCTCAGTGGGCGGTGGCTGTTGGCTCGGTCAACACAAGAAAAGACATTACACGAATTGGTGCATATTTTGTATCTCTAACAGCGCTCTGGCATGTAATCCCCTCTTCCAGCGCTCGGAGCAAACAAAGGAGCACCCATGGGGGTGGGGGATGCGGGAGATGAAGAAAGCGAGAATCCTTGCGCAGTGCTTGCTGCCGCGCCATGCATTATTCAACAGCCATGACTCTAAATATAGCATCGGCGCGTCTCGCTCGAGTGGGAGTGCTGGGCACGACGTTCTAAATATAGAAAGGTCACATCACAATCAACTGAGGAGGAATGATGAGCGCAAAACACCAACGTGACAGCGGTGCAGCACAAGACAGACCAGATGTCGAGACTGAGTCCATAACCGCGCCATGTCTGGCCCTTAACTGAGCCACAACTAAACGCCAAATGGGAAGGGGTCATGGTGTGTTTAATGTGGCCCTTGCTTTTGATCTCTGCGAAATGGATCTGATGTACAGTATGTTCTGAGTGCTATTTGGAAACACAGGGGGGTTTGGCTCACTTGAGTAAGCACCTGCTGCGGGACTCCCTCTTCTAAAGGCAGAACAGTGGAATACGAGAAGGTGGAGCAAATGTGCTTGCCTGCACGGAAAACAGGAATATTAGTGTTTTGGCATCAATGCCCACTATTATGACCAGATTACTCCAACAGTAGGTTAATCCTGGTGTTAGACATTCCCGTCTCAGCCTGTAAGAAAAGTAACTAGGCCTATTTACTGTGCTGATAACTGTTGGCAGCCGAAAGATTATTTGTATTTGAGCTGAAGCAAATTGATGCAATGCAGCCAGCTCTCTTCTCTCTGCTCTCTGCATCTCTATACATCCCCCACAAGTTCAGGGTGTAAAAAGCTCCAGATCTAATAATAGACCTGTTGTCTGCTGCTGAAGAGGTGGGTAGGCATGGCTTTGCAACCTAACTAGCTGTAGCCTCGTCTGAGTCGAAAGGCACCGAAAATACAGTGGTCTATTTCAGACTTTCCATAATTTCTTTAATATTCTAACACAACATGAAAGACTTCACCATCTCCATTTTACCTCATTTCTTGTGGTCGGTGAGTTAGGCCGATACAAAGACTATTTAAAATGCGGTGTGAAGGATCTACTATGGCAGGTCACACCATTACACAAGCAAACTCATATTTTCCCGTCTGTCTTAAGGACAGTTAGTCATGCATAAAAAGCATGACCTTGCATTGGATGAGACATAGCATGTTGAGATTCGATTACAACAAGCATCCCATGTCATCGAAATGAAAAAGTAATCGAATGAGCTTTTGGCCCTGGTCATGGAAATTGAGCACCACTTCCCATTTTGTGTTGATGCAATGCAGTCAGTCTGCTGTTGGGAGGACATTTCCATCAGTACAGTGCTGTGCTAAGAGTCTATCCTGACCATCCATACACCACACACATTACTGGGCGTACTTCACACCTTCACCCTCAAAGCTCCGCTTCTCATAAATTGGCCCCAGTTGCCATGACAGTAACATGCTCTGCATTTGCATGCAAGAGAGGGAGGACGGGAGAGACAGTCTGCCATCTGTATCTGTCTGGTCGTGTTTGGTAACTTGGGAAGCAACAACAACTGAAATGTATGTGATTTAGGTAGAATTTTCTGAGCGTGTGTGTGTATTTCATCAGTGTGCCAGAGCATTTCAAACTGACCTTTCCCCACCTCATAATCCAGTGCTCTACATATTTGTAATTTCTCGCTAAGTGGCTTAACTCAGGAAAACCAAATCTCCAGCTTCAGCATTCATTTGTTTCGTTCCAATAGTTACATAAGCTTCAACAAATCAGAGTTGTGTCACTCACACCAACAAGAATTGCGTTGTGTCAACACACACACATACACACACACACACGCGCACACACCTGAAACAGTCATGCTCACAGCACACACAAATCAATTTGGTGAGAGAGCTAAGGGATGATCTTCACTGATCCAATCTCACATAGTCTAATCTGTCACTCTTTTGCATTACATCACTAATGCCACTTAGATCAGCATGACAGCTCACTGTTTTCAGTCAGCGCCTGGCGACAGCAAGCTAAGGTCAGAGTGGGGCGACTGAGAGGCAAAACAAATCAAAGCTTTCAAGTTTCGATACCAGCTTTGGAAGTCAAATTAACAAACTGAGGCCAGTGGATCACATACATTTTCTGATAATCCAAAAAATGTATTATGTAGTATAATGTGGATTACTGAGTGAGGTGACTACAGTTCCCAGAAAAAAGTGAACCTACAATGCTTGGCAGAGAGATGTATTACTCCATGATGTGATACACCATATACTGGGACACAATTTCTAACAGGTGGCATTTTAGTTCTTCTAAAAGAAAATATGAATTCATCATGGCTGTTTTCACACACTAATCGACTTCACATTGACTATAGATCCACTGCTTTCCCCAGACCAATCATGCAGAGCATATCTGCTGACCATGTTTTTGCTTTGAAAACTGAATGAGCCTCAGCAAACATAGCAAATGGGCTTTGGAAGGCTAGAAGGCCAAAATAATATATATGAATAATTAATTTGTACATATTCCTGAGTATTTATTCAGTGTCACTGAGATGCAATTTGAAGATGGTCTAATTATTTTTTTTATCTAAAATAGGCCACAGAAATGTTCTCGTTGCTTGACAATGACATCAAGACAATATCAAACGTTTATGGCATTGCATTTAAACCTATAAAATTGAATAGAATTGAAATCATGTTCCTTGGTGATTTAACCTACTGTATGTAATTAAATAAACTAAAAATGTCTGCTTGGATAAGCTTCTTCAGAATAAAAAAAAAAGTGATTAGATTTCCCCTGAAATAACCAGTGACTCAGTGACTCGGCAGGCTTTTGTGAGAGCTTAGAGACCGGGAGACGGATGTCTTACTTTGCAAGCTTCATCTCAATCTGTTGTCTGATTTCCTGTCGCTCCTGGTCGCTACGTGCTGGGAAAATGTTCCTGTCCTCCAGCTCCTGTTTGCTGGGTCGGTTTCTCAGTTTCACTGCCAGCAGTTCCTTCCTCATCCTGCGAGGAAGTGTACCTGAGGAACCGGGTTAGAACACTGTGGTCAGAACAAGAGATAGAACACTGGAATATCAGGAACAAAGTAAGAGCACTGTAGTCAGGATTAGAGACAGAACAGTGACATCAGAAACACCCATAACACAAACCCAGAAGTCAAGACCACAGATAATAAGAATTCATTTCAACAACACCATTTGTAAACTGATAGAACTTAGAATTACAGTATGCAAAGCAAGTGTTTAAACAACAACTTATTCTTAATTATGACTGCCTAAATACTAAATAGAGACATCAATACTGTGTATTATCAACAAAAAAATAAATAAAATAAAGATCCTCCATCACAAGATAACACATCAGTGTTTGATGCAAGGATGAGAAGGACAGACAGCATTGTCCTGTTAAGAGCCTTACAAAACGACTCGTTTTGCAACCGTGTTTAAGGTGACTTGCGGACCTCTGCTCTATCTGTACGGCTTATGTGCAGACCTCTATTATCTAAGATCACATCGGCATCAGCAATCTTCCACTTGGACCATATCCAATTACAGAAGATGGCTTTTTATTACTCAAGTGCAGAACATGAGTCACAGGTCCCTCTCCACTGCTTATATCTTTTCATACATGAGACTAAGGTGATATAGACAAGGCTAAAAATGCATGGAATGTTATCTGCCTCTTCAGTATTCATGAGGTTGCAATGCCAACATAACATATCTTGTTACGAAATTATTCTGTTTATGCAGATCTGTGTGCTATGTGCTGCGCTGTGTGATAATGCCATTATGTTCCAAGTGGTGTGTTCTACAAGAGACTCACCAGAGATGACGGAGTCATTCCAGCTCTCCTGGTCGAATATGTGGCCTGAGGCATCGGTGAACCACTGGTCCATCCGCAGGTTCTCCTTGTTTTCCTCCGAGTCTTTCCGACACTCAGCCTCGCTGCTGGGCTCTCTTTCAATGCTGAGGAAGAGAGGAGAGAGACATCATCACCACCACTCAACACAACCTTCACATGTACATATTACACAAAAGAACAGCACATTAAAGGAACAGTATCCCTCTCCTCCCAGACAAGAGGTTGCCAGCTAGATTGTTGAAATCAAATAGGTGCAGGGTTGCACAACAGGCCAAAACACATAATATACACATAATGACAACATCAAGATAAGTTGAGGGCTGCAACTTCACTTTTGTAATTGGAATATTCAGGCTGTATTACTGTTGTCAGTGATAAAAGTATTTGAAATGATCATGATTCTTTAATGCCTGGAGATACAGTATATCAGGGCCATTTTATGATTAATTTTCATTTGTTTCTTATGTACTGTCCTTTAACATCATCACACTGAGCCACATAATAATATTTATCTGTCTATCTAGCACTTTGCAACACTGCTTGTTACCACTACATTAATGTATATTTATTGTCTACAAAGGGGCTCTGATATTGTAATGGCTAACCTGAAGTTGCTCACCAGTTAGCAGCTATGGTGCTTTGTCACCACCAAATAATATTATTATTTTTAAAATGCCGCCCAAAAACTGACCTAGGAACAGCAATGGGCAGGCGAGGCAGATTACTAGGACTTTGGCCTGTCTTTGGTGCGGACATTTAACAGCAACCCCATAGCCCTCCTCTTCTTAAGCTTAAAACATGAGCTGGTGGTTCCACTCAGTGTTAACCCGTGTCTTTGCCTTTGTGCTATGACCCGCTAATCCTCTTGGGGTGTTTGTACTTAATGCTGTTACATATATATATTTTTGCATCCATGTTATCTAACATAGACAAGACTTCACCCTATGGGAACAAATAAACTCTGTGCTCTACTATTCCACTACAATTACCAGCACCTGAGTGTCAGGTGAGAGACCAGATCCAGGACAATACAGTCTCAAAATCAGCAGCTGTATTGTTCCTACGGTACCAGACCACTCACCTCTCCTGTCTGAGCTTATTGGCCAGCGCTCGGTGCAACTCCTCGATGATGCAGCTAGGGGGCAATGGCGGGTGCATACCGCCGAGGTGTGGGGACACCACAGGGTTGGAAAGGGGGCCCCGCATTGGCAGGGAGCAGGGGCCCTCAGACCCTCGGTGAGGCTCCTTCTGCAGGAAGGAGCTGGAATGGTGCATGGGGGCCATGGCTACACCCTGGTCATCTGAGGGGGAAATAAACAACACAGGAAAAGTTGTTGAGTATGGATTAATAGAAAGACTCTACAATTCTACTGATTTTTTTTTTTTTAATTTCTAATCATGATTTTATAAAGTTCAGTTGATTTAGTAGTGGTACTTCCACACATTGATTTTGTAAAGATACTGTTTACCTGCCAAATGTTTTACAAAAACTATCTGCTATCCAGCAATACATGTCGCTTATCAATTTGCGTATTTGAGAATCATTCATTTAATAGTTTTTTTTTTGCAACTTAATTTTTATTAGGTTGATTTTTAGGGTTACAGCATTCACAACAAGTACTCTTTGCAACTTTTGACACCCTACAAATATCATATATCCACAAAGTAACACACATTCAATCATTTAATAATTTGAATTTTTAAAACCTGTTTTAATAATCCTTACATCCTTCAATGTGTCATGTGTCTTGTTCTGTGTGTCCTTGGTGTTCATTATAAAGTATAATTTAAAGCTAAATTTCCCCCTTCCTCAGTCTTTTCTGTGCCAGCATGAAATCCTAAGGTAAGCATGAGCCCAGCCTCCCTTAAGCCAGATGCCCCTGACTGCAGTGCTGAGCTGAGCTGAGCTGAGTCAGGGCTATTATGACTGGGCTCTCGCTAGCTGCAGCAGGAGGCCAGACCTCCAGGAAGATTACTGAACACACACACACACTAGGTGATCAACTCTCTCTCTCACACTCACACACACACAGACACACACAGACACACACACACACACACATACACACACAAAGACACCAACACATCATACAGTATCTGTCTTTTCCCCCATGCTAAGGCTTGCCATTGTTCTTTGTTCTATGATTTCCACACACTTCCATCACTGCCATCTTCACCCCATCCTAAGCAGACTCACCTTCTTCACTGCCCAGCTGGGAGGCTAGTGGGCCGGGGACGCCGGGGGGAGAGTGGCCCTGCAGCGCCTGCTCCAGACACTCCTGCTCCGTGCCCTCTATACATTCCAGCATGCTGTCAGTGGGGTCGCCCAGGGGGCCTTCCTCTTCGACCTCCTCTTCCTCCTCCTCTCCCACCTCATCCTCTTCTTCCTCTGGGTTTGAATGTTCCTCTAACGAGTCGGCCTCCTCAGGGAGTTCAGGCGCTAAAAGGGGGGTGGGGGG
>JAUCNH010000168.1:17018340-17035025 GCA_032353275.1 Sardinella hualiensis | reverse complement strand
TGCTGGTTTTAAGGCAGAGTATTCAAAACAATGGGTCTATAGGTCTTCTATACTTAATATTTGGATGTGTTTATTGTGTATAAGTTGCGAACTGTAAAATGGCCATGTGCTGATGGACTAGGCAAAGGTGATCAAGTTTCTACTTCTGCGTCCAAACATTCCGGTGGTGTGTGAGCACATCTTTGCAATGAGGTTTGGGCTGTGATGCAGAGGGACTGAATTAACGGTTTTATAATTTTACAGTGCATTTTTGAAGATTTTTTCTTACATTTCCCGTGCTCACCTCAACCCATGGACATCTTCCCTATCCTTGATGACCCGCCTTGATTTACGTCACTTTCAAGCGTCGTTTCAGAATCTAGCGGGAAGCTAGTTTAGCTGGCTAACTGGTGAGTGGGTAGAGTGTGAGTTTGTAAGAAACTGATCTTGAAGATGTTTTCAGTTGTTATAGATATGGATATTGTAGTTAAATAGTCATGTTATGTGTTGTTTTGTATACAAAAACTTTAAAGACTGGCCTCCTTGTTGCAAATATTACGTGACAACATTAAGGAACTTAGTTAGCTTTACGTCATGTTAATTCATGCTTTAATAACGTTAATGTTAGCTAGCATGTCTGTCTGACAATAAAAATAAATAGAAGAAGAAGAAGAAGAAGAAGAAGCATGTCTATCGGAATGGCAACGATCAGATTAATAGATCGCAATGATGACTCTTACATTTTCTCTTGGCTGACTTCAGGCAAATAATAACCTGCTGTGTTTTACCTCAGCAGTTGGGTCACGATGTCACAGAGGAAGAGGCTTTCTGCCTCCCAAAGCAAAGCAGCAACAGCAGCAGCAAATGTAAGAGCTTGCTTCCCTACGAGGAGGCTATTTTTATTCCCCTGCTGAGTCACTAGTAGCTAACGTTACCGGTGTTATCTTGTCTGGCTATAACCTGTGTCTACATTCCAACAATGGAAAATGATAGGCATGTCGTTATTGACTTCTTCATTACAGGTGCAGCGTTCTCAAGTAGAAGTAGACTCGGATGATGAGGATGTGTCCTTCACCCAACCAACATTAACCCAAGTCCAGCGGGCGCGGGAGAACTTTACACCCGTCCAGATTGACCGTAAAGTACGTCCTTAATAATAACAATGCACCTACACGTGTTTCCTTCAGCCATAATGTTCTGAAGTCCTCTTAGTGTTGTGACAACAGTACAGGAGAGCATGATGGCCAAGAGCAGTAGGAGCACTTACAGTTTCACTCAGCACAGTGTTTTTCTATTGTTTCTTTTTCTTTATTTTTGTATTTTTACTTTTACTTTACATCTGTTTAGTTGTTCACTTTATGGCTGATTTTATTTTTTTTTATTAAAGGTAGCAGAGGTCGTCCAGTTTATCCTAATAAAGGACCAGAGAAAAGTTCCCATAAGGAGAGCAGGTGGGTTGGAATCATTCCTGTCTAGGCCTTTCTAATTTCATGAAAACCATTGTCAAAACAAAGGCTCCAGCAAGACTGCTGTCTGGGATACTGAACCTCATAATTGCCCCTCCTCTGTTTACAGATATAGCAAAGCATGTCATCAAGGAATACAGGGCCATGCATGCAGATATCATGAAGCGTGTCTGCCGTACATTTGAGCAGGTGTGTTATCCATTTTTCCATCCATTTCCTATTTAGTGATATTGACCACACAAAAAAAACATGAATCACTTGCAAAGTTATCATTGAACTGTGTCATATCTAAATTATATCAATATTACAGACACATTTTATAAGTATTTTTTATTGTTCAGCTGCCTGGTAATGAATGTGATTGAAATGTATTAAATCATCTGGAAGCTGTTTTAGGTCTGTCTTTTGACTTCTGCCATATTGAATAGGCCTATATGTAGTCTCCATTGGGTGACAATTTTAGTTGGATTAGTCAACAGTGATGCACTGTTTCTCAAAGTCGAGAATGCTTCCTTGATGCAGTAGCACACTTGCCTTGAAAGCCACACACTAGGAAGACGAGGATTCAACCCTGACCATTGGAAACATTGTAATATTCGAAACGCTGAGGCTCAAACGCTAAGGATCCATCAGTGTAGACTTGAAAAACCTTCGAAAGAAGGACTCTGCAGTTGATAGAATTTTGAAGCATCCTTGACTTTGGAACAGTGCTTGGCGAGGTGCGATGACGTGGAATCCTCGAAAAAGTAGCCGTTAAGGATGCTTCCTTGACTTTGAGGAACAGTGTATGTCTGTAATAATTCAGATGGCTTGTGTCTCCTTCATTCAGGTATTTGGACTGAAACTGGTGGAAATTGATCCTAAAAGTCATGTGTACGTCCTCATCAACAAACTGGAGTCTGTTCCTGAAGAGCCTGTCTGCCTGTAGGTGACGCCAGAATTTTTTTTTTTTTATGAATTTTGCTCAGGCTCTAATCCAGGGCAATATTGGAGTCCTATTGCAAGGACAGTCCCACTTAAACAACTCAGGGTTGAGTGCTTTGCCCAGGAGCACAATGGTGTTAACTGGGAATCGAACCCACGACTCTCTGGCTTCCATTTAGAAATGGAGGTCCCTAGCTACTCCACCAGCATTGCCCAAAATTAGAATGTCAAATAGTTTGCTGGTACTATGACGTGGTGTTAATGCTTGTTATACAAATAATGCAGTAAACTGTTGCTATAATTTTTTTTGTTTTAAATCTGTGAGCTCAAGCGTTAGCAAAATCCAAGAACAGTGGGTCACTCACTCCTTACGCAGACTGCTATAACTTACTTTACCCCAGAGTTCACTAAGCTGATAGTGTATTTGGATCTCTTCTACCAAAAAAATATTGCAATGATCATGTATGACTGACCAGTACTTTTGCAGTTATGTCTAAAACGTTCAAACCTGCACTGTGTAATAGATGGATGTTCACATGAAATACATGTCAGTGTACAGAGTTTTCTCATAGAATACATGCTGATTCTATAATGGAGGAACCGTTCAAATGTTTTGGTCATGCTTTTCACCAGCACCAGTTCACCCATTAACGCTCCCATTGCTTTGCCCCAGTGCTTTTTACAGTAACTACTAGCCTGGATTTACATTGAAGAGTGTTTGAGGTCCAGTGCGTGCGTAATGTTTGTGTAACGGAAATAAGCGACAACGTGTTAAAACCTGCCTGAGCAAAGACCTGAGAGGATGTGCCCGAACTTGTTGTGTATGTGTGTGTGTGTGTGTGTGTGTGTGACATTTCCAGGATCCCCGGAAACCCCAAATATGGCCTCCTCTTTACCATCCTCAGCGTCATCTTCATGAAGGGTGGAGTCGTCAAGGAAGGTTTGCCTCTCACATGCTCTGTTTTTTTTGTTGCTGTTATTTTTCTGTCTACTTTTTGTGTGCATATTATAATTGTGTAGAATTTAATCATTTTTATTTATGTATTTATTTATTTACTTATTTGTTTGTTGGCAAATCAATTAACACCTACTGTTGGTCTTTGTGCTTCTCAACTTTTCCAGCACTTGTGTGGAATTTCCTGAAGAAGCTAAGAGTGGATCCTGGGTAAGGACCTACTAGTTAGTTACTAGTTACTGTTACTAGTGTTCACTAGTTGTACTGAAATGTGTAACAATAATGATAAAGTCTATATATTTTATATTCCACCATGTTCTTTCTCTACTCATGCCCAGAGAGAGACATGAAATCTTTGGCGATGTGAAGAAGTTGGTGACAGATGAGTTTATACGACAGAAGTGAGTCCACTCTTAGCAACATTGTCAGATATTCTAAAATGTTTAGCTTGTGTGTTACCTGCTGCTGCTTTTGTCACACCTTTACTGGGTGTCTGCACATATGACTGGGGTGCCAGTTCCCCTGCTTAGTTCCCTTCCCCCACAACCTTCACAACATAGCAGCAGCAAAGTACCTTGATGGTTCAGGTTGGCATCAAGTTAATAGGGCTAATGCAATAGCTCAACTAGCTAATCCAAATGACTTGAAAGCAGCTGAGCCATAAGTCATGGGTTCAAACCCTGCCTGCAGCTTGGTGTGTTCAGAGCTGATGTCTCCAAGACCATAGACAGTCGGTTTATACCACACCATAGATGAAAGTGCAGTCAGTCCCCAAAGCCAGGCATTCCTAAGCAATTGTCTGGTGCAAACCTGACTCAACATTATTTCATGTATTAACTGTTGAATGGTTAATGTATGGTGTCTGTGGTGACTCATGGACTCAATCAGGGACTGTGTGGACTGTAGGGTCATTTGTTGGGTATCTGGAGTGAGGATTTCTCACATTGGCACCAAGTACAGGTAGTCCTATGATGTGTGTGTAAAGTCTTGGGATGTTTGCTTTGTTTTAAGGTACCTGGAGTACGTGAGAATCCCTCATACAGAGCCAGTAGAGTTTGAGTTTCGCTGGGGTGTCCGCGCTGAGAAGGAAGTCTCCAAGAAGAAGCTTCTGGAGATTGTGGGAGAGGTGAGAAGGATTCTTTTCAGCATGTGCCTGCAAAAATGATGTCATGCTTATTAAGTGTGTGTGCGTGTGTATATACTGTACTGCATGAGTGTATGAGTGTGTGTTTGTGAGTGTAAGAGAGCATATTCCAGTCTAACATGATTATGTCATCTACAGCTGTTTGATCAAGACCCCCACAGTTGGACCCAACAGTACAGGGAGGCCACAACGGCTGAAAGCCAAAGCCAAAGATAGAGGGTGTGAGGTGTGTGTGTGTGTGTGTGTGTGTGTGTGTGTTTGGCAGCATTAGTTTTTAAATTACAGCTGTACATGTTTTTTGTGTATATATTTTGTACATGTGTTCAGTTGTTTTGTTATTTGCGGGATATTGAATTTTTAAAAGGAAAAGAAAACAGTACAAAATGGAAATGTATAGATTAGAGACTCAGTGATTTTGAAATATTGCTTCACATTTTATTTTGCTTGTCAACAAAAATAAAATACATTTTTAAAAATTCTCTTTACATATCATTGTTTGTTTGTTTGTTTGTTTTTTCCACCACAGTAAATTGCACATGAAACCCTTTCTCTCCTCCCATCCAGGGGATGGTTTTTGTTAGTGTCCCTTTGTTCTTCCTCAGCTGCCATGTGGGGAAATATCCGGCCCCTGCTCAACAGAGGCTTCTGGAATTTAGATGAGTTTTGGGAAAAACAGCAGCATTTTTTGGGAAAACATGCATTTCTGTTGGTGCACAAGTTTTTTTTTTCATCAGTGCACATACAACCTTTAACCACACTCTAATTATTTAACATTTATTGCACTGATGCACACCGGTGCTCTGCAAAACAAACTGTGACCATTACAGATGCCAGAACTACAGTGAACAATATTCACAGCACACAGTCGGGATATATCACAAAAATGTCCATTTAACATTGTCTACATATCACAGGTGTTTTGTTTACAAGGGATGGTTTTGATCATTTTACTTGGAGAGGCACAGAAATAAAATCACACCCCTTTAAGAAACATTCCTATACTCAAGATGGCATCCATGAGACCATACAACCACATTGATGTAGCACCATTAAGAGAGACTGAATAATTACTCAGGCTCCCGCTGACAGATGATTGATGCCAACAGGGCAGAAACTGAACAAACTGTCATCACATATGGAGTATATTCATGGCTTTGATATGTAAATGGATGCTTGCAAGAATCACAAAATCCAAGGAGGGCATCTGAATTGTTTTCACATTATATAAGTAAAAAAAGCACTCATCATTTCAGTTCACATTAATGTTATAGACATTATGTCTAGACATGTTAATGTGACTGCAAACAGTACATATACACTATTGTGTATGCTGGACCAAGGTCAGGACAGATCAATTATTTAACCACAGTTATGTGGCTGTTTTTTTTATTATTATTTATAACAGTAGGCCATTGAGTGTTTATCATTTTGGAAAGAACAGATGTGATAGGCAAGAGCTGAACCTCTACTGACCCGCAACAAAATTCACACATTTTTGCCCTCATCTAACCTGGGTTTTGAACAAATTGCAGATTTATTTGATGGTCCTGAGGTTCTCCAGTGTGTGGCTACATAGAAACTACTGTAACAGACACAAGTGCTTCAGTTACCAGGTAGGATTTAGACCAACAAGCATTGCTTGACACCTTGTTTATGCTGGAAAGTAAACTTACTGGGTCCATTAGGTACACATTGGGTCTACTAGAAAGTCCTGAGCACACTAAGTACAGTATGAGGAAAATCCTGACACTCAGGAAAAGTCATACCGGACACCACTTTTATTAATTTACTTCTATTTAAATCTAAATGATGTGTATGGCTTTGAAAGTGAGTTGAAGCACTGAAGCAGTTAAGTCTCTTAGTTTCTATTCACAGTTGTGATGTTCTCGTAATAAACCTGGCAGCTTTTTCAGATCGCTGTGCTTGCTTTCTCTCTCTCCTCTCTCTCAAAACCTGACTAAATAACTACAGCCCTGGATGAGGCACATTGGTAAGGGCACAGGATTCATCCTAGGTCTGAGTTTGTTAAGGAAGAAAGATTGGCAGCTGAGCTCTCTGACCTCAAAGGACTGTGGGTAACTGTCCATGAGTTCACAATCAAATCCACAATCTCACTGTTTTAGAGGTTTGTGGTTCTGCTATTGCCCATCTGGAAAATAAATAAAAAGTCCAGTGCAAGCAACATCCTTCATGTGAGTTGGGAGCATAAATTAAAATATTCATCGCTTTATCTTGTGCTTTTTCATTGGAGGCAAAGTTACATCCCGCTTCTGGGGAGAATTACCAGCAATTGATCCAGTGATCCCTCTCTCTGCCCCAGACGTCCTCCAGAGGACCTCTTCTCACCATACATATTTCACCATGGAAAATATGCTTGATATACAAAACAAAAACAGTGAGGGTTATTTTGATGTGAGGGGTTTGGAAGGAGGAGGCGTCATCTACGCTTGCTGTCCAGTCAACATCTCTTTCTCTGGTCCTCTAGATGTGGTCTGGAACGGTCACGAGGGCTTCCTCTGGGTCCCTGCTGATGTCCACATTCTGGGACAGCCGCAGAAGAACGGGGGAAAGGGAGAAGAAAGAGAGAGAGAGAGAGAAAGAGAGGAGAAACGAGAGATGCAGATGGAGAGAGACAGGTGGGCAAGGTGAATGAAACAGGAGACAGGGGGGCAGGTGAGAACAGATGCAGATACAGTACAGTACAGATACAGAGACAGTAACATACACAGATAGAGAAATATGATTAATAAGTAAGAAATACTGTATATTATTGAAACGATAAGTTATAAATATATTATTTTTTCATTAAAGCCCATTTCCACCACTTGTGGAGTGTGGGGAAAATAGAAATATTTTGAGATAAAAGTTTAATATCATGAAATAATACATTATTATTATATTATTAATCATCAATGATTATGATTTTTATGATTCTGTATTTCAACATTTTGACTTACTGTCTCTTTATTTTGACTTAGTATCTCACCGTTGTGACTTAATCTGAAATACTGACTTCTAAGAAATCAAAGTTCTTTGACTTTGTAGCCTTTTTTTTTTCAGGCAAAAAGAGGCTTCTGTAACAGTTGAATCTGCCAATACAAACTAACATTACCATGGAAACTGAGCATGCACTATGCAAGCGGCACACTGTAAACACACATACAACTGAAACACCCACTATGTCCACTTCTGTGCAATTACAATGGTAGAGCAGCTATAAACACAGAGACGGCAGAGATTGAACCCTAACATAAACAGAAGGATTTTGTTTCCAGTGCTTTGTTCATCTTTACTACAACAAATCTGCCTCACAGATTAAAATACACACACACACACACACAGTCTAAGACATCTGGCATGTATTTCCATGCACACACGCACACACACACACACAAGGAAAAACACATGCCCACATGCATACCGGTATCATTACTGATTAAAAAAAGGATTATGATATTGCCCTCCATCTAGTGGTCATTTGTAGTACTGCATTCACTACACAAAATCACTTTATGCCCCAAAAAGGTAGATAAGGTGGCCGATCAGCCATAATTCAACATAAGCGTGTTAATGAATCTGAAGCAAAGGCAGTCAGTTGAGGCAATTTCAATGTGAAAAGAGGAATTATTGTAGAAATCAATTGTTAGTGATGACTGCGTTACTGAGCATCCACTTGTTTCTGGACACTGTGGTACCTGCAGACTAAGAGTGGTGACCCCCAGGTCCTGCAGGCGTGGGGCTCTGGTGGGGGTCGGACTTGCCATGGGCTGTGCCCGATTGACACGGTAGGGGGGCAGAAGGCAGCACGGAAGCTCATCATCACCCTGCTGAGACCATATCGGGCATCTTAAAACTATGCTGCTGGCAACATGGGCTTCACCGCACAAAGACTCTTAGGGTTAGCTAGTAAAGAGCTCTTAGGGTGAGTTAGTAAAGAGCTCAGTTTTACTATGTGAGCAAAATGTCTGTGGTTGCTCTCAAGCCGAAAGGCTGGTCTGTTGAAATGAGTGAAGCATTCAGTAGGATGTGGTACTAATTCAGCTAAAACCTCCTGACACCAATGAGAGCACTTGTTAGAAAACACCTGCACACAGACACTCTTGAGCACAAAATCCTTTACATCCCCTGAAGTGGACCTACAGCTAGTAGCTTCATTGGGATCGACCACACACAGAAGAGGATCCTCTGGTGATTTTGTGCCATATCAGAATCCAGTCCATAGCTGTTGAGGCGGAGCTCCAGTTGTCTAGGCTTTCAGGTGTCCAAATCAGACCAGGCAACATCCTCCAAGGCCAGACAGGACAAATAGAAGTCTGGGGAGGAGCAAACGGTGGCATTCCTGCTCACAGCCCTGATTTGGGCTTCACTGAAGACACTTAAAGATGCAGGAGAGGGCATTTGGTCTTCAGAGAAGCTCAAACCAACACTCCTTTTCCCAAGCCTCTCCATGCCCATTCAGAGTGGTACAGAGATACAGTATAGAGAGAGGGGGGAAGACAGTAGAGAGGGAGAGAAAGAAAGAAAGAAAGAGAGAGAGAGAGAGAGAGAGAGAAAATGCAAAATGCTGGGACAGCCATCTGGCATCTCAATCATAACCCTGCACACACGTGTCGGAGTGGCGACGGGCCGGGCCCGGGCCGGGGCCAGGCTTTCGATTAGGGTTCCTACCTACAAAGTCTCCTCCACCCTGTCCCTGGCACTCACCGCGGGCTTGTCCCTGTGCGTGTTCACTGCCTCGACGTTCAAAAACACAGACTCCACCTTACAGCCTGCACAGGAGGGAGAGAGAGAAAGAAAGAGAGATCATGGCAGGCAAGTGTGTAACATACTGTATGGTCTAGCAATAAAGTGTACTGATTTTAAGTGTGTTGAAATTCAGAGACACTGGAAGGGAGAAAGACAGAATACAGAGACAAACAAACAAACAGCAAATGAGCTGGTGTGTTTGCAGGAGGGCAACAACTTTAACCTAGCAAGAGAGTAGGGCAGTACTGACCATAGGCGACTGGCGTGAGCTTCAGGACTGTGTGCAGGGGACATTTCAGGTAGGGCAGCTCCTCTGTGAAGGGGAAAGAATCAGGACAGAGATAGAGATCAGCTCCTCAAACCGGGATCCTTTACACTGGAAAATGACTATCTGCTATCTTACAGTATATGAAGTGTCCTTATTACAATGCAAATACATATAATTCATTATATAATCTATATGGCCAGTTAATGTACATATCATTACATATCACCAAACATAAGTGACATATTAATAAATTATCTTAGTTACTAATTAGTTACTACTTAATTTTTAATTACTTAGGATAGTATGCAAGGGCAAAGGGACAACACACACACTGATGCCCTGTGTTGGAGATTCCTTTAAGCCCAACCTGCGCTGTTGCACACGTTGGTATTTTGCATTCATTGCATGTAAAATATTGTCACTTGTTTGCAAAACACTTGTTTGAAAAAACTGCCATATTACGTGATTATTAATGTACAATTCCAGAAATAAACCCCCACCTGCGCTTTTGTCGAGGAAGTAGGCGAGCAGGCAGCGCATGACGGCCTGATGACAGACCACCAACACGTTCTCCTGCCTCTCCAGCTCCATAATGACCGGCTCCAGACGCTGCACCAGGTCCTCATACGACTGCACACAAACACAACACCACTCAGGCATATAGGGCTGATGACAGGTGCAGCACAACCATGAGAGCATGCTTCAGTCACACAATTCTTGTTTTCCTACAGTCAGAGTGCTACACCAAAATAAGTGTTGACACAAGAAAACATTATTAACGTACAACATTATGTTATTTCCGATATTCTGTGAAAATCTATAGTACGACCGCAACTAGCAAATAAATGTCCTTGGTGCTAGCAATGCTATGTTAACTAGCCTTACAAGAAAACACCTTCAAAAATGTGATCCATATTGGCTCAGGACAAAATGTTATTTGGAGCCACCAGACAGCAAACTCAAAAGAGAACTCTACACTGACTGACTGGTACACTCAGTCTGTCCCTGTCACTCTCTCTCTCTCGACGAGAGCTGAGAGTGTTGTGATGATTCTGTAATTACAGCCGGGCCTGTGTCCTCACCTCCCCCTTGGGGTAGCGGTAGCGGTACTTGTCCTGGTCCCTCAGAGCAAACTCCTCGGGGTAGTTCTCCTGAATCATCTCGTAGGTCAGCTCCTCACACACGCCCTGCAATCACAGCACATGGGTACTCAGCTGATGATAGAGGCAGAAAACAGTGACATCTGGGGAGCATTTCACTCTGTCCTTGACACAGTGGGGAAGGCCAAGTGAGAAAAAATGTGTTTTTTTCTGTATTTATTTATTTATTCTGTATAGGTATTCCTTGTTTTAGAGTGGGATAGTATCATTTTTAACCTTATCTCTCCTCTGAATATGAACTCAATAGCCTTGCTAAATACATCTCAGAGATACACAGACATTCGATTAATCTGACAGGCTTGTCCCTCACATTCTTGAGATTTATATTCTGAATTATTATACTATAAATTCCCGCACATCACATTATGTGCAGATTTGTGTGCTGTTAACATAAGTTGAATCTCACCGCATCAATTTCATTAAGGGCTTTCCACTGCTCGTAGGGCACACCAAGGGCCTCTGCCGTTTGGATGGTGCGTTTCATGTGACTCGTCCAAACCTTAAGGTCAGGGATGCTCTGACTTCTGATGTACTTCCCAAGGGCAGCAGCAAACTGAGAAGCAAGAGAGAGAGAGAGGATACTTGAATCACAGATATTCCGGCACGGACCAGTCTAGCCAGATGATGTTAAAACAAGGTCAACTGAACGTCGCGTCGCGTGCAAACACTGCTGTCACTAATGTATAGGCCCCGCAAAACTGATTGAGACGGTCAAAAGTGATACTGAAAAAAGAGAACTGCTTTTCGACCAACCGACCAACGGGCCAAAATAGAGGCTTATAGAGTCGCTGCACGCGACTAAAAACACTAAGTAAGAGGATGGCGTCATGGCCTTCTGTTCAGGTAGAAATGAAGCCAGAAATGAATGAAAAGCATAGCTGTTTCCAGCTGGAGCCTGGGTTTTTGCACAGTCAGTGTATTTTGGTAGCCTGAACATGCGTGGTTAAGAGAATATTGGTCAGGCTTGCCCACAGCCTTGCCCAGACCATAAGGTTGGATCTGCTCCATGTTGTTGCTCCTTCCGGTGGCTTCACTATTAAAATGAGCCTAATGTCTTTTATTAGTCATGGAGTGATAATAAAGATGGCAGTGGTCACAGATAGTCAGAATGCCAAGCTTACTCTGAGAAAATAACTTACCTTTGGTAGTTTTTCTTTTTAAAAAATCTGAAAAATAAAAGATGGAGCACTAAACCTCACCATCTTCACAGTCACCACGACGCTTAAACTGACCTGGCTACCACGCTGAGAGAGCCCCGAGTCACCGCCAATCCTGCCCACGAGGTTGAGCTCGCTCTCGCCATGGCGACACAGGTAGATGGTGCGAGGTGTGACATGGATGTTCATCAGGTAGTAGACAATCCTGCTCTGGATGTGATCCTGCACGCGGTTCACCAGGTATCGAGAGCCCACGTTAAAGATCTTTATGTAGGACAGATGACTGATGATAGTTGTCAGAGAATCACAGTAGTTAGAGAGAGTGAGCAAGCCAGACAGGGAGAGAGAGAGAGATGGAGATTAGATGAGGGAGATTTATTTATGCATTTGTTCTGCAATCAAGAATCAACATATTTCAGAGTAATCTATCACATTCCAATCAAAAAGTCAATCACTGCAAGCAGAAATGCCTCTTCAAAGCTTCAAAGCTTTGTAAGTGTAATCATGAAAAAAAAAAAACATTTTCAAAAAAAGCCTCATAATTTGCAGACAGACCTTTTGGTTGCACTGTGAAAACTTTTAGCATTACAGAGCTATTTTCAAGACTGTTCTTTGCTGTCACACTGTTTACATTTACATTTATGCATTTGGCTGACTGTTTCATGGGTATTCGTTGTTGATACATTGTTTTCTGTCACCTGTCTTTGTCGTCGTCCAGGGGAACATATGTGATCTTGTAGCACTCAATCCTCTTCAGGAAGTCAGCCACTGCCTCTTCCTTGTCACAGTCAATGTAATCTGGACTGCTGAGTTTCACTTGCTGTGAAAAAAAGCATGACCTTCATTAGCCTGTGTATATCTAAATCATACTGTGCACTGCATATGTATGGGTAGCCTGGGAATACCCATGCTGCCTTACATGCTCGTTACGAACTGCACGGCAGCCTGGAGACCATGGCCAAAATTTTCGCATGAATTTGGGAACCAATCACACAACGGGGAGAGCTGGCAAGACGATGCGCAAACTTTTGGACAAACAAAACCTGAAATCCTGTACGAGGAAATGTATAGGTGGTCCCCAGACTAAATCTCACTTGAGATTTAGGCTGGTGTTAGCCAGGCTAATTGTGGCATGTCTTTGGAATCAAAGTCTCAAGTTTTCTGTGGAATTTATGGATGTTGCGGATGAAGAGTGATTGCTTCCTGTGCATACTTACCGCCACACCTCTGGGTCCTTGCTCTCCCCTCTCTCCTGGAACTCCAATGTCACCCTATCGGAAGAATCAGAATATCAACATACTGACAGATAAGGAACATATTATGCCAAGACTTGCAGCTTTCATTGGATCGTACTATTTCTGGTTAAAGTTGTAATCCACAGTTGTATTACAAGGTTTATGAAACAGGATACATAACAAAATCCAATCATGACAGACAGAGATCAGTGTATAGATTAAGACCACACAACGCCCACAGCAGCAGATACATACAGGAATACCTGGCTCTCCAGATGGTCCTGCTTCTCCCATCTCTCCAGCGTTCCCCTGACACAAGAAAGAGGAGAGGGGGTCAGAGTGAAGAAGTGAAGGCGTTTGTTGCGTATCGGTTAAGGAACCTGGCAAACATGCTACAAGCCTGAAAATTGTGGGAGCGAATCCCGGCTACTACCACTGTGCCATTGAGTAAGCCACTTAACCCTTAGCTGCTCTAGGAGAGACTGGTGCTGAAGTAATTGATAGCTGACAAAAATGTAAATCACTTTGGATAAAAACATCTCGTCTGCTACATGCATTCATGTAAATGTAAGTGCATGAGCATCTGGGTGACTCCAGTGATCCACAGTGATCCATTTTTTTAGTGAGTCATTTATTTATCCCTCATGGTATAAAGACAGCTTTGTCAGGTCTGCAGAAATATCGCAGCTGTGATTGTATAGTCAATGTTTTGTACACTATTGTCTGAGTATTGGAATGTGCAAAAATTTTTAAGATATTAAGTGTAGTTGTGATCATATCTGATTGTGATGCATATCTCTAGCACTATGATGCTCCTAATTGATTTTTTTGATTATTCATCTTGAATTTACACTCATTTCATTCTAAGGGTGCTGGGGTGCATATTATAATCACTGTTTGAGGGGCCAAAAATTTTTTTCTGTCATAGGAGCCAAGATGTCTAGCTGCGCCTCTGCAAGCTGCAACATATTACTAGTCCACATGATAAAGGCAATATCTTGTAATATCTTTCCACTAAGTTTAACTGCTTACGAGTGTGCACAAAAAAAAACATTTCAATCAAAAAGAGCAGTATCAATAGCCTGGTCTGGCCACAACCAATAGCCCTGGCTCCATCCTAGGGAGGACATTAGCGATTGTCTTTCCAGCTCAATATAGTTGCGACCAATCAGGGCAATGTCGTCAAACAGCAAATACATCCTTCCTTGAAACAAATGACTCGAGTGTTTTTATCTGTTCAACATTCAAAGAAAAGTCCAAGTCTAACTCTCCTGAAGTCAGTGCCAAAACTGATTCAAATGACCGCTATTTCTTGGCCACTTAGTTGATTTGCACCGATGGAATCCTGTTGTCATTGTACTATGCCCACCCAACGACTCTCCATGGTGATTGGTCCTATCAAGCCTTGGTAGGACCAATGGCAGATCCACTGAGGCCCCAATGGTGCGTTGCTAGACTCGCTAGATGCTAGATCCGCCGAGCAAAACCATTTGTTACCACTAGGCTGTGTCTAGAACAGGATCACATCATTTTCAGCGTTTTTCCAACTCACTGGGTTGTGCTGCGGCCTTGTTGCTTTCAGAGCATTCCCTGACAATGATTATCCAACATGAGCAAATAACGCCTCTGACCAATACTCACAGCTGCTCCTTTGGCGCCCTTTCCTCCGGCCTTTCCTTGTAAACCCTGCAATACACATACACAATAATACGTTACACAGGCCCACATAATACATACTTCAACCCTTCAGGCTGGCAACAGAAGAGATACACAGTATTTCTGCAGAATTATATCAGGGTTTTTACAGGCAAGAAGACTGCCAACAAACAGCCCCTTAATACATGATGTTTGATTGTTTTAGTAAATGCTGAATAAATAGCCGGCTGAAGGTGCACTTACAGGCAGGCCATTGGGTCCTTTCTCTCCGGGCACCCCAGGTCTTCCAGCATCTCCCTGGCAGAGCACAAAATAAGGGCTGTGATTGCGATACGGTACCAAGCAGACTCCATTGGGAACCACCACAGAGAATTTGAACCACATCTCCGTTAAGGCAGAGAAATGCACAGCTTACCTTCTCGCCGTCTAAGCCCTGAGTGCCGTCCTTGCCATCTCTACCAGGAATGCCCTGTGGAAGGAGAGATGGGGGAACAAAAAAACAAAGCAAAGTTTTAGAGTTTTAAAGGGCTTTCTGTTTGTTTGTTCGTTTGTTTGTTTGTTTATTCCCTAAGTTACTGAAAGATTTAGCGGTTCTTACAGGCTCCCCCTTTGTTCCCTGTGGTCCTGGGCCTCCTTTAGGACCAATTTTCCCCTGAGAGGAAGAAGAAAAGGTGTTTAGAAGGCTAATCACACCAAGATTTTACTAACATAAAATGACATAAATCCAATTGGAGTAAAAAGTGACTATATATTGTGTGTGAAGGAAATGTGATGGCACGCTTACAATCTCTCCTTTTGGTCCTTTGAAACCCTCTGGTCCTCTCTCACCGGCATCTCCCTGGAATCATCAAATGACAGACACACTGCTTTTTATTGCTGAGCGTAAGCAAAACCTTCACAAAGGTCAGTGGAATGCGAATATTGACCATTGTAACGCATTGCCGGTATCTGATTAAAACAAATGCACAAAACAGTGCAAACACAAGCAGACACTCACTGTTTTCCCAATGATTCCAGGAGGACCAGGTTTGCCTCTGAAGCCGGTCATTCCCTAGGAAGACAGCAAGTCCCATCCACAGTTAAAACATCAACAATATCAAAATGATACATCTTGTTCCTGATACACTACAAGTTTCACCCTAACACTGACCTCTACATTTTTAGCACTGTATTATATAGCATGTTACTTACAAATATGACCTTCAAATGTGTACCAAGATCACAGAAATAACACATCTCCTTCATGAGATACACCACAAATTTCATCTAAACACTGAGTTCTACATTTTTTAGCATAGCATTATAGCGTGTTACATGAATCAAATGCATAGTGAACTCCCAGAAATAGCCTGAAAGGCACCACATGGTGGCGCTCTACTCACCCTGTCCCCAACAGCCCCCACTGGGCCTTGAAGTCCCCTCAG
The DNA here is from genome assembly GCA_032353275.1 of Sardinella hualiensis. Classification (NCBI taxonomy): domain Eukaryota; kingdom Metazoa; phylum Chordata; class Actinopteri; order Clupeiformes; family Clupeidae; genus Sardinella; species Sardinella hualiensis. The sequence goes on along the minus strand of JAUCNH010000168.1, from coordinate 17,018,911 downwards.
GCCTCTAGGACCCTGGAAAGACACAACATGAGATTTAAAGCCTTATCACAAACCAAGGCAAAACCATGACCACATACTCTTGGTAAAAAGCACACAGATCGATCTGGTTTCGGAGTTTTATTTTTCGGCAAGAAGCAGAACACAAAGCCGCTAAAAGCCACGTCTGCACATAATGATACAGGCCACCCAAAGTGTTCTCGACAGGCCCTGCCCATGACAGTCGTGTCATTCCACTCACAATGCGTAGGTGAGTGCATGGCGGATTGCAACTGAGCTGAGGACACCTGCGGATTGTTTTTGTCTAGACAGAGACATGCTTCACAGAGAATAACAGCACTCTCTGGCTGAAGGGCAGTGCTGGCTTTTACTGTCATCCAAGAGCAAAGAGGACAGAGAAAGAGGATGGATTGAGAAAAAAAATAATGAGAGGGAGAACGTGAAGGAGGAAGGGAGGGGGAGAGAGAGAGAGAGAGAGAGAGAGAGAGAGAGAGAGAGAGAGTGATAAAAAAAGATTACTACCTGAAGACCCACTGTGCCTGGAATACATGGAGGACCAGGAGGGCCTGGATCA
>JAUCNH010000168.1:16936445-16948515 GCA_032353275.1 Sardinella hualiensis | reverse complement strand
TCGGTCACTTCCATAACACCAACAACATGTCATAGTATTAGCATGATGCGAATGATACTATGTTAAAAGTTTCATAAAATTTGGTCTACAACTAAGAAGAGTGAACGTTCAAATCTTAAAGGGCTTTAAAGAGCTTAGCAACGCTCTGAGGCTGAGCAACGTGAAACAACAGGGCTATGTGTTGATTGACTCCGGATAATTCCTTTAAGTGATCATCATACCATTCTTTGGCATTGTGTTGGCGTTGTGGACGTGACAGTTTTGGAATTGCCCATAACAGTACACATACTCCAACACTGAATCAGGTTTGACATTAAAGAGGACATAAAATCACTAGAGAGGGTTAACTTCATTGACAAGACTGGTTCCAACTCAACTCCAACAGTACAGGGTCACTGGTTTATGAATAATGTGGCCTAATGTAGCGGCATCTTTGAATAGAATGCAACATAACATAAGTGCTTTGATTGGCTTTCACGTTCTACAGTAATTGTACAGCAGTAATCAAAGGTGTGGAGTATCTCATGACCTAATACCTATTTTTTTTTTTTTTTTTTTTAATTCTTGTTTTCATTTGTGTGTTGTATGCTTCATTTAAATTTGTTAGCTTTTTCAATGATGATCCCAAAAGATTTTACTGTAAATGCACACCTTGCCTATCACTGAGTGTCACAGCAAAGTTCCTTTGGGTGTAATATTAACTCAGGAAAATCACTGATCAGCAATTCAGAATCAGCAGTTAGCATAGATAACCATGCATGCATATCCTGTCAAATGCAAAGAGTCAGTATCTATATAGACAAAAGGGATAAAATATGATTGAACAATGTGAAAGGTTCCGGTTGGAGACTGAATGATTCTGTCAGTGTTCATCCAATGGACCATAAACCTGGTCTATGACATCCTGTATGAGATCACCTAGATCAGCCTGACCTTGATGGGCAACAAACAATCCCATAATAACTCTATTCAGCTATGCAGCCTAAACACATCTACAACCACTTCAGTTTGACCTTGACTGACCGGAAATAACCCTCAAATCAATTCTGAGCCGATATTTCAATCATTTCGGTCTGACCTTGATTGACCAGAAACAAGCTCATTTTAACATATTAACCCTGTGCAGGTGTGCATCCACCTCAGTCTGACCTTGATTGACCAGAAACAAACCCATCTTAACCCTGTGCAAGTATACAGTCTGCAGGTCCCACAGTTCAGCAGTGGATCATTATCAGCTGATCTTTATGGAGTCTTATCCTGAAATGACACCACTTCCTGTACTACTCATCAAACACTTTTTCCCCTATTGAACATCAGCAAACAGACAGACAGGCAGAGGGACAGACAGACAGACAGGCAGAGAGACAGACAGACAGACAGGCAGAGAAACACTTAAAGGTGCAGTCAGCGAATGCTTGTTAATGTTTATGTTTAAAATTCCTTGCAGCCTTTTGTTTTGTCCAACACAGTGTTCACTATATTTGAACTGAGAACCAGACAAAACATGGCAGACAGGCAGCTTAGCCCCGCGTTCATGGGTGCTCATGGGACAATCTCCCAATACTGCTTTGGGGATGGGTTCCGCTTTGCTTGTTTACAGTTCTCAGAGCCTAGGTGTAATAAGATGCTTGTTTTTTTTACAGTATGCTTGTAGAACAGAGAGCTTGCGGATCACGCCTTGATAGTAACTGAATGTCAAGTGTTACATTTTTACAAAGCGATTAGCATTGCTAATAGCAGCTTTGATCCATCTTGAGGGACCTACAGTACAGTAGCTAGCGGTAGGAGCCGTAGATCACCTTAGTCTTGTCACTGTTGGTGATGGGGGGAAATGAGATGACGTGGTCCTCAGCATCCACCAGGCAGGGGTAGTGTGTCTTTCCGTCAAGCAGCTGCAGGTACCTGCCCACGAGCAAACAAGCTTCAGGCACATCAGCAGGAAATGGCTCATCTCCTTTCAGATAAGATCTCAGGTTAGGCCAGATTTGTTTGTTCAAGCGTTCAAGCGTACAGTACAGTAGAGTTGTAGTCTAAAACTAGCAAGCTGGCTATCTAACTTAAAAAAAAACAAACAAACACAAGCTTTGTCAATTAAAAGATGCGTTTCTCAAAATCATAGTTTGTAACCAGTTACTGTTGCAACATGATTGGCAATGGGAATTGGATTGCAACCAACACTGTTGCTATTTAATCAGTGGCCCTGTTAGAGTTTCACAAAACCTGCTAACCTAGCTAACATGGTCTCTTGAGGATACTGTGGACAAGAATGTGCTAAGCTTAGGACTTTTGATTACATTTCTGAGGTACATTCCAACCCGAACCACAAAATTACACGATACTTTGTGCAAAGTTTGTTTTGTAAGAATGACAGGTTTATCTTTCCTAGACATGAATGTTCTATCACAGTTCAATTAAACAGTAGCAAGGGTAGACAATCTTAGAATTCCTACAATACTTCAAAAAGTCTCAAATTGTTGCTTTAAAAACAGAAATAGTAAAAATCAATATTTGCATTGACACCAACCTTCCAGTGTGAATGAAATCAATAAATATGTCCTTTTCAAAATTATCTGAACATTTCTGGTAGCAAGGGAATCAAGGGATCATATAATGACTATGTTTTGCAGTATAATACCTAGTTATACTGACTACAGTGCTATCTTTTGGTAAACATTTTCCACCCATCCCCACTAGAGGGCGATCACACACTGGAAAAAAACTAGCTCTCCAGCAGGAAGTAACCCCAGCATGTGTTGATAGCAGGCTTGTGTATAATGAGTCATGTCACCTTGAAATGACAGTTATGAATAAGAGCTTTGGGAGATGGTATTCAGCCAGCCACAGAGACTGACTTACCATAAACACAGGTGTGTGTGTGTATGTGTGTGTGTGTGTGTGTGTGTGTGCGTGTTTACTTGTGCAGTCCGGACACGTTCTGCCGTTTCTTCTGTTTCCTCTGTTCATCAGCTTCCTGTTGCAGTTGCCTCAACAGATCCACAGCCTTCATCTCCTTCCGACCCAGAGGAACGATCTAATGCGCATGCGCGCGCGCACACACACACACACACACACACACACACACACACACACACACACACACGAGAGAACACGAGAGAGAGAAATCCCAATCACCATAACTGGGAGATATTCTACACCCAGTGTTCTGTACCCCAATAACTAGGCCTAATTGGGCCTAATCAGCCTAATTATCCCCTTGAGGAAGTCAGCCATCCATCCAGTCAGCCTCCCAGGCCTGGAGGAGCACAGCATTGAAATCTCCACTTAGTCCCCTTTACAAATGAACCCAGCTCTGTGAAAGCACCGTTACGGGTGTGAGTCCTGACTGTGAAAGCACCATTAGGGATGTGAGTCCCGACTCTGTGAAAGCATCATTGCGGGCGCGAGTCCCGACTCTGTGAAAGAATCATTGCGGGTGCGAGTCCCGACTCTGTGAAAGAATCATTACAGGTGCGAGTCATCAGGCGATCACTGAGCTCTTCACTGGAGGTGAACACGAGAAAGAGGCGAGGAGCTTGCGCTGCGGAACAACATCAAGCTTTCCCTCTCCGCCATGGTTACCGTAACCAACAAGGACAGGTGCTGTGCTGCCGGGCAGAGGCAGGACAACAAGGAGCGTCGAGCGAAAACGAGGGAAGACACAAGAAGGTTATTTATTATTTATTATTAAAGACGAGGACTTGTGCACTCCTCAGTGCGCTCCGCTAATTAACCCTGGCCTTCGGAAACCAGACTCCACTCCCGCGCCATCCAACAGGCTGGATCCGCAGAATTAAAAATACATACGGCAGGTTCTTGCATTCAGACAGCCACATACATGTGTGGGTGTGGGTGTGGGTGTGTGTGTGTGTGTCTGCTGGGGTGGTGCTGAGGGGTCACAGTAAGGACAAGTCTTGCAGCGCCACATCCGACTTTGGCAGCTCAACAGAAAGACTGAATTCAAATGCACCCCCCCGCCCCCCCATTAAGACCTGATCCTTCCAAAGACTTGACTGGCATTGAACCAGCCAATCATGAAGGGGGGGTTGAGACAGACAGGTCATTGTTTAGAGACACCTCAAGATTCAGTCAGAGCCCAACAAGCCAAAAGACATCTTGTATTTGTTTATGCAGTAAATATCTAATAGTATTAATGGAATTGCTAACACTCTCACATACAGGCTGTACCATCATGCCAAATGCTACAAATGTTCCAGCCCCATGATTCTAAGTGTCTCTTGGTTCCCATAGAGGGGGCCCCTGACTCATAGGCACATGACAGGCGGGATGTGTGTGTAACTGTGGTCCTCTGCGCTAGTTGAGCCCTGCACACGCCCGGACTCGAACCCGCGACCTCACAACAACACAGCAACTCGGATCAGGAGGCGAACGCCCTAGGGCCTAGCCACTCGACTGAAAAGCCCAGGCTCTCAGTCAAGTGACTGAGGGTGTTCTTAAAGTGTCAGGAGTGAAGCTTTACTAACGTTCCACACGCGCAGCTAGGCTAGCTGGCATCCGTTACATGTGCCTATCTGTAATAGTGCCTTTTTTACTGACAGTTAAGGTTGTGCAATCATATAAAATGGCCAAACACCAGCAAAGGCATTAAAGGTCAGTTAGGAGATCCTGGATATACAGTTTGAGTATAAGCTACACTTTGCAAAAACACAATTAAAAGTCCAAACCCCCTCCCCCCGACTATCCCCTGAACCCACCCCTCCGGAGAACAGGAATGAGAAGGGGGAGGGACAAATGACAGATTAGTTTGATAGACATATCACCATTCACTTAAAATGATGATGGTGTTATTTCAGTCCTGTCTGTTCCACAGGCGACTAACATTTTTTTTATCTTTGCCTTAGAGTATTTCATTAATTGGTGGCAATCAGGATGTGTACAGGAAGGAGAAGGATAATGCCAGACTCAGTCCCTTTGGCAACGATAGACAAGCTTCCCTACTGCTTCTCCAGCTTCTCTAAACAACCAGACCAACAGGATCAGCAACAGCAGGATCAACAATGGCATCAATATGATATCCGACAGGATCGCAATACTGATCAAATTCTACAAATTCCCACCTCTAGGGTGAAAAGACAGAAAAGGTTGGAGAACCACTGGACTAGACATCAGGCTGAGGTGTGAGGTTGTGGAGGGTGGGAGAAGGTGGAGAAGGCTGGAGATGTGAGGGGGGTGGAGGAGGGTGAAAGAGGCTGGAGGAGGGTAGAGGGTGGTGGTGGAAGGTGGAGATGTGAGGGTGGTTGTGGGTGGAGATGTGAGGGGGATGGATGAGGCTAGAGGATGGTGGTGGAGGGTAGATGAGGGTGGAGGACAAAGGACGGAGGAGGGCTGGTACCTTCAGTGTGTCTGGAGTCCTGGCGTCGTACGTCAGCGGAGCCTTGAGCAGCTGGAGGTCATGGGTGGCGATGGTCGCAACCGTGCGTCTGGCACAAACCTCATCGTGGAGCTTGGTCTGGAGGAGGGAAAATGAACAGTGCATGTAAACAAATGAGCTTTTCAAACAAGGTCAGGACAATCATTAACAACAACTATATTAATGTCACACACTGTATAACATTATGATAATAAAACATGTGTACTTAATTGTTTGTGCTGTGTAACATTTGTTAGGATAATGGGGTTTGACACAATAAATAACTACCCAGTTGTGAGTGAAACAATTTGAGGTATAAAAGAAAATATTGGAAATTGTCTACAGATGATAGCAACAAGTACTAATGTTTGGATAGAGTAGAGATACATTATGAACTGTAAAACATTTTATTAGTGTAAGAAAGCAACATAAGCTGGTGTCACTACAGGTAGGTTTGGTCAAGGAGGACTGGACAATGGTGATTGTGATTTGGGAGAAGGTTGTAGGCCTACCTGTGCTACGAGGAATCGCTTGAGGGCGTTGCCAGAGCGCAAATTCATTCCTCTGACGATGCAGCACACAATATATGGCCGTACGTCCTTCACCTCCGCTGCCACCTTGACCGTGACGCCAGAGCCCGGGGTGGCGCTGTCGGACACGTGCAGAACCCTCAGGATGAGCTTCTCCAGCTCGTCCGCCTCTTCCTCCTGCTGCCGGTTCTTCTGCTTCGCCCCGCCCTTCTTTCTGGGGGTGTTACGAGCTGCACCCCCCGCCCCATCCCCCTTCTCCCCCGCCTCCCCCTGACCTTTGCCCTTGCCTTTGCCCCGGCCGCCCGCCCGCAGGTAGTCCAGCACGGACTTGGCCTGGCAGCCGTTGACCATCTTCTCCAGACGCTTGTCTTTCAGCTTGTTGCCTTTGAAGTTGATCTCCTTGAGCTTGGCGCAGTCTCCCAGCTCGGACGGCAGCTCCGACAGCTTGTTGCTGGACAGGTCCAGGACCTGCAGGCAGAAGCACAGGTTAAAACCTACTGAGCCCACGGCAGACAAGGTTTCTTTTCTAGCCTGGTTGCACCGGGCAAAAGATTGACGTTACAGATAAATGACTTGAACATGACTATACCCTGTTGGTCAGAGTGTAATTATATGGTTGGACTAAAAGTGTAGCTTATACAGACTCTTAATAACGTTATCTACCCCCATCACAGACTCCCATAATGTCCACTAAGTTGATGTTTGAAACCCAAGGTTATCAAGCAAGCTTGTGTATGTGTAATGCATAAACGCAATAGAACAATCATCATCGCTTAGCCACAGGCAAATGTGAGACATCTGTTAGTGCGACTGCTAATGTTACTGGAACCACCACTGATGAAGAGGTGTGATGGGCATAACTTTACATTGCATGCATGTAGTTATTGGCTAAATATTTGAGAGCAGGACCAATCCCAGGAAGATGAATATGGCCCACTGTATCTCGGCTGCTCTGGCGGGGAAGGTGATGTTTTGGAGATGGCAACAAGGACCCACCTTTAGCGCAGCAAGATTGCTGATATCTGTGCTAAGCTCTTCGATGGCATTCTCAGATGCCACGATGGTGCTGAGAAGCTCCAGCTGGTCTGAGAACAGGTCATCGGGTAACGTCGTGAGCTCATTCTTGGACACGTTGATGGTGGCGAGCTTGATGCACTGACTCAGTCCATTTGGCAACGATGTGATGCTGTTGCAGCTGATGTTGAGGGTGTTGAGTTCGCTCAACTGTGAAACCTCTTCGGGGATATTCTGCAGCTCGTTCACGGACACATCCAGAACTTTCAGACACTTCAACTTCCCAATGGATTTGGGAACGGATTTAATCTTGTTTCTGCAAAGTATAAGACTTTGAAGATGGGTCAAGTTGCCGATGTCTTCACTGATCTCAGTCAAACTCGGACACTGGCTGATTTCTAGGTAATTCAAGAGCGTAAGCGAGTAGAGCTTTGAGCTCAGACCCCCGTTTGACTGGATCCATTTATCGATATTCGCACCCTGAAGTACCAACTCACGTCGGTTTTCTTTTTCAGCTTTTTCGATCTCTGCCCAAGCATCTTTTCCATCCATGCTGTTTGAGATTTACCCGGAAGAAAACACAACACATGATGATCAACCGGAAGAACTACGTTACATTAGCCAACACGAAATCGTAATTCAAATTCAAATCTTAATTAGATTTTATTCCATAGATCAAAATTCATTTTTATAGTTTTCTCTTTAAAATATTGTCCAGTGTCCCCAAGTTAGATACATAAAAGCTGGATTTCATAACCCCTGACGCCCTATTTTAACTACATTTCCCACAAATCATAGCGAATGGTCCAGACAACACATGCGTGCCAAGGTTTTAGTTGTCAAACGGTGGTTATGGAGATGAGATGGGACTGACAAGGGGACACTTTGACGGGGTAAATATTTCTCACATAGAAGTTATTCACGCATCTGTTGTTCATGTAATTCCAACCTAATGAACTCCTTTCATGTAGAATTATTGTAACTAACGTGATTTGGTGAACTTGAATACTATCAAGGTGATTTTAACCGGTTCTGTGCCTAAAAATGCAAGCTAGCTTGTCCATCAGTGAGTGAAATCAGTGCGATTTGGCTTACTTTTTAGACTTAAATAAACTGGAATGATGGGCAGATATATGCCGGTTTTAAAAAGTGTAGGAAAAACGCGAAATTGTGAAACGTTTCTCTGCAAATAATTTGGAAACGCCTAAATTGCAGCAACAGTTAGCCTAGCGTCTCCCCTTCACCCTCCAAGAAGAAGGCACAGCCGGATTAGGCAGCTGTTCATTCACTGATAACTGTCAGGCTAAGCCACCCTACCACCAGTCTGAGTCGCCCAGTTTACCACCCCACTAATAGGCTACTTAACCCTAAGATTTTTATTGTCACTGTTCGGACAGACGGACAGCTTAGTTACATAGTTAACTAAGTTACCTAACTTTTCAATATCATAACAGAATGGCTTTTCAAATGCTTGCAAATGGTTAAATGCAACTCTGTAGATTGAACTGAAAGGAGAGGCAGCAGGAGCAAAAACTGCACTTTGTTGCTGGTGGCTCATGCCACTCGCCAACTGGAGACTGACCCATGCCACTTATCTACTGTCCCGTGCACTGGCCACTAGTCTACCAGTGCCCCGCGCCACTTGTGCACTGTCCCGTGAAATAACCCTAAACCAAACCATTGGACAGTGGGAAACAGTGCCAGAAGACAGTGTGAGTGGCACAGGACAGTGCATGAGACAGCAGGCTAGTGGCGTGGGACAGTGCACAGGACAGTGAGTGAGTGGCACCAGCCACCAGCAACAGTACAGTACAGTCACAGTAGGAACGCATGACACATGACACAGTGGGCGAGTGCCTTGTTAGCGTGGGCAAGTGGCACAGGACAGTATGAGTGGTGCAGCACAGCACAGGACAAATAGGCTGGTGCAACAGGACAGTAAGCTGATGGCATGGCACAGTGCAGGAAACAACTGGCTGGTGGCACAAGATGAGTGGCGCAGGCCAAGTCACAGGCCAGTTGGTGAGTGGCACAAGCCACCAGCAACAGAGTGGCACAAGCCACCAGCAACAGTAGGCCTACAGTTGATGCTCCCACCTCTCATGACTCAGAGGCTGGTCAGCAATAGAAAGGACAGTAAAGTCAGGTGTAATCACGCACATCCCAATCTATGTAGTCGGTGCAGGATCTAATGTAGATAGCAGTATAAAGCTATAGAAATAGATAGCAATTAAAGGAGAAATGTGGGCAGGGTTGTACCAGCTTGTCTCGGCTCTCCCTGCACTAGCTGTAATACTGTAAGTGTGCCTCATCCATCTGCTTCAGTTTGCTTATATTGGTGAATGAGAATGAGTTTACTCAGCCAATAGTATGAAGACATGTGAAGAATGATTTGGAATGAGAATGAGTATACTCAGCCAATAGTATGAAGACATGTGAAGAATCTACTGCATGTCTTCAATCCAGCTTTGGGGAGCAAGATGCCACGCAAGATTGGGTTTGTAGTGCTCAGCTCCTCGGGCCATGAAGATGGCTACAGTCCCAAGGAGCTGATGGTCCATGCCCCCACCGTCAGCGGATGGAGGTCTGCCAGGTAAGACTGGAACATACTGGACTGGGCTTGATGAGGAGAACCATGGCTCATGGTTAGGAGAAGCGCTGATCTCTAAAGAACACTATTCTAAAAGAGATCAGTGAGGAGAACCATGTCTCCTATGGAAAGAGAAGCTAAGATGTGTTGGGCAGGTTATGACTGAAGATAAGTGTGGTTGATAAGGCCAAGGGTCAGTTATATGCACCTGCAGTGCACTTACTAATACTGTGGGTGGCCCAAGCCCCCCTATCTTTAGCACAGTGACACCATGGGCCAGAAATGGTTCATAGAGAGAGAGGCTATTGGGTGGCCTAGAATGATAATAAATGGTTATAATAGATAGTTAATTGTGTTTGTGTTTGTGCAGTGTGATATATCTGAAATGTTGCTTGTGTGTGTGAGTGTGTGTGAGTGATTGTGAAGCATCTGAAATGTTGCTTGTGTGTGTGTGCAGGTGTGTGATGTACTTTATGTAACAGATGCCAGCTAGCCTAGCTTCACATATAGAAAGCTAGTAAACCCCCCTTCTAACATCTCAAGAGCTTCCTTGTCAGTGAACTGGGCGTCTGGGCTTTCTGGTCAACACACCTCCTGATTGGAGGGTTGCTGTGAGGTTGAGGGGTCAGGCCCCAATAGGGACTATGCTGGATGACCTCAGTTACTTTAAGATGCTGTGTGTGTGTATGATGTATGTTAAATATTGCTGGCATGCACTGTGTGTGTGTGTGTGTGTGTTTGTGTGTATGATGTATGTTAAATATTGCTGGTGTGCTGTGTGTGTGTGTGTGATGTATGTTAAATATTGCTGGTGTGCACTGGTGTGTGTGTGTGTGTGTGCAGGTACTGCTCCTATCCTCAGGAGGTCACCCTGCAGATGACAGAGCGCTGTCGAATCCGGAAGCTTCAACTGTTGGCTCATCAGTACCTCATCCCCTCCATGATCGAGTTCTACGTGGCCGACCGTGCCCCCGACCCACTGGGCTCCCCCGCCCTCTCGGAGCAATTCCGCAGGCTGGGGTGAGTCGGTCCAAACTCCAGAACCTCTCCTGTCTGGGTCTGGGAGAATGTCAGTGAGCCCTGGAACCGGAACATACAGTACAGTGTCTGTGAGCGTACATCAGTTCTAGAACTTGAGCGTGTCTGTGAGTGGACTCACTGACCCCAGGGCTACACTGGATGCAGTGCGTTACATTAAGTTAAATCTTGTCAAAAATACATTGATAAGACTGGTCTTTTTTAGAATGATCGCTACGCTGCCGTGTCTGGTGTAGTCAGTGTAACCTCCCTGTGAGGGCCTCGATCTAGTCGTCCGGAATGTGCTTTAATTCCAGACCACAATCCTCTCTCTGAGAGTGTGTCTATAATCTAGAACCGGAGAGCTGTCACTGTGACTCATGACACTGTCTTTAGAGATGAGAGATGCTCATTTGCCATGATGGTTGTGACAGAAATCAAATGAGTAAATTGATGTGGCCAATTCAGCCATATTTGTTGAGTCTTGCTTAATCTCGCTTAGTAAAGGAGTTACAACAGTGCCTCCTAACCCTAGTACCTCCTGTCAGAAGATCTGAGAGCAAACAGAAGGATTTGGGTATTCAGATTGTATTTGGGTATTCAGATTCCTAGGCTTTGTCTGACCTCTGGCTGACCCCTGAGTGTAGCTGTGGGAGCATGCTAATGAGAGGCTAGTGTGTTAGCGCACTGAGGAGAACAGTGTGTGATGACTGCTGGTCTCTGTGCCCTGCAGGTATGTCTCCCTGTCTGACAACGAGAAGACGGCTTTCAGGGCCCGCGAGCTCAAGTCTGTGCACGTGGACGCCGTGGGAACCTACCTAAGGCTGGCCTTCCACCGTAACTATGACAACCGATACAACCCATACAGTCAGGTGAGTGCTATGACTTCAGCTCAGTCATAATTAGAGACTAAACACCATTTTGGTCGATCCAACTAAATATTATTATTTGACTAACTATTGCTAATAATCATGAGTATGTATGTGTAAGTGTAAAATCCTCAGGTCTTGGGAAATATGGAGGTATTTTATTCCTAATAGAAGGGTCATAGAATTGGACAGGAGAAAAGCGTGAGCTAGCACCAGTAAATAGTAAACAATAATAGCAGACTAATGTTGTATTTGCTAATAGTTTGTTTGTTTTGCCAACATCAGGTCGCCCTGGTTGCCATCAATATTTTGGGGGACCCTGTGGATGCCAATGAAAGCACCATCATTGTGAGTTTGCTTGTTTTCTTTAAGCTGTTGCATACTGATAGATCGTGTGCACTGGCACCGCACTGTGTTGAGCTGCAGTCCCAGAGTGAGCCTGCAGGGGGAGCTGTTTCCCCATGGCCGCGGGTCGTCCTTAGTGGATTCAGTTCTGCTCTCTGCTCAGAGTTTCAGACGTTCCAACCCTGCCACCAGCTGCTCCATCGTCTCTTAGATACCGTCTTAGCACACACCCACTGGCCATACAGTAGACCCACTGAGACAATGTGTGTGTGTGTGCGTGTGTGTGCATGTGTGTGTGTGTGTGTGTGTGTGCGTGTGTGTGTGTGTGTGCGTGCGT
>JAUCNH010000168.1:15268832-15281791 GCA_032353275.1 Sardinella hualiensis | reverse complement strand
CAAATTACAGCTAAATGAAAAATCCTCAAATTTCATATGACCATTTACATAATAAATGTCACATTTTATTGCCATTGTGGTTATGACAAAATGGCCTCTCTGTGTGGATCGAATTGCCCTTCTACGTTTCATCATTTGTTATTCAATGTTAAAAATACCACTGTACTTTTCTAATAATAACAAAAATAACTGGTTTGGATACCTTTGAATCCTATCAGTCATTATTAGACACTGAAACATTACTTAGTTGTCATGTGAAGTTTATATATTGAGCAGCCAGTTGCATTCTGAATGGACTAGATGATTTCTCATTATCGTCTAAAGCCCCTGTGTGTTTAATTTTTCATTGTTCACGAGCAAGACCAGAAGCTTGAGCCATTTCATTTTATCATTATGGCGTTGTTTGGGGAGCGACTGTGAATAGCGCATAGCAAATCAAAGAGCGCTATTTGTGTCCTCACATTATAAGTGCCGCAGGGGGTTTCTTCCTATCAAGGTCCAACAGAGACATGATTACACTCGTGAACTCGAGGATCAGCCTCACTACATGATGTAGCTCAGCCATTCTTTTCTCTGTTTGCTTTGTTTCTTTCAATGCAATCTATGTATTCAAATCCGTAGCAATTCTCATCTGAATATGCAGCAAAAAAGGCAAGGGGAAACATGCAAAAAAAAAATAAAACAAACATTAACACTGTTTGTGTTGGGGCTGGTGACTTGGAAAAATCAGTAGAACTGTAGCAACAGAGCTCTGCTCCACTCATCTGGCCTCCCACACCATATTTGTGTAGTGGACAAAAAAAGCACTGCGGAGAGACCATGTAGGGGATTTCTAGATCCCCATTGTTATTAAAGCATTAAATCTACCCCCATGGCTTAAAATCTTAATCATGCTGCCACTGTGCGGTGTGACCAGCCATAATAATATCTCACTCACACTCCCTTACCACAAAGGTCTTAGGGAAAATCATGGGCCTGCCACAGAATAAGAAAATCTTAGCCCATATCCATGACTTATCCCACTTTAACCATTGGTTATCAGAGAGGGTGTCTACATACATTATAGTCTACAGATGGCCACCACCACATAATGCCTCATGAATACTAACCACCTCTTCTGGTGAACTCTAATCTCTATGGTGATTTAAGACTCTGGGTTAGATTAAAGTTGTTTTAAGGGGGTTGCGCATACAGTATCACACAAATATAGCCTAGATTTAATATATTGTGTAAACACAGTTGTGTTGTTTATTTTGATTGCTTTGTATTTACATAGCTAACTTGGGCCGGATGCTTTGATGTTTTTTTTTTTTCCATAATATCTTGGATGGATATTTTTCTCTGTCAACTCTCTTTTGTGTAGCCTACTGTGCTCTTTTGCTAGGCTACTTATGTTTTAGGTGTACCTGGCTTTTAAAGAACTTTGCATTTTTATATCTGGTACTATGTCGATTATTCTCCAATTGTTCAATGGTTCTGTTGATCATACTGTGCAGTTTGAGGTTGGTGTAGCATAAGGGCCTTTTTCACAAAAGTGTAGGCTATTATGGACAAATGACTCAACTCATTTAAGTTTTACATTTTCAACATCTGGCTCCAACCCTGTCTGGTTAGCCTACTGCCTTCTGATCACTGTCTATGGTTGTGATGAATGAAACAGGCCTACAAATAGGCGAATATTCACAAAACAATTAAAGCAAATATCATTTACCCTCTCAGATTAAAATCAAGGTGACAGTGGTAGGCAACTGAATATCAAGACGGTTGAAGATAAACACAGAAATACTCACTATTTTTCTTCACTTAATATAAATATAAATTGTCCTACAGTCCCATGTGGAATTAACAGATGAATTCTGCACACAGTATTTTGTTTTACATTCGGCTCTGGCATTAACTTTCTTCGCAGCGCCCTCTGGCGCCAACATTTAACCAGATTCCTGGAGAAAGGGGAGGGGTAAAAATCCCTTCTGAAAAAACGCGAGACTTCACAGAGACAGACCTCAATTTTCAACATGGCAGGCAATAAGTTGGTGCTAGAGGGGAAAATTAGTATTATTAGCTTTTTCTGTGGACTCGGTGTTGTTTTGGTTCCTTTTATTGCAGCAGTAGCATCTCACATAGATTGGGTTTTCGACTATTTAACGGGATTTAACGGTAAAGTTGCCACCCTAGTGTATATTACAGTAATCAACGGCTTCCTGCTACTCATTTACAAGGGACCTCTGTACAAGGTAAGAGCTGGCTAGCTAGCATGCTAGCAGAGAGGTGTCTTGTTAAATTTACTGCAGGAAAGCTACTCTGTCAAATAACACTAAGTTTATTGTTAGTGACTAATAATTTGGTCTTGCCTTGCCCTGCGTCATGATCGTGAAATAACAGGAGGTCTTGTCCCATCCATTCTTTTGCTGGCATAATCCTATTACCTTCGCTAAGTTGGCAAGATAAGTAGATTTGGCTGGAGATCTGTCATCTTAGTTTGCGAAGTGGCCACTGGGATAGCTAACTTAAATAATGATGCCTGTTAGCGAGTTAAAGTTGTTTTTGTCATCTTACACAAACATGCCCGTCTGCTTTTGTCTCAGGTCGCCGTGCGCGCATGCTTTCTGGGATTTGCCTTTGGATGTGGGATAATAATAAGTCTCTCAGACACAACATGGACACACTTTGGATGGTAAGAACAGGACATCATCATCTTGATTCGTTTCGACCCAGACAAATTCGAATCATGAATATCGTGTAGTTGGAGTGGTCTTGAAACTTCGGACGTACTGTAACATCATACATGAGAGTTTACTATCATAACATCATAAGATCACATAACTTACGATGTCATCGTATAACATCTTAGAAGATGTCATCTCATTACAATGCTGAATTTTGTTTACTTTCTATAGGTACATATGTTCGCTATCCTTCTTCCACTACTCGGAGTATTTAGTCACTGCGATCATCAACCCACGCAGTCTCTCGCTAGACTCCTTCCTTCTGAATCACAGTGTGGAATACACTGTGGCGGCTGTGTCTTCGTGGGTGGAATTCATCATAGAGAAGCTACTATTTCCAGGTCTTAAAACGTTTTATTTTAACCCAACTAGCTTAAGTCATTCATTGTGCATTTAATTTTTAAGCTTCAACTGAACCACAGTATTTCACTATGCCATCTGCAGATTTTAAACAGCTGAGCTGGCTCAGCGTACTGGGACTTGTGATGGTTGTGTGTGGTGAGTTCCTGAGGAAAATGGCCATGTTCACAGCGGGCTCCAACTTCAACCACATTGTGCAGAACGAGAAGTCCCAGAGCCACATCCTTGTCACCAGTGGCGTGTATTCCTTCTTCAGACACCCCTCCTATGTGGGATGGTTCTACTGGAGTGCTGGCACACAGGTCTGGAGCCTACACCAACATTATACCAGGTCTACTGAAGACACTCAGATAAGACTGCCTGGCACACCAGTAAACGGTTTACTTGTACTGTAGATCAAGATCACCATGAATGAAAACACTGTTAGACCCTTCAATCTTGTACATCTCGCAGCCTTATTGCTGAATTTTTAACTTGTGGAGCCGAGAGGAGATTAGATTAAAAGAGTACTGCAATTCATATCCTTCATATACTGACATTCAAGTTAACCTGACCATATCCTTGGTTGTGGTACCGATTTGCTCTCCCTGAATGTGCTGCTACACGTTTTTTTTATAGATTATCAAGCAGTATTGAGAGGTGTTATTGTACAGCTGTCTAAAGCATATCTGAATGTGCATACTGTAGGCGTAAATGAGTCTTAATGTGCTCCTTTAGGTGATGCTGTGCAACCCCGTGTGCATCCTTGGCTACTCGCTAGCCAGCTGGCGCTTCTTCCGGGAGCGCATTGAAGAGGAGGAGATCTCCCTCATCCACTTCTTTGGAGAGGACTACATCGAGTACAAGCGCAAGGTGCCCTCCGGCCTGCCCTTCATCACAGGCATCAGGATGGCATGAAAAGGACTGTGGACTGAACTGGAAGGTGCCAGTACAAGATCCTGGGACGTGCATTTTGTAGGACACCACTTGACAGGCACCGTGAGAGCGCTGGCTGCCCGGCGATGTTCTGGCTTTGCCCAGGGTTTCCCCCCATGCCATCCTCTTGGGATGGAACCTGGGTCATAACGTAAGGCAGCCAGCACGAAAAGGCGATTCCCCTCTGGGACACTGGTCTGCTCAGACCATGGCGGAGACCTAATTCTCCACCTCCACCACCGCCACCAACAACCCCTTCCGTCATCCGCTGTACACATCACGACATCAGGACTCAACACTTTTCAATACAAAGTGTCTTAACACTCACTTGTCATCACTCCAACTATTATACATTTCATCTCTCTCTCTGTCTCTCTCTCTCTCTCTCTTCTACCTATTCACCTCACATATATTCATCACATCCTACAAAACTTCACTTGAGCTGTTTCTTCATCCTTCACAGTTGTAGTCATTTGTTTTCTTTCCCCTGTAAGTTTTTATATGAGGCAGGACATGTAGCCCCTCTGGTGTGTTCACTGAAAAGACAAGCTTGAAAGGAATGTTTGGCACATACTGTATGTGATTTGGTTTTGGTTTGGTTATGGATACGTTTTTAGGTTAGCATGAGTCTTATTGCTGAGTCAGGATTAGGCCTGAATCTGTACAAGTCTTAGGGCCACTGGTGAAGTAAATAGTTTCACTCAGTAAGGCTACACTTTATGTTCACATTGATGCCACCCGGGGTAGTCACTGAACACGTAAAAATGCATGTGGTCTTTCAAACAGCTTAGATTGTGTTCACTTTTGGGTGATCTCTCGTAAACCAGCTAAGGCTGGGCTTTTAATTTAAGAAGGGATCTTGGTCCCTCTCGGGCTAAAGTTCACATAGACGGTTATGTTCTACGTCGCTCATCGATCAGTTTATTTTTCTGATCATTTTATAGATTGGAATAACAAACTATTAAGTACTCAAACCGTATGCAAGCATCTGAAAATCTTGAAAGTATTCTAACTGAATCTGTGGTTTAGGTTGTTGTAGCCTGAAATGGTTGAGTTTTTGGTTCAGGGTAAATATCAGTACAGGAGTTTGGAGCACATTCTGAGACTGTGTTATTTCTTATTTCATCTGAGGATTTAGTTACATGATGCATTGTGTAGTGATCCATTGTGAAAGTGATGAGAGTGTGACATTTTAAATTACTTTGCTATGGGGCCAGTTGCAGACCTTGGTAGCTTGTCTGCATAAAAAACCTGGTAGGAGAATAAACCAAAAGATACATTCTGCTTTCCAGAGGCTGATACATTATTCAGGGATTTTTATTGTCGTCATTGTTGGTCTAGGTTTGTTTGTTTTGTTTGTTTGTTTGTTTGCATATTAATTTAACCATTTTGCCCACCATCATCATCTCCCCAGCGTTTGGGTGAACTTGCAGTTTTGAAACCAACAGCAGCACTGATGTCAGTAGCAGAATGGACCTGAGCACGAAGGTTAACGCTCGACTGGTTCAGCATTTGCTGCCTCAGAAAAACCTTGACTTGCACAGAATGTGAGTGGAGGAGGGAGCATGGCTTGGCTAGGCTTAGCAACGCCAATGGGAAGTGAACTGACAGTGGAGGCATTGATATTATATATACATATACACACACACACAGATGAAAGAAATGTGATTGGTGTGCACACCCTAACAAAGTAAGTGCACTGTATAAACAAGAGTCTAGGTTGTTGTGAACATGAGCACATGTTGTAGGTATCTGTGATATTGCTGACAGGATTGCTGATATTTAGAGGAGGGTTGGATTGCACTATGATATTGACACAGTGCTATTAGGACTTTTACTGTGGAGAAGGACTATCTACTTCCTAGGTGATTACTGTGCATTTACTCATGTTTTCAGAAAGAAAGAATGAATGAATAAATAAATAAATAAATAAACAAAACAGCCCCAAACCTGTGAAATAAAGTTAAATGTTTAATCTGTTTGAGATTAATATTTTGATTGTTTTTTGTAATGTAACACTGGTCATCAGTTCACTAGTTCATGCTTGAGAATATGACTGCTGAAGACTTCTGACATCCTTCGATTTGGGGATTGTGTTGGTGCTAAATAGCTATCTCCTTGCGGCATGACTGCTCTGTAGGACTCTTCTGTCTGCTAGCCCTGTAGTAGTCCTTGGTCTTGGTTGTGTGATCATCAGACAGCAAACCGTTTTCCAGCACTTTCTCAGGACCCTCATCTTCAGTACTCGATGAGGTGTCACTGCTGTTCCCAAAAAATAACACATTTATCAGTAACAGTTGTGATTCCATTTCATTTGTCATTTCGAAACGATTTTTGCCACAGCAGTGTTTTATGATTGCGAATGCTCAGAACTGACCGTGAGTCAGTAGTGCTGCTGTCATCATAGATTTTCACCATAGTCTCCGTGCGATCATCCTTAAAAACGTTGGGGTCTTTTAGCCTGGTTAAGATAAAAAAATGAATTCATGCAATGCCATGACTGTTTTTAGGTACTGGTATTTAGGAACATATTGCAGTTGCACTTTGCAATGCGTAAGACTGGAAAAAAATGACAATTATATATAACTGCAAAAATGTGACTGGTATTAATAGCACCAGTGTAATCAGACTGTCTTGTACCTGGGCTCAAGGCGTTCCTTGACTTTGGCAATGGAGCGGATATAGGGGCCTATCTGCCTGGCTATGGTCGTTAAGTAGGAGTTCTCCTGTTTCAGCTGCAGCAGGTCATGAAGCTGTGCTGGAAACGTAAATACATATTGGTAGATCTCTCATTTAGTCCTCACATACATTGACATAAATGAAAGTGTATTAGTCTTTTTACCTTCATAGATCTCCTGCTCATTTGCTACCCTCTGAAATGTCTCCTCCCAGACCTACAAATGAATGATGCATATACTGTATGTCTATAAGTGAAGTATATCTGTTATCACACAGATAAATTGTATTGGACTAAGCAGAGCTGGTTTATTCATTAAGGGTGGAATTCTCCAGGGTGCGTAAGTACAAAAATCACTTAGCTGCGCGCATTTCCGTCATTTGAGCGAATGGCGGAAGTTATTTTTGAACTTACGCACCCCGGAGAATTCCACCCTAAGAGATGTGCTTCTTCCTTACATCTTCAAACATAGCTCTCATCTTTTCTACAGAGGAGTATTCTGTGGAAATCTCCCTGTCCACTTGCACCGATTTCTCAAGGATCTCGTTCATGGTGTTGGTTTTAATGAGGGAGTGGTGTTTGGTGAGGTCTCTGTGCACCTCTTGCACCTGGTCTTTCAGCGTCTGCATGTCTGTCTGCAGAGTCTGAACACAACAGCAAGTCACACTATGTGAACCAACATGGCTAAAGGCTGTTTCAACACTGTAAATACTGGAAAGTAAAATTAGTTTTCATTGAACATCTAAATAAGTTTTGTCAGTACTACTGTGACAGTTTTGTGACTACTGTGACAGCCAATGTTTAGAGTTCAAATATATTATATATCTCCTTCACTAATACTTCACATCAATACATTCGCAAATCTTGAAAGAGATTCATTCCCCTTTAGAATGGAGTCGACAGAAGATGAATCTGGCATGTTACCCTGTAGCTGTTCTCGTAGTTCCGGCAGTGGTCAGTGAAGGGTGTCTCCCCACCCTCGGCCAGCAGGACCTTGGTGCTGATGTAGCGGTGGGCGGTCGGTTTCCGAACCACTGACGAGCTCAGGGACATGTCATTGACCGCCGGACAGTGGGAAGGTGCGGAGAGGGAGGACTGCAAGCTGGTCAACATTACCAAATAAAATACAAATCAAGAATGATTTGGGTTTTAAAGACACCCATTAAATAAGTGTTTTTTTTTTTTATAATTACATCAACTTAAATCCTATGTGAGGTTTAGGCTTGCAATTTATTTAGTTCTAACCATAAGGCTTGTTACTAGCTGCTATTTAGAGAAACTATGACAGTAGACTCTGACAGTTTATGCACAAAATATGAGGAAGGGACTCACAGCCCACTGGAGCTACCAAGGCCCAGTCCAGAGACGCTTCCAGAGAGGGAGCGGCGCTGGCCAATCAGCAGCAGTGGCTCCAGGCATCGGGCGAACTCTGACCGGTACTCCGTGTTTATCTGCCCCAAGCGTGAGTCATTTCTTTTCAATCATGCATTTCATTTCCAGCGCATTAAGTCATCACACAGACATTTATTGTGATTTTCACATTGTGGTCTATGTCCCTCCCTAATACCTTGCTATAACATCTGATTTAATGTATTCTCCTGTGACATTTCAGATGAGGGTTTTTAGTTTAGAGTTATTCTGGGTGTAACAGGGAGATGGGGGGAAAATATATTATGTATGTGTACATATAAGAAATGGGAAATGTCATACTTTGCTGCTCTGCGTGGGCCTTAGTCTGTGAGGCAACTTCGCAATCTTCTTAAGCCTCTCCATGAGTTGCTGATGAAGAAAGAATTTACTGGGTTAGAAGCGGCTACTAATACTAACCATCAGTCTAAAAGAGTAGTAGCATAAACATTTAATGTAACAATTTAATGTTATGAACCATGATGTATGGAGTATGTATGCACACTTACATAACCCATGTCTAGGAACTCAAATTTATTGGCAGAGCTAAGAAATGCAGAGCATGTCACAAGATGAACCTGCAGAGAGAAAAAAATGTATGTGATATAAGTGACCAAGAGCTTCGACTTTGCTTTTAATACTTTGCTTATGGAATTACACTGAGTGACTGGTAATGTTTTGGTTGTGAAAATTAGCAGGTACTGTATACACCACATGCAGTATGGGAATAGACCGTTTCAGGTTCTAGTTCCATTGCTGGTCCCCCAGAACTTCCTGTTTAACATTCCTGTTATGTTAATGTGACAGGAAGTAGTTGGGGACCAAGATAGAATGTTCAAGCATAGTTTTGTCCAGCTATGGAATTAGAACCTGAAATGGACATATCAGTAAAGCACAAAGAGGTTTCATACTTGGAGGGTAGGCAGCAGGGCTGCTAAATGGGACAGCTGCTCTTTGAAAGCTCGCTCCTTCTCCTCATGCTGACTGTAAAACAAGAGAGACATTCACTACTGGGGGACTGTCATAAAGGTGTTATGTAGTATTTTGGATCAAAGACAAATAAACACACTCTCAAGTACTAGTTCTTGTGATTTGACATAACATATTTGAGCATAAATCACAAGAAATAATACTTGAGAGTGTTTTTATCTTTCTTTGATACAGTCACTTTTTATTTTGAATACTCCAAAGAATTTATGTTGGAGTTGAGCGCATCCATCTCAGAATTATGTTCTCAGAATTCTGTCAGTTTCGGGGTTGTTTTGAACACAGCTTTAATATTCACGACATCAATACTGTTGTTTATTCACATTCAGTTGTTATTTAAAAGTGATTTTGTTGAAGTTTTAACTAGGAAGAAAAACACCACATAACACCGTTACCGAATAAACATCCTTATAATAAAGCACACTACTGTTAAGAAACAGTTATTCTGCATCATGGCTAAAAGCCAATGGCAATGAAACATCAAATTGTTTAACATCGTAGTTTATTTAATTAAGGGTCCTTGGGAATCCATAAATATGTGTCCCTTAATGCACAGCTTTGTCCTGTTCTGCCGATTATTATTTATTTAGAGTTGATTGGTATTCCAGTAACACCCCCCGGGGACTGAGTGCACGTTATGGGGATGATCTCACTGAAGCATCTTTAAAAAGTAACATTATATGTCCGCCTGCTGACATTAAATGGGCCATAATGGTTTTCATATCGATATTCTCAGCACAGTAATGGCCTCTCGCTACATGAATGTGTAGCATAAGACTGGAGACCTGTACTGTGAAAGGCTGATTAGGTCTGTGGTGAACTGGTTCCACACACAAATATGCTACCTCGTTTTGAATAACATTTTATGCAAGAAAGAGGCAAATTCCACTTAGCCTGATTTGCAATGCATATGTTGTAACCCAGCGGCTAGACATGTTCATTCTCTTTCATGCTGAACGCCATGTGCCGTTTTTGGGCTTTGCTGTTTTCCCAGTGATGGACATGGACACAATTTTCTCACCTCTTGGCAGCCTTGAGGAGAATCCTCTTCCTTTCTGCCAGTTTCTCCTTGAAATTAAAACGTAATCAAGCCAGTTACAGGGCCTCCTTTTGAAACCTACATTCTACATCACATTTGTGGGGTCTCATTCTCCAATCTTTTAACACTCCGCAATGAAAAATGACAAGATGCTGCTAAGCGACTGGAGGGTGACAGAGTGGTTATTCAAGCACGTCTCACCTGCATGTTGCTGAAGAGAGTACAGATGGCATTTTCCTCCTCGTCCACATTGGCCCTGACCTCCCCGATCATGGCCTTTAGCAGAACAATGGCTTCCCGGGCCGACGTCTGTAGTTCTTTCACTGCCTGTAGGATGCAGAGTTTCATAACACATCAGAGAGTGCTTATGAAAGAGCCACATATCCCATAATGAAAGGAGCCTAAGCCGGAAGAATAATATGTAAATTAAACAGAGAAAAGATGAATAGTACTGGACATTATCAGTGTGTTTTGTTGGCATTTTTCTTCATTTTCATGCACATCACCTTCATAATAGCTATTCAGCACATTTTTCTTGAATAAAGCATCTATGATTAAGAATTATTCTACGTTTGAAAGATATATATATATATAACCTGATTCTCAGTGAAAGAAATAAAAAGGGAGAAACAACAAAGCTCTGTGTTCACTTACTAAGACGGCGTGGTCCAATTTTTCACAGCCTTGCATATATGCTGTCTCAATATCAATGCAGTGTGCTCTGCTCTCCCTTGAGAAACAGACACAAATACACACACACACACACGCACACACACACACCACAGAAGCGTTTGAAGATCAATACCTCCATCTTTCAGATTAAAACATGGTGGTGCATGGTTATGTCAGTGCTGCAGTGCGTTTGCTTACACTTGCATGTCTCTGAAACAGTTGATACACAGCATGGATTTCTTCTCAGTGGAGAACATGATATAAAGCTCCTCATGGAGGGCTGGGGAGAGGCATTGCACACACAAACACACACACACACACACACACACACACACACACACACACAGAGACCATAACACATTGATATCTCATTTAAAAAGAAGTGCAAAGATCAAGGAAACTTAAAAAAATGTGATACTAGTGCATCATACTAAGGCTCAAATCTCTCCTTCACCCAGTAGAGTCAACATCAAATCATCAAATCTCTCCTTCACCCAGTAGAGTCAACATCAACTAATTCCAGCAGCCTAGCCTGCTGGAATTTGTTGATACCTGGACTGTATGCATACCGCATTTTTTATGGGCTTCTTTGGTACGCTTAGCCAAGGAGACAATCTCGTGTCGGGAGAACATCTTGGCCTTATGGGTGCTGTCTTTGCAGTCTCCACACAGGGGCTGGCTACAAGTGTTGCAATAATACATTGCATCCACATCCTGTTATGATGGTATGAAAAAGACATCCCACACAACAGGTTAATTCCTTAGGAAGTAATGTGAAGTTAGAGTAAAAGAGAGAATGGGAGAAAGAGAGAGAGAGGCGATGATAAATTACCTGTTTCTTACACTCTAAATCACAGTTGGCACACTGAACGGTCTCCTCACTGTCGGTAGAGTTGTCCACAAGGAACTTTAGGAGGCGGTCCTCAGGGGGAAGTGCACTTAGGCCCTTAACAACTGTCTGATTTCTACAGACCACACACACACACACACACACACACACACACACACTGTGTATCAGTTAAGACTATATCAAGATGGATCAACTTCTATTGGAGACCATTTGCTGAAATAAATGACACATTTGGCAAGTGGTTTCTAAAAGTGTATGCAGAAAAAAAACATAGCCTACTAGCAAAGCGTTAGTGTTAACATATACTGTAGATGCGGACAAACTACACTGCACACATTTATGTTCGTAAGCTTGTTCTCCCTATAGAGCTTGTTAAATCCAAGTAGTTTTATACCTTGCCTCTTGTTGTCAAATCAATATGGAATTGAGTCAAGATGAACAAGAATTGTTGCTTTTGAATTATTCAAGTCAAACTGTGGCATCTGTGCCAAAATCCCCAGCCCTACTGTATGTGTTCATCTTGTCAGACTTCAAAGGTTCACATTCACATCGTATCAAACTAACTTCATAGCAACAATGCCACAAATAGCTATGCCTTGAATTCCTAGATAGGGGATAACCGAGGCCAAGGTGACTAAAGCAAAAATAGTCTCTGGTGGTCTGTGGCTTGTAACAGACACTAACACTTTCACTGTGTGAAATAATATGGCAAACGTAAGCAATGGCAAAACAGTTCTATATCAAGTGATGTGTATTCTTGTAAACCACTATTGTTTGTTATGAAATTGGAAATGTTTATAGCTGTTGCAGTTGAGCATACAGTAGTTTGGTTGCCATTGATTGTTGCAGTAAACAGAAAACAATAGTGGTCACATTACAGTAGATCAGGGGTCTCAACATTTTTTTCTACTTTGATCAAATCAATGCGGTTAAGAGCCATCGGAGCCACCGGTTAAGTGTCATCTAAATTTGGGATGCAACTGTTGTAACTTTTCCAAAGTTATAACAATTTTTTGTGATCGCATCAATTTTCATCAAAGAGCAGTAAAATTGGCATAA
Source organism: Sardinella hualiensis (assembly GCA_032353275.1). Taxonomy (NCBI): domain Eukaryota; kingdom Metazoa; phylum Chordata; class Actinopteri; order Clupeiformes; family Clupeidae; genus Sardinella; species Sardinella hualiensis. The sequence goes on along the minus strand of JAUCNH010000168.1, from coordinate 15,269,099 downwards.
TTTTGTACCAGACATGGCAGGATGTTGGTTATACAGTATGTTGTATAGATATTTAGGTTTAAAAGCTTTTGACTGTTATGAGATTTATTTACATTTGACCCTTTGGAGAATTACTCGTAGCTCCCAATTTATACCTGTTGGAGACCTCGGCTATAGATCATTGACATTCATAACAATAATGACTGTTTAGGATAGGTTAATGCATGTACAAATTCATTAGAATATACCAAACAAGTTTCAAAACTCAAGACAGGTGAAAATGCAAAG
>JAUCNH010000168.1:15249723-15260785 GCA_032353275.1 Sardinella hualiensis | reverse complement strand
AAAAAAAAAAAAAAAAAAAAAAAAAAAAAAAAAAAAAAAAAAAAAATATATATATATATATATACACACACACACACACACACACACCAATCAGTAAACAAACAAAAACAACAGCAACAAAAAGGGTATTTACATTTTCTGCGTAGACCCCATCCAAGGTTTTCACCTCCTGGGCAGTGGTGGAAGACTTGGGCTTGTTGTCTCCGTAACCCTGGAAGACAAGTCAAGCAAGTGGTTAGGTAGGATCACACAGAGCTATTTTTAGTCGTCTTTCCATTTCATCTTCCATAATATCCTAAAAACACAAATGTGTTTTGCAATGTGTGTTGCAAACTTACCAGTTCCCCGAAGGTAGGCGATGGACCCCAACTAATGGTGCTTTCGTCAGCAGCGATGATTATGCTGCTCTTCCTGAAGATGACAAGAGACAAGTACTTGCTTTATCAGATGCAAGATCAACAGGACAACACACAGGAAATCTGCAATAGACCACAACCCACATGTACTCAAATATGAAGGGCTTTAAGTGGAAGGGCACTTACCCGCAAGCAAGGCTACGAATCTTCCAACCACACAGGTCCTGCACAGCTTTTGGATACATGGTGGACTCTCGAGAGGTGTTGGTGACACCCCAGAAAAAGAGACCCCCTGGAATACAGATTTAAAATTTTAAATACTACAATGCTATAGCACTGTTGAATGTCTTTTTAAATGATTTCTTTAGTGAATATGTTCACTTAATCACTGAAAGGACACAATCGAATATGCCACCCTTGCTTACCCATCTCACTAACAGCAAAAGAACACTGATATCCACAGTAGATCTGCGAGGCTCCACGGCCCGGGAAGTCAAAGAGCTTGACTAAACGGGGCACCATCTCGTCCTTCTGTTCTGTGTGTCCCAGACGCCCGTAGCCTCCAAAGCCCCAAGAGAACACTCGCTTCTGGGAGTCCAGCACCAGCTGCGCACACAGGACACACAATCAAAAACAGATAAGATGGGTCATGCCCACAATGCCAGTACAACCGATTTGGTATTTTGGGATTCACCAAATCACTCGCAACACACAGAACCCTGCTTCATTTTCTCACAATCCACCCGTCACAAGGACTGCCTTGTACCATTTCAGCCTTCAGGAAAAGCTTCTATGTATAAAAACATCCGTTTCTCATTCATTCTCCTTCACTCGAGAATTCTGTTTTTAATTTTCAAAAGACCTTGGGTAATTTCTTTCGCTACCAGAACGTTGCTGAAACTCCTGCCCGTCACTCGATGGCTAACTCACCGTGTGATTGGCACCACAGGCCACGTCCCGTGCTACAACGTTGGGCACAGGCAGCACCTGCCCGTCCTTGGTCTTCTCAATGAAGATGGCTACTCGTCGAGGGATGAGCTCACAGTCAAACTCGATGCGCTGAGCACGAGCGATGAACTTCCCATCAGAATTGTGGCCTGTTGCGCAAAGACAAAACATGCATGAGGACTCTCTGTGCTGTGGCGGCACGCTATATCAGCGTCTGTATCAGTAGGACCTTGCGGTTAACACGTACCCAACTGGCCGTACTCCGGGCATCCGAAGGAGTAGAGGTTGCCCTTGCAGTCCACAACCATGCTGAACTCAGCCCCGCAAGCCACTTTGACCAGGGGCTGTCCATTGTACTGCACCTGAAACACAAGAATGCACACTTGTGAGAAACTAGAGAAGCTTCCCAAAATACGTAGAAACAGATATATTTTCGGGACAATCAAGGAAAGCCATTAAATGAAGATTAAATCTCTCCGTGGTTACAGTACTGTAGCAATATGGTAAAAAACGTGTATGTATTATCTGTAGGTGCATGCACGGAAGGGGGGAGAGCACTTACTGTGGCTGGGCTGAGAACTGCATCTGTCTGACTGCCCTGACCAAGCTGTCCAAGTTTGTTCTCTCCAAACGAGTAGCACGTACCAGATTCTGGTAATGAGAAAGTGCGTCAAGCACAGGACTAATGGCAAGAAACACACACACACACAAAGTTCATATGCTCAATGCTTTGTGCCCACCTGTAAGAGCCAGAGTGTGGTTACGTCCGCAGGCAGCAGACACGATCACTTCCTTGGCGAGCGCCTCCACCAGTTTGGGGGCATCCAAGCGTTTGGTGTCCCCATGTCCCAGCTGGCCCCTCTCATTACGACCTGAGCCCACAGAGGAGACGATCTTAAAATCCACTAAACACACTCAAAAAACATCACTGTCAAAATAATTGCGTTCTCTCAAGATTTGACCCATCATTTACAGCTGAAATATATTATAGCTGATTTCCATTACAATTGAGCCGTTTTCAACAACATCCGCACAATAAAAGAGAAACGCCCTTTTCAAGTGATTTCGAAACGTATCCTGAGACTAAGCACACGTTAGTCTAATTTGCTTGTAGACAGGACAGTGGACAGCGTATAACATGCCTTAGATAATGATGCACCGTTATCTATATAAGTGCCTTGGGCCTGGCAGCTTCGATGTGGACTCACCCCAGCTCCACAGTTTTCCCTCTGTGGTGATGAGGAGACTGTGAGCAGCACAGGGCCCTGACACAACATTGCTGACCTGCACGTCATTCAGGCACCCATAGCGATGGGGCCCCCACAGGTTCTGCCCCAAGTGCCTGTAAGCAGCTGCAATGCACAAATAAAAAAACAAAAACAAACAAACAAATTCAGTCCACTTTAAAGTACATGTTTGATGCTTCCTTGTGTTAGTCAGATTGCAGTATTCAGTGTGATCATATGTAGCAGACATGCTATAACATTAACTGGCTCAAAGGAAACACCTACAGTCTTATCCACAGCATTCGCATGCATTAAAATATTAAGTAAATCTAATATTAAGCAAATTAAAGCAAAAGCTTTTTAGCTGAATATTTGTTTAACAATGTGTGTGAGGTTTAGCAACATTAATTTTGTAAGAATTAAACTCTGTTCTATAAGCGAGGCAAAAAAAAAGGGAAAAAAAACAAACAAACAAACAAAAAAAAGACTGATGCTTCACTAATGCCATGCAGCTTACAGCACTGCCATCTTGGACATGTATGAGTGGGTGTTCCTATAATGTACCAGCCACACACACACACAAAAGCCTTCAGAAAGATCAATCCAGCATTGATCCACCCCAGACCCCAGCTTGTGAGGCTTTCAGCTAATGTAAGACCGGCCAGAAAGGATACCCTACGCCTTACAAATGAGGAAGATAGAGCCAAAAGCCCCCCTTAAAACCCAGAGATCAGATGTGTATAGTATGCAACACAGGTTTACCTGGGTCATATTTTAAAGTTACATTATGGAAAATCACAGGTGGACATGATGACCATTTGTATGGTCTGTGAGATTTGTGGTCCAATGACCATGCACACCTTGCTGTTTTGGCACCTCCTTTCTCCCAATCAGATCCCAGTTGGTGGCTCCAAAAATTAGCAGTTGACCTTTGGCTTTGGGAAGTTCAAGTTTCTGAGGAACAATCGAGAACAGATTCCATGAAGTGAGGCCTGTACAAGGTCTGCTCATGCAATATTAATGCTGCTTAAAATGATCGCGGCGAGCCAAAGCACACACAGACCAACAACTCACAATCTTTTCCTTCACATCCTCGGCCACAGTGACGGGCTGCAGACCCGATTTGGTGACAGTCCGGCCTGGCTTCTTTGTGTTCTCCTGCTCGTAGTCATCAAACTCGTCGTCGCTGCTGAACTCCCTATCTTTCTTACGGCCTCCTGCTCGCTTCCTCTTTGTCCCTCCGTTCCCTGAGACATCGGTGACCTTCTTGCGGGGCATTGTGGTTTAAATTTTCTGTGACACAGGATTATGGAGCTTTATGTTAGGCTAACTGTTAAGGCATTTCAACTACGAATGACCCAATATGACCATACACCAAAGTCTTACAATCGACTAAACATGAATCATATCATGAAATCTAAGCAAATGTTTGAAAAATGATTGTAGTGACCGGTTGAGCAAGCACACATTGCAGCATGCGAGGGACTGGCTTCAAGTACAAACGACTACAACTTAGGGCAGAAATGAAAAAGATCCACTTCCAGGCATCAGAAAACACAACCACAGTCCCACTCTCGATTTGATGCTTCGGTGAGGTCATGATGCTATGACGCTCTGCTGGAAACCCCCAATGAAACCCTCCGAGGGATGTCCCCCTTTATGCTGAGACACGTTAATAAAAAAAGTCACCACTCTGATAATGTGATTTATTAACTAATAAATCTGAAGCGTTGACAAATTCAGTTGAGGAGATTTTGAGGTTAAGTTCTTGTCTGCAGAACCATGTTGGTGAACCATACCAAGTTATGTCAAAAGGGCTGACAATCAATATCTGACGCTAGAGCAGGACCACAAGGTGGAATTTCGTGACAGACCAAAAATGATCACGGCTAATTCATTTGCATATCTGGTGTCGATAGCTTTACGTTTCAGTTCGTCAACTGGTTAGACAACTGCAACACATGGCAGAATCTCTCTTGTGACCGTTTTTCATGGAGTTCCTCTTGTGCCTCATGTGAACTCGTACTAGTGGACACCACCCTCTCTGCCCGTGTCCTTACATGCTGTACTCTGGTATAAAATATTCAGTTAATAAATCAGTAAACGCCGCGATTTTACATGGCGAGGGCGGTTATTTTTCAGAGCTTTGTAAACAATAACGTGGTTATGTCCCTGAACAGGGCTTGGGACACAGCCACCTTGTCTTGTTTTCGCTAGACACCATTTCCATTGTTGTGAGCAAAAAGGGGTTGCAACGCAACTCTACGGTTACAGATCTTGCAGGCTATGGCACTTAGGTTTGGGCGAGCATAATTCTTGCACAAAATAATATGCACCACGTTTTTACACGTCACTGAATTTGGTTTAAATTGTATATTTATACATTTCCAAAAAGGCAAGGCAACCAACCAAAAAGACAAGACATCTCTATGTGACTTTACCTCCACACTAGTTATCTTCGCCCATCTCCATTCTTTACTACAGATTCGTTAATGCCTTTAGCAAACAACGCAGTTTACGAACTATAATCCTCAATATCACAAATAAGTACTTATCATCCAGCTTTTCTTTTCTAAGCTTGAACAGCTGGCTAGCTAATCAGCCTCACGTTAGTTAGCCATCATCCATTATCCTTGCAATTGACATAACTTAGCCATCTAGTTAGCAACCTTGCTAATTTAGCAAATTGTTAAAGTAACGTTAATAGTTAACGTCAGCCTAGAATTTTCACGTGTGCTCTTCTAGTAAAAACATAATCGTGGGCACCACAGAGGGATCACTGAAGGTGAAGTGCAAAAGAGACATCTCTTTGTTCAGAAAATCATCGTGGTTGAACACTTCTAGCAGAATAACATGGGCGTTTCTTCTACTGTTTGCTGGGTGGTTGAGAATGCATGGGTTTAGAAACAAGTGAATGCCTCCGCTCGACGTCGCACAACTTTGAGCCGCACCACCCTTGCACAACTTTTGAACTTACAAGACAAACAATAGTTCGCACTATGAGGATTGAAAATGGCCAAAAGTACAACAACAGTAAAGGCTCCTTTTTAAAAGCCTACCTTTGATAACATTGCTGTAAATCGTAGCCCGGAACTCTTCTTTGGCCCGTTGATCGAAGTCCTGACCATGTATGATGCGCATCTGCTTGAGGAAAGTAGATTTGCCGCTCTCTCCAGCTCCGAGTAATAATATCTTCACCAACCGTTTTACATATGTTTTATCCCGCGATAGACACTTATCTATCTCTTTAGATTTCCTTAACTGTTCTGCCTCACTACTAGTGAGGAGACAGTTTGGAAAACAAACAGATAAAAAGGACCGGGACGGCAGGAAATCCGCCATCTTTGAAACAACTTCATCGATACAGTAGGGAGGGTTTCAGCGCGTCCGTGAGTCCATTGGCGGGCGGGGCGTGACTGCAATTTGGGAGCGCGCGCGCACGGCATTCTGTGATGAAATGTTGGGCGGCTTTTCTTGCAAGAAACTTAACTGTGAAACTGTGAATAACATATAGCGTACAGTAGGCTATTTTACAAAGAACTGTTGTATAATTAATCAGCAACCGCGTCTCTCTTGTTTGTTTCATAGCATAGGCTTCTACAAGTGATTCTTTTCTTTATTCTATGATTTATGGTGTGCACAGGCCAAGGGAAAGGAAATTACTCAGCCTATTGTGTAATACTCATTTTACAGGCTATTCGTCATTTTAGCCCGTAAGTTGAGGTTTATTCGTGGGTTAGTAGCCCTTGAAATTATTTCTTGAATTTTTTGTAGTTTGTCTTGCAACATGATCCCACCATTGAGCCCAAATTTTGCATATGGATAGCCTACATTTACCCATGGATAGGCAACTATTTATGATATTTCGTTTTTCTACTCTAATGATTTATTGAACGCCTTTGTTGCACCCCCTGCAGAAATCCCTACGTTATACAGTATACCCTATGAAATTCACTTCATGCGCTCCATGTCGCCGCCTGTTGAGCATATCGCAGTTTAAAGGTAAGCAAGCTAACTGATGCTCTTTTATGGGATAACAGGTTGTGGGAATAGAGCTGGTACGTGATTGGTCGAGAGACAGATCTTTGCCCTTTCGGTTTTTCTTCGAGCTGCTTATGTTCACCGTGTGTGCGTGCGGTGAGCAAGACACCACATCCATCATTTTTGTTTTAAATGACCGCGAAATTTTCTTCACGTTTTACATTAGGCCTGTAACTGGATATATCTCTATCAAACAACCAATATGACGATACGGTCAAATCGAGATCATGCACAACATTATCGGCCTCGAATGTCCTGTGTCAAAAAGGTAAGCTCTTTACATTTATACTTTTCCTCAGAAATACATTTACTCTGCAACATAGCCTACAATGTGGACTGTCATGCCCATTCATATACATTAGTCCTTTTCTCATGTTTAGGTTGTCCATTAGCCTATTTCAATCTTTGCTTTTCAACACATTTTGGATAGTTTGGACTATTCCATCCAGACAAAGCAAAACTACCTTATCCCACTATGGATCACCTCATTAGGCCCATAGCATAGACATAATCAATTAGTTATTCAGTCAGACAAGTCGGTCATCAGTTTTGTGTACTTTATATTGTTTGTATACTTTATACTACAGGATTCCTTGTTTTAATGCTGTTTTGACAGAATTACAAAGGGTCCACCAAAATGGACTTGAGAAAACATTTTTCCATATTTTATTTGCTTTGATTTCACAGTTGGATAGGCCAGCCTACTGTTGAAAGCTTGCAGACCTTAAGGCAATCTTGGCAGAAGGCAAAATCTGTCCTCTATAAGCCAATTAGTCAGGCATCAGACAAGCTCTAAACGCCTGGGAGTTTTCTTGGAGCTTCAAGTCACTTAAAGGAAAAAAATACTGTTACAGAACATGTAACAAAACTGTCCACAAAACTCTTTCTTAGAATAAACGTGGTGGTCTAGCCATGCAAACTCATGTAGGCCTAGCCTGTTCCTGTCGGCCAACATCACAAATTGGCCTCTAAACAAGCTATGATGTGCAATATGAACAGGGAAAGTGCTCTGGTTGAAATGATTTAATTCAGTTGTCTGAATTACTGTAAGTACTGATACATGTGCAGCAAGTGCTGGAATGGAATGCAGTTCTGCATTTAACACTGATGTATGTAAACTTATGTTATAAATGTAGTGTTTACAATTGCTTTTCATTAGGCCTCTCAAGCTCTGTTGTGTCTGTTAAAACATCTACAATTATATAAAAACTTTTTTTTCTAAACCATGTAGCACATAATTCCTGATTCACTTGCATTGTGAATCGGGGCGGTTTACCCAGTCTTTCCCATTCATTTAATGCTTCCATATGAAACAACAGCAATTAAAATCAAGACCCATGTCTGTTTGACCCATCTCAAATACTTGAAACAAAAGCCAGGCCTTTTTGCCCTTAATGTGGAACTGGATGAATGAGAGTCCTTTCTCTCTCTCTCTCTCTCTCTGTCTCTCTCTACCTCTCTTTCTCTCTCTCTCTCTCTCTCTCTCTCTCTATCTCCTACCTCAGCTGGAGGCCTTGGTTGTGGAAATGCAGAGTGGGTTGAAGGGGTCGGAGCAGAAGCTGAATGTCACCACCATCCCCCATGTGTTGACAGGTGGGTGGGGTACTCCATCACAGCGAGCTTTGGTCACATGCATCATCACATACTTTTCATTGTGAAAACTGTTAACTGATTGATCTGCATGATAGTCCCGAAAAGACAGTGAAAAATCAGGTCTGATAGACGAGTATGTCTTACTTCATACATTATGGAGACACAAAGGATATCTTTTTGGAAAATTTGAAGCACTTCCCAAAACTATACATTTGTTATGATATTACATTTTTCTATTACATGTTACATGTAAGATATTAGACGTAACTTTGAAAAATGAACCTGTAGAATCACATCTCTGTGTATTTGCAATAAGGGAGTTTTTGCACACTGATGTGCTCCCCCAAAAATTGACTGCTACTGCACAACATCTTGACCAATAAGATCTTTGTCAGGTGTGGGATTTTCCCTTAAAGAAAAATCTGGTATCAATTAGTCAATAGCCCTGTTGTTTAAGGTCTCTGAACACAGTGTGTAAAAAAAGAACCAGAAAAAAAAACAGAACAGACCAAATAATAACAAACCAATAACTAATGTTAACTGAATGGGGCATAGTGAAATAAAACTGGAAGTAAGTTACTGTGCCCCATTCACTTATTGTTAGTTGTCGGTTCACTATTTGGTTTATGTTGTATGAAATAGTTTCGTTCTTTGTCCCTATTGACTGCACTTGGTGACCTGAAAGAACTGGGCTACAGATTGATTCACACCAAATTACTCCTGGGTGCAGAGATGTGGACATGTGTGCCAAATGATGAGACGGCTTTTTTGGGAATCCACAGTGCAGTCAGCCTCCTGTAAGGCTCCTGCTGGGGGGACCTACTCACAGATCAGGGAGCAGTGCTCTCGCTGCGGCTGTAGTAAGCAGCTAACATATTGGCTATATAAGGCAAGCCTACAATTGGATGAGCCCAGTGCTCTGTGTTGTGCTCTAAAGATGCCCCCTTAAGCACTACTAAGACTACACCATAGATCAGTGGCTGGCGAAAGCCGGCCAAACTCACCTGAACACAGATAAGCAGGCAGAGACATAGCCTAGTAATAAAAAAGATACATAAAACAAAACTGCTCTTCAGCTAGACACATGGGATAATTATTTCACAAATATTCATGAATTGTTTATGAACTATTAATGTGATTTACAGTATTTTCCAGACATGGATATTCTTTGTATACAACATAATGAGTAACTCTTCATGTAAGGCTATATGTACTGTAGTATGACCTTAATTTCCTTCAGAATTAAAGGTGGCACTAGAGAGCCTGTAAGAGATAAAAAAACAGTAAAGCTTTTTGTGAATATGTGTAATATTCTTTAGCTTTTCATGACCTGAGTGCGCTGTAGCTTAGTGACTTAAATATAATATTGTTTCCTTGGACTAAAGTGCGTGGTATGAAATATATATAAATAAAAATTATCATGCTGCCATCCAGTGCATCCAATCTATCTACCTGTCAGTCTACTTTAATCTATTTGTCTATAAACTTTAAAGGGATACACCACCTTATTTCGTGAAATTGCTTATCTGTCGTCAACCCCTAGTTGAACATGACAATACATAGCATTTTTTCTCTATGTGTCTGCAATGTCAAGTTTGACAGTGCTTATTTACCATAGCAATGAAAGTCTATGGTACCAAACAAAACGTCATCAAATTTACTTACAAAGCACTTTAAAATTAACCTAAGTGCAAAATAAACCTTAAGTGCAAAACTGATATTTAATTCTGTCAAGTGGACACTTTTCACTTGATGCTAATGGTACCATTTACTTCTAGTGATTGTGCTAAGCTATGCTAATAATGTCAATCTAAGTACTGAACACACTGAGAAGAAAATAATATGCGTTTTCTTGAATAATACTTGGGCATAATACAAATACATGAATATCAAAAAAAGGTGGCGTGTTCCTTTAACAAACACCAACATTCTGAAGTTGAGAGCATTTAGAACAGTCAAACTCAAAATAATCCATCCAACATTTACAGACTAAATGTTGGCATTTGTTGGAGCAATGTAGTCAGATTAAGGGCTGTACCATGCAACCACCGCCCTGCCTGGCAGATAGCCCACTGCAGTGAATAAGCTAAAAAAAAACTGTCAGTTGTCCAAACAAAACACATATGATAGAGTACAAAGTGCCCAGTGCTTGTGCTTCCCAGGAGTGAGGTGTGTTTAGGCACAATGTTTAATTTATTTTCTCGCTTAAGGTGCAGAGAAATAATTGCGCTACTGACCAGCAGAAATGCAGCAGCATTGGACCAGGAGCATGATCAGCCAGCATCCATGATTTCATTAATCATTTAAGCAACCCTTTTGAACAGCACAGATGCTTAATTTCCCCCATAAAATAAGATACATACACACACTCAGGCATTTAACTATTTCCTTAGATCTCATAAATAGAGTTCTAAGTCTCACCGTTTTCATTATGTGAGTCAATGACGGCCAGTTCTCCCCCATTGGTCTGACACCACTTCCGAGCTGTAGTCCAGTTGGCTTTGTACTCTGTCTGATCATAATGGTTACCCTTGAACAGGTAGCACTTGCTTCCAAACAGCATCCACCCTGGACAGACAACAGACAGAGGTTACTGGAATATTTCATGACAGCGCACCATCTAATGGGATTGCTGTCCCTCTATGAACACCAAGTCACCAGTTAAGAGCCTGTTGTTTTATCTTATAAGAAGATAAAGAATCATTAACGAGAGAATTCAGACATGGCCTTTGCTAAAGGTGTTGTAACCCTGTTGTTTGTCTGTGTGGTCTCATCTCCTGCTGCAGTGGTGTCATAAAACATCATGACCACCATAGCAGGGCACTGGAGGCAGAGGTCACCTCACCTTCTGGGCAGCCTCCTTCCCAGGCCGGTGTGGGTGGGGGAGGGGTGTGGTCA
>JAUCNH010000168.1:14204037-14215788 GCA_032353275.1 Sardinella hualiensis | reverse complement strand
AACTCAGAATATTGGAACCTAAAGTAGGCAAAAATTATATGTTATCAGAAGAAGGTATTGTCCTTTATATAAGGGTAAGCTAATAAATACTCAAAACACAATCAAAACAGACAGACTGAAATATCTTATCGCCTATGTTCTCTTCATTAGCACACTTTCCCTCTCTCAACGTAGAGGTAGCCTAAGTGACTTGTCCGTCTGTAAGCAAAATAATGTTCTCAAATCTAATTGCCAGTGATTTCTACTAATTAGGCTACCATGTCTATCAAACATTTCAGGAAAATTTCTGGGTCTCTGGATGCTACACAGGGCAATGGAATGCGTTGACAGCCATGTGTTTTATGACAAGCTATTACATAACCAAAAAACGGAAAGTCCTCATTGGTATTCAAGTCGTCGTGTTTGCTCGGCAGATTGTAGCAAAATGGAAGATTTACCTCTGCTTAAACATACATTCAATATTTGGAGTTATTTAATAACAAAAGCAATTGTTTATTATTCACCAGCCAAGGGCAGCAAATGGCAACCTCGCAACCTTGGGCTCTCAATTATTTTAAAAGGACACGAAGCACCAGTCGTAAACATCCTGTAGCCGTGCAGGCTGCAAACAAGCAGATTCTGAGAAACATGCTCTGCTATTGTAAAATCAAGCACCTTTATTAACCGTATTGACTGTAGACCATTTTACTTTGGTAGGTTATTTCCCCAAGTGCCTTCACGAGAATGCAACAAAAATGAACGTGTAGTAGGCTATTTTATAGAAAATGACACTTAGCATTTTGAAGTCCATACGCAATGAAACATAATGCCATCGTGAGTAAGCTGCTCTTGCATCCATATGCGTTACAAAGCATTAAAAATCAGACCATAAAGCCTGTAAAAAAAAAGGCAACCAGAGATCGTACATTAAGGCCCTTAATCAGCTAAGAGTAAAATCTGTCAGTTAGCTATTTGATTTTGGTGCACTGAATCTGACGCTGCAATGAATTAACAAATGCACAAGATGGGGTCGAAAACAAGCTTTCCCGTGAGTTATGACATCCCTGTCAAACAAATGGTACAATGAATTTGTGATCATGGCTTTTAATGGTTAGGCACTTACCGGGAAATTGATGTTAGATTTCAGTTTCGTATTCTGAGGGATTCTCCTCTCTCCTATGCAAAGACCGAAGGTGACCCTGCTCCTGTGAGTGTCTCTCAGCATCCACGGATCACGATGTGTGCAGCAAGGGGGAGCTGCGATGCTTTCAGGCACACTTCATAGATGGGGGATGGTTCAACTCATGGCTGTCGTTACTTGCTGCGAATGATGACGAACACGAGGGGAACACCACATTTTAAGGCCGTCTCGTCTCGATGGTAAGCCTGTTGTAACTCAGGCATGAATTTACCATTTCTCATGAGAACTGTAGACTCACAGACACAGAAAAGAGGGATTTAAATATATTTTAATTTGCACTGACAGCTCCAGGATTTACATTTGGTGACAAATTAAAACTCCATGGCAGGCCTTTCTAATCATTTCTTGGGTGACTTTAGAAAGCATTTAAACTCAAATTTGCTGCAGCAGCATCGTCAACACCTGTGTGAACTATGTCTAACCTATGCACTGAATCTTTGGTTTAGTCCGGTTAGTGTGTGTAGATCCATAAGAGATGTGTATTTATTTACTCTCTATCCCATATTGCCTCTTGCCAGTGGGCCCTGCCAACAAAAATGTGGTCAACACTCAATTTCAGTTTTAATACTTTTAACCGGGCATTTCACTGGCTGTGTTGTCCCATTTCCCATCAGCCTATAGACCTATTACACCTAAATCTCAACACTAATGATGATGGAGCTGCTATGTGCATTTATCTTTGTTGATATTTTCCAGTAAAGTTTGATCTTTTCAAAGATTGTCTAGAAACAGTTTCTGTCAATGTGCAATACAATTTCAAGGATAGTCCTACTTTCTGCCCCAACCATTCATGAGCATATTGGAAGTGAACTGGCTGTATTGAGGTTTCTGATAGGCTTAATGCCGACAGTTGGCCTGTTGACAGTCTGGCAGTATGGCAGTTGGTCTATCTGATAGCCTTCTCACTGCATCTATGCATCCTGAATAAGGGTCGAACTGAGGGGTCCATTGTGAAATTCGACCTACTTGCAAATTAAGCTAGACTAAATTATTTATAGGACAAAGACACACCGTACAGAAATGGACAGATGAATTGAGTTCACATTTGTGTCATACTGTGGCCCTGATCATTCACAAACAACATCTTATGCAGTCTGAAGCATAAGACTTTGGAAATGTGAATGTCCACAGCCACCATCACCAAAACCAAATTGTTGATTTGATCTTAAATTAAATGATGAGGTGGTCTAGGGGCAACAAGCAGTCCAAGTACCATCAAGGTAAACCACTTCTTTGCCAAATCTAGGCTATGTCATCGGAGAAGCTTTCTCTGGCGTTTAATAAGTTACCTAGAATAAAGGTCAAATGTCTGTACTCTTTTTTAATAGGCTACACCCCCCATCAGTAGCTCTATACCCAAACAATAGTCAAACACAACAGAGTCATCCTTGTTTAACAGAGATGAATATAGAGCTAAAATAGCTTCATTAGTTTGTATTATAAAATAGTGTAAAGGTAGCATTATCATGCAGATCATTTAACTGCACCCAGCAAGCATAGGCTACTTTCTTGTGTAGGCTATTTTCAACATGTTTTTAGAGCAGCAGCGGCGTTCCAGATGTTCAGAGAAAAGGCTGTAGGATAGGAGGCTACGTCTCTCGCAGATTAATACTTATCAAAACAACCTCATAAAGCAGTTTTAATGCATTCACTGCTTGTTTTTGTGAGAATAAAAAAATTCCGTTTGCTTGTTAGTGGCGATGGCACCGCTAGGGCACCATGGACCCTTAAAGCTGTGCTCTGCGCATGCGCAACCCCTTTTCTGCTCCGGTATCACAACAGAGCGACAAGGTAGGCGAAGCGGTGTCAGACAAATCCTTATAAATCTCAAACATCTGTTATTTTATAAGGTTTTTGGCGTCGTATTACCTTACACATACCAACATAGAAATAACCAATTCCGTTATTTTTAAAGGGATACCGGTGTGATGAGAAATAATGTATCCCCCATTTCCCCAGCATGATTGCTAACGCAAGCGGGCAGAAGGGTCCCTTTCAGGGTTTTCATGCGGGTCCTTTCCTCATTATAGTGCTTTATGGTTAAGACTTCACAACAACGTTAATGTCAGAATTGTATTTTGTTGTGTAGAAGATAAGTTGGTGGAGTTACAGTTTATCGTTCGCTGTCTTGGTGTACTAGGAGTAGATGCTTATGAGCTAACTATGCTAATATTAGCTTAGCTAAAGAGTAATGCCGGTATTCTATTTGCAGTAATTGACGGACTTGTGTTTAAAGGTAACCGAAGCAGAAGCATGTCACATGTAGCATTAGTGATGGATGTTTGTGGCGATTTGTGAGTGGGTACCCATGTAGCAAAAAAATGTCAAGTGGGATGTGTAGCAAGCTTGTGAGCTAACTTATAGAGAACTTCCGGGTGATCACTGGGGTCATCATACTCCGGAACATGGAATTTGTGGCACTATCTACTTTTACAAACTCGTACTACAATGTCAAGTTGCTAATAATTGCGTGCCTCTTCTCAGATGTTGATGCCCAAGAAGAACCGCATTGCCATTTACGAGCTCCTCTTCAAGGAGGGCGTCATGGTGGCCAAGAAGGACGTTCATTTGGCCAAGCACCCCGAGCTGGCTGACAAAAACGTGCCCAACCTGCACGTAATGAAGGCCATGCAGGTCAGTGAGTCCTTAAATATACAGAGAATTGGGATATTGGTAAATTGAGAATACAAGGAGGGATGATCAGAATGCTTGAGTGCTCCATGTAGCAGTACGCTGCATGAAGTGTGGATGTGGCTGTTGTCAACCAATTAACAACCTGGTTTGTAGAGAATTGTAATGGTTTGTACTTCATGTGTCGCTAGTGAGATGAGTAAGCTTGACATTATTTTTTGAGGTTGAGGAAAGGAGGAATATTGGTGTGCTGACATTATTTGTATTCCCCATAGTCCCTCAAGTCCTGCGGGTATGTGAAGGAGCAGTTTGCTTGGCGGCACTTCTACTGGTACCTGACCAATGAGGGCATCCAGTATCTGAGGGACTTCCTGCACCTGCCCCCAGAGATTGTGCCAGCCACCCTCCGCAGGCAGACTCGCCCAGAGACTGCCCGTCCCAGACCCAAAGGTACACCATTTGTTGATAACATTTACTCAGGATGTCAGGTGAAAAGTGCAGTTTCTATTTTCACTGCTCATCTCGGGAATGGATGTTCTGCTACTGAAATTTAACATGCCTTCATGAAGATGGGTTCACTAGCATAAACATGGTGTCATCGATCTTCCTTCATAACACAAGCATCGCTGTTTTATTTTATTTTTTTTTGATTCTCAAGCATGTGAGAACATGCTTGCAGATTAGTTTCATTTTAGAATTGTTCCTGAACACTATGCTCTCAAGAAGTGGTGTATCTGTCATTCAGTCCAAGGCATCAGCTTAATTCTTTGCCAGTACTCTGATGTGTGGAATATATTATATTGTTCTGATGACCTCTCAGTAATTGCTTCATTAACGCTCCAACAAGTGAGTTTAATGTCAATGTAACATGACTCTCTAGTTGACATGACTGGCTAAAAACATTGAAGTTTGACTTCTAGGGGATGCAACACATGGATGAATTATGGAGCAATTTATGACAATTTGGAATTATGGCATGAGGAACGTGCTAATTAGTGTGGCCACTAAAACATTATAAAATCCTATTTATAGCTCTGTTGGTGTCACTAAATTTGATTAGTCTTAGCATCTTTACCTGTAACATTTTCTATATGAACCCCGTTGGCATAGACTACTCCATCCACAACTGACGAGATGCACCATCTTCTCTAATTTCAAGTTGCTGTTCTCGCATTAGAAAGATGTAGCATGTGTTGTGGTATCCAGTTTTACCCTAATAGCTGACCTGCACACCATTGTGTCTGACTAAAGCATTTGAAATAAATGTGATGTGTTCTCAGGTCTGGAGGGTGAGAGGCCTGCTCGCCTGGCACGTGGTGGTGAAGCAGACAGAGATTCTTACAGACGTTCCGCCGCACCCCGTAAGTGCCTTTGCTTACTAGTGTAAAATATTGTGCAATATGTGCAACTATTTGTAGCTGAAGCCTCAGGACAGCTTAATTGGCAGGAAATGGAATTGTGTTCAGTGTGATCTTGAGGTCAGTGAGGACCTTGTTTCTTGTGCTCATTAATGTCGTCTTTTGTAGCTGGTGCTGACAAGAAGGCCGAGGCCGGCGCTGGTGCCACAGAAATCCAGTTTGTAAGTAATACTTTTTGTTGAGTTTTCCTGGTCTTTTCATGGTGGATCCACATGCACACTTAAACTGTTGTAAACATTTTCTGTAGAACATGTATTTTGTGAAAGGGTTCCTGTAATGATGTAGCCCATATGGTTGTTTTGGGAAAAGATGTTCACAAAAGGCAATATCGGGGATATACTGTAGTTTAGCCTGGGCTAGCCCATACTTCCTATGACACTGCACAAAATTTAGTAAGCTTTTGTTGTGAAAGCCAGGCTAGATATAGTTGGTAAGCTAGGTAAGAACTGCGTGAGGGTGTTCTGCACACATTCATGTGTGGTGATATCCCAGGATGAACATGAACTCGGCAACCAATACTCAGTAATAAGCATTGAATAATCTGGCATGAACTATTCATTCAAAGAAATAGAAGGCAGCAATTTCATTACGTCACACCTGATGGGTTAACCTCTGAGAGTATGATATAATGATTAGGATGATGACTTAATTGAAATGGGCATATACAAGCAGGCACTACAAATTGTGTACAAAAGCAAAAATGGTCCTTCACTGGACTTGACCCTGGGGTAGATTTTTAGCTAGGTGCAACAGGAGATTTGGGACTAGGGAAAAATAGAAGGTAGAGGGTGAAGAAAAATCAAAAGAATCAATATCGAACACAATTTTGGTTGACTCGGCTATAGATGATGGGGAGCAGAGGGGGTTGGTAAGAACCATAGCTAGTTTTCCCTGGGATATTGGGCCCCACACTGTAGAGTACATCTCCCCAAACTAGTTTGCACTTGTGCCTTTTTGTAAAGTGCGATTTGTATCTGAATGTGTAATCTGTATTGGCTCTGCATGAAGAAGCTTTAATTTGCAGATATGGGTCAAGTCTAATGATTCCTTTTTGTGCTTTCCAGAGGGGTGGATTTGGCCGTGGAAGAGGGCAGCAGCCTCAATAAATCCGCAATGTTTCTGTAAAATAAAAATCTGTTGGAACTTTGGAATGGCTCTGAATTTTATTCATAGTTTAAATTCATTATTTTGTGGTGATGAAGTTACATTTGCCACCACACTGGAATTCTATACTGCCATCTACTGTTTTGGCAGCTGATCATGCTCCTACAGTAATCGGCATGATGACGATATTCTGTTTCTTTTAACCACTGCATGACGGTAGACCATTTATCAATGAGATTGACTTGTATGTCTTAATAGTGTGCTTGGCAATCATACTACTACCATCACCTAGATTAGGATTTGGATCCCAGTCCCTTAGAGCAACGCGCCACCATTTATGGAAATATGTTCATTTTCCATCTCTCCTCAAGTTAATTGAGCCATACATTTCCCCTTTTCATTCAGTCCTTCTGAGTCTGGCAATACCACTTTCAGCTCCAAATTAGCATGTTTTCATTGAATCGGATTAGACCGTTAGCATCTTGCCTGGTCTAATCCAATACAATGATATTTGCTAGTTTGGAGCTAAAAGTGGCGTTGCCAGACTCAGAAGAACTGGATGAACAGCAGAAAGGTATGGCTCAATTAACTCAAGGAGAGATGGAAAATGAACATAATTCCAAAAATGGTGGCGTGTTGCTTTAAGATGTGGTACTTATCTGGTAGCATATGAAACCTTAAATAAAACTGGATATGCCCAAAGCCAATGTTGGGTTATAGAAGATGCCGCCTTTGATCAAGTGTAACATTACAAAACTGGTGCTTCTTCCATCAGCTCAAACCAGATATATTTGTTACAAGCTAATGTGTCATCATTGGAACAAAAGGATCAGCCTCCATGTTAACATGGTGTCCTTATTAACAGGTATAATACAAGGCTAATACTTTTTCTTAACATGGATGTATAACCAAATGAACTTGTGTGAGAGCACAATGATTGAATTGGATAGGCATGGAATACACTTGTCTTGCACAAGTTGTCAAGGACTAACATCTGTGGTGATTCCCTTGAATGAAAAGCATGTGAACCAAACCAGATGACACAAATACAGACTTCTTAAGTTCACTAACACAAATTCCTGAATATATTCCAAGGGTATCCACTAGATGGAGCCTTTTCTAATGTTGACAACACTGGCTCTTCAGCTGCTGCAGTCTCCATGAGGGAGTGATTTGTGATCATAACACTAAACAGTTTGATAAATCCTGACGAGAAAACAATATATCAAAATTAGATGTCCCCTTAATTTTTCCACACATCTATACTTAAAATACATGCAGTGAACACACCAGTCCTGGTTATGGAATAAACACAGAAAGCTTGTGAAATACTGTTTCTTTTATTTGTTGGCACAACTATTTTACAATCTTTAGTCTTTTCATAACAGTTTGATCTACAATAGAAATAAAAAGGGATTATGAGTTTCATTTTTTTTTAATATTACATTTTCCAGCTGACAGATTGTTAGGGGACTTGGAACTAATTCAGGGACGTAATGAATGGATATGTAAGACCTGTACTTTTACCAGATCTCTGGCAACAGAAGGGCAAAACAAAAGTGAAAAAGAAAATAGTTTCAGATCATTAAACTGTTCCAGCCAACAACCCCTAGATGAGGTGAGGTACCACTTGTTTCAAATTGAGAAAGCCAAGGTCCCAACTCGTGTGTCATTGAATCAGTTTGTGCATATGCTTTTGGCCATCAGAAAAGTATGGGATGTACAGTACTGCTCCTATTGGTGGTAAAAGCGCAAGTAAAAACAGGAGCTTCTCATGACTTGTCACATAACTTCAACGTGGTGCAAGGAAAAGGCAGTTATCTTATGCAGACATTATGTCTGGTCAGTGTGAAAATGTCTTTCCTGGATTACAATGGAGGACATAGTTTGAACATATTCAGTCACTATAGCTGAACACCCCTAAACCCTCAATGGCTTACCTGACATGAACTGAACTTGAACTGACTGATTAGCCAATTCATGCCAGTCAGTGTCTTTGAGGATCAATATCTTGGGGCTTATTGGGTGGATATTGGATTTAGATCCTGCCCTGACAGGGAGTAAAGCTATGAAGTTATAATGATGTTGGCCCTGCCTGCAGTGTGGTGAGAGGATGGGTCACAACCACAATCATGAGTCTTTTCTTACTGACAATCTGCATTGTAACAAAATGTCAACATAATTTTGACTGCATGTGCTTCAAATGTTCACCATGTGAAATATTGTCAGTGAAGTCAAGCTACTGCCCACCAGACAACATCTATGCACAAAGACCTGTAACAGGTGGAATTTCTTATTTCACATTATCTGGTTGGAGCACCAACGAACTCCTTGATATATCTGAACATTTATAAAACGGTTAAGTTATTATTGAATTGTGCTGCAAGTCACTAAAAAATTATAGATATGGGGCAAAGATTTGAAATGATCTTTCTATCCGAGTTATGTGTCTAAGGAAGTGCTCTGCAGATACAATATCCTGTTTTGTGGGCCTCTTTCTGCAAACAAGAGGCTAATCATGCCTATACGAATGAGTTCATTTTTACTTTACTGTGAACCTGTTGAGGAGAAAGGCCACGTGGATTTCTATGGTAAAATGCAGAACAAGCAACTCCCATCATCAGAATCCCTTAGGACAATTTTGTAGCAAAGCATAAACATGTAGAAATCAACAACAACAAAAAAAAAGGTTTACCATGCTATTATGTCACTGAACTGCTGTGCTGTTGAAGCTATATGCATGTAGGAACTTATTGGCACATTTGAATCCAAGCAGTTTACTGTTACTGAAACAGGTGGCTTCTTAAATACGTACAGCGCATTGTCCTCTGTATGCCTGTAGATGTCAGTATTTTACTCTGTGAAATCAATTGATCTAAACCTAATGTAGCTGGGAGTGAATATCAAATTAGACAACTGTCCATGCTACCTTTCATATTGGATAAGATGCATTACTTGTAACATCCAGTACATATTGCATGTCGAAAGCAAGGTAAACTGGAGAGAAAATGACCATATAAACCAGACCCCATGTTGTCCACAAATGGAGTTTGCCTCTCAGTGTAGCACAACATTAGAAACTGAAATGAATGCAGATGAGTTGGTTAACCTTAAATTCTGCACCTACAGGGGAAAGGGGGTGTTCACATAGAACAAAACCTGTCTACTTGGCCATAATGCCATGCAGACCAGTAAAATAATGACTGGACTAAGGGGGGTGGTGTAATTTTCCGTTGCAATGCTGGTGGCTGGTGGCTCTGAAAACAACTTGCTTTTTGTTAAATTACTCAATGAGTGTCTCTCCTCAGACCAGATGTATGCATGGCCTTGGTTACAGAAGCCACAAATCAGATTACCACCTTTTGAAATACTGGACCGACAATCGTGGAGCCAATGTGACACACCATCATTGTCAATATTTATGAAACTGTTAAAGGAGATAGTAGTTTACTGTATGGGCTGACTTATATAGTAGTTTATACTTATACTACTTATATAGTAGTTAGAAATATTACCTCCATCACACTTACTCTCCACAGCACCAGTCACTGAGGCTTTTTTTGCGTCTGGGTATCAGATGTGCTTGAAACCTTCGGCTCTTTAGAAACCCTTCCTCACTACTGAGAACTAAAACTACAAATAGACACAACGTGATCATTTAAAAGGTCTCTTCTGTACGGTCTAATTTGAACTCGAATTTGTAATCTTTTTATGTTGTGATGACTATTGGTCCTTTTTCTACATATTCCTTTGCTCATTTACATATAAATAACCATCAGAGGCCAGCCAGCTGTTTGTGATTAGCTTTTAGATACGTCAGCAAGCACAAACACTCTCTCTTTGTTTTCCAATTGGTGCCAGCAACAGGGTCCAATCCTTTTTTTTTTTTTTTTTAAACCAGATTCCTCTCTCAAAACATTCCTTTAAGTATAGTTTATAATTTCCTACACATATTCAACAAATTAGATTGCAGTGGATAAGAGCTGGTACAGCTGCAGGATAGTTCATAAAACTGACTATGGGCCTGTCCCCAGGCATGCAATGGACTTGTGTTTCTTATTATGGGTAGAGGAAAACCTAGCAGGGAAACTCTTCTTTAGATGTTGATAATATGTTGGGACTTAGGCTATATCATATGCATCAAGAATCCTATCAATTGAACTATATAAAGCAGTTATAGCTGCATAAGCCGTGACAAATATTTAGTTGGGCAACTATTTTACAAGCTCACATTCTTTTCCTTCTTCTGACTTCAATGCAGCCAGGTTGAAATCAAAACTCAAATCAAAACTGATTAAAAACAGAAAAAAAGTGTAATATAGCAAAATGTGGGAAAAGTTCAAATTCACCAGTTTATCTTTGAAAGGGGGGGCGTCCACATAAGCATTTGATCCATCAAAAAAGTAAATTACAAACAAAATACCTAGAAATATTGTTAAGACAAAAATAAGAAAAGTGCCTTCCAAGAGATCAAATTTATCTAGTCAAAAATAACCAGAGATATCCAGTGTTCGATGGGAGACTACTACAATCACAGTGTAAACATTTGATTTGAATATCAAAATGGCTGAAACCACGTAAAAAGCAAACTGTGTCTATCCCCATCATGTGCCGTGTGAGAAGACCAAAACGCAGCCGAGTGCTTTCGCCCCTGCAGCAAGACCGCTGCCCTCTCACCTGTTTCCCTGGCATGAACACACACAACCTCACCAAGCCACACACACATACGCATACACACACAATCACACACAGACAAACCGACAAAAACCAACTATCACACACAAACACCATCGCACAAACACACACACGCGCACACACACAAACAAACAAACAAACATGCTCCAAGTGGTCACGTAATAGTAGACAAGTAAATCTTCATCGTCTGCCATAATCATCGAAATACTAATAAAATAAATAAATAATTATGCTACAGATAAGTACATGAGTAAAATAACAGGATGAAGAGAGGAATAAGAGGGCGGGTGGTGGTGGTTGTGGGGTGGGGTTGGGTTGGGGGTTGTTCAAGTGAGGCCCAAGAGACTGTGTAGGTACTGTGCAGAGATGCAGTTGAAGATGCAGCATCTACTGCCCAATAAATCTATCATGCAGCCCCAGCACTTCCTCCTGTACGTCCTGCCCACAACACCTTACCAATCAAAGGGTCAAAATGATGCATAAGGCTCATCGCTATTTATGTACTTTTTTGTTGTTGTTGTTTGTTGTCCTAAAAATTATTTTGAATCTGAAACATGAGAAAGTTCAAATATTTGAAATGACGGCCATTTGAATACAACTACTTCAGTTGACAAACCTATTGCAGAATGTCAATTAGGAATAAAAACTGTCAAAAAAAAAAAACAACAAAAAAACAATAATGAAATCAGGTATAAAGAATCCATGTCAATTACATCAAGTGAG
>JAUCNH010000168.1:14177898-14188088 GCA_032353275.1 Sardinella hualiensis | reverse complement strand
TAACTTTTGATCAGTATGGTCGAATTCAATAAAGCTTATGCCGTTGGAATCGTTGGAGGCCGACATTTTCGATGCACCCTATGACATAAATTTACGCCATGATGGATTTTCCGCCATTTTGAATTTTGTCAAAAGTGAAAGTAAAGTGGCCCTGATTGCATAGTCTGCCCGATTGTCACGAAACTTGGTGAAAAGGGTCTACAGAGCATGATCTGTCAGGGGTGTACATATTGTTTCCATAGGTCAAAGCGTTCACCTGTGGCAGCTAATCAAATTCCTCTGCAAAGCCACCAAACAGGAAGTAAGCTCAAATCTCGGAAACGCTTGGACGTATCAAGACAATATTAATGGGATGACTTAAGACACCATTCAAAGTAAACTCTGTAAATTTCGTGTCATTTGGTCACTAAGAGGTGTCGCATCTAGCAGAAATGCATTTAGCCTCAAAGCTCTGTACATGTTTGAAAACCGTCTACTTTCAGTGTCTCCGACACTTTTCACTGCCTCAATCAGTTTTGCGGGGCATATTCATTACTGACAGCATCGTCTGCACGCGACTTAGGTCTGTTGACCTTGTTTAAGGCCCGAACCCATTTACTGCCGGAAATTATTCTAATGTGCACAGGCACACACTTCTGACTTTGCTTTTGTGGAAGTGTGGCATGATGTACACTTTTCGCACTCAACAACCGCCATCTTCACCACGTAGCGGAACAGGCGGAGCCAAAACGGCTCGAACAAGAAAATAAACATGGCTACTGGAAACGGCATCAGTAAGTGCGGAGCGGACAGTGTACTTTGAAGAAGTGTACTCATGGAAGCGGCATCAGTAAGTGCGGAGCGGACAGTGTACTTTGTAGAAGTGTACTTATGGAAGAATGAATATCGGAGCACAGGGATGGAAGGATGAATATCGGAGCACAGGGATGGAAGAATGAATATCGGAGCACAGGGACGGATGAATATCGGAGCACAGGGACGGAAGGATGAATATCGGAGCACAGGGACGGAAGGATGAATATCAGAGCACAGGGACGGAAGGATGAATATCGGAGCACAGGGACGGAAGGATGAATATCGGTACACAGGGACGGCTGATTCAAGCATCCGGGAAATTTATGCGTTCTTGCATTAATGCGAACTTCTGAATTGGAACAGTACTTGGGCTGTTTTATGACGTTTTATGATGTTTCACAAGTTCACGAGAACGCAGTACAGACAAGTAAATGGGCTCTGGCATATTGATAAACGTCATAATCTCCACTGACAAGCCTTCGTTTAACCTCCTCAGCATCCATTTTGCATCTCTCTTGCGCTGATCTAAACACATCACCTGACCGCTCATTTACCGCAAACGTCATAGGGCCAGCCTGAGCCCGACCCGGGCCCGAATAAAATTATACATTTTAAGCCCAAACCTACCGGAACCCGTCAGGTCCCGTAAGGCCGGGCAAAGATTTCCAGCTCTACATTGGATTAGAGTCTTGTTGAAGGCCATTCTGTTGGGCCTGCAGAAATGACTCCTCAAACATTGTGTTCCAGGTTACGGAGTGTCTGCGGTATGCATCTCAGGTCTCCCAAAGGGGCATTAAAAACGCAGGGTATCAGATTAATAAGTATTCTCCCGGGTATGATGGCATGGCGGACATGGGGACACTTCAGCCCGCTAGCATGAGCCATGCGCTCACCATGCAAATGCAACAACAAGAGGTGGACACAGATGTTTGGGGAAACTTATTAAACTGATTTGTGTTCTGCATGTTGGTGTCTGGGTCACACTTCTTTAAAGGAACAGTATGTAGGAAATAAATGTAGCCTAAATTAATCATAAAATTGCCCTGATGTATCATCAGACATTAAGGAATCATGATCATTTCAATACTTACATAGCTGACAACGGTAATCCAGCCTGAATATTCCCATTACAAAAGTGAAGTTGAAGCCCCCCAATTTATGTTGATGTTGTCATTATGTGTTTACTATGTGTATATTATGTGTTTATTAGGTGAATATTATGTGTTTACTAGGTGTATATTGTGTGTTTATTAGGTATACATTATGTGTTCATTTACATTTACATTTATGCATTTGACGCTCTTTTCCAAAGCAACTTACAATGTATGCCTCACATTCACACACCAGTGGTGGCAGCTGCCATGCAAGGTGCCAACCACCGGGAGCAATTTGGGGTTAACTGCTTGCTCAAGGACACTTTGATGGGGGTCAGGCAGAGCGGGGCTCGAACCTGCAACCCTCTGGTTGCCAAACGGCACCTCTACCACCTGCGCCACCACCGCCCCATTTGAAAATTGAATTTAAATGGCATTTATAGTGTTTTTGGAAGACATCTTCATATATAATCTCCACACTTCACTTAGAAAAGCCATTGAATGTCAGATCTTGGATGATTTTGGAACTTTTTCAGGGTACAAAATCAATCTCCAAAAAACAGTTTGTTTCCAAATGTCATGTTTATAACAGGCTCATGTCTCTCTTATGTAGACCCCTTCAAATAAAGTGTTACCGAAAGAAGGGACAACGAAAAAAGGAGTAGCAACACATGCATGAATGCATGGCTATGCTTTCTTTCTTCTTGATTCAATTTTAGCCAGCACCTCTGCATGGATTTCTCGACATTTGTCTTGTTTTCAACAATGATGGAGTGTCTCTGCTCTTTTAGCAATTGATAATTATTACACTCCACCCTCCACCCAGGGTGTACCTGGGTCTGCCTTCAAATCTGTCAGGACATTTCAATTCACTCGACACCTTTCTCAGGATAACTAATTCACAGCCATTTCTAAATTCCCTGAACATGGATTGACAAGGGAGTACTGTGTTAGCAGTGTTGTTCAATGCATGAAAATGAGGCCTAATGATACTCAATCAGAAAAGAATAGCCAATAGTATACACTCTTTTGCTCTTTCCTATGAGGGAAATTTAGTATCTTTAAAAGCACATTTATGGACTTTAGGCATATTTTTGAAAGGTATTTTTCTGCACTTCTTTTCCACCTGGGTCTGATTAAATTTTAATTTAACATTTGTAGATTAAGCTTCCATTTCAGTCTTCCGAGAGGATTGACTGGACTAGTTCTTCACTTTAGCAGGACTGAGAAAAGTATTTTTAAGTAATGGTGAGACATGCTCATGGTAATACCCTAGCAGTAGCAAATTTTGACCAGTAGGTACGTCTAGCCATGCACCATGGCCCTCAGTAGGTCTATCATTAGTCCAATACCAAGGCCAATCACAATGCTCTGTCTTTGTCATTGGACGTGCTTAACATGATGATGACAGTGCTGCGACAGTGTAAAACAACCAAGGAATAGCGGTAGCATCGACTTGGGAAGAATTAGGTTTTTCTTTGACAGTTGAGCAGAAAAAGGCACTCAACTCATTCATTTCAAAGAAGGACGTATTTGCTGTTTTGCTGAAGAGCTCTGATTGGTCAAAGCGCTATGCAGTTTGATAGACAACAGCTGATTGTGTCCCATAGGATCCAGTCTATCAGTCATGGTCAGTCTATGCATTTCAAAGTTACAGTTTGGCTTGTCAGATCAGGTTACCATGATTCCAAGGATATCATATCACCCACTTGTCCTCTTGGTATAGGCCTACAATATAGTGTAGGGCTTAATATAAAAAGACCAAACCTTACCCCCAAACCACACATTTTTTTAATCAGGACACTTCACCTGTTCTGTTGAAGCATTAGAAGGCCAAAATAAAGACAGTATTAAATGTTTACTGATCCACAATTTCAAGGCACTGCTAGGTTATTTGGAAGAGTAAAATAGGCCATAAAAGTCTCAGTAAAGAGAGTTCATCAGACAAAAGAAGGAACTGCTATTAATCTCCTCCAATTATGAGCAATTGTGAATGTTAAATGTTAAATTACTGTAGGTCTCAGTTGTGAAAATAAAGGCAGGGCTACATACTATCCTCAATGCCATAGGTGTGTTTCCTCAAAGCCTCTGACCAATTAGGGGAGGTAATAGTGTGTTGCACAGCCTGCACTCCTTGTGATGTAAGCTCCTCCCTCTGCTTGGTCTATCCTTGCAAAACCCCACACCTGATATGTCCAATATCACAACCAGGTAAGGTTGACTACTGAGGTTCCTGACATGTTTTAGAGACTCTCCGGAAATATTTAACTTACCAACCAAGCACTAAGTTGACTTTGGCCCACTGCATCATGGCATTGGAAATGTTATGCCATTATGACAAGTATTCCAGGCTAATCCTTTACAAAATCTTTAGTCTGTTCGGTAGGCTACAGCTTAGCCCATATAAAGCCTAAACAATTAATTGCACTGTTGGTCTAAGACACCGTTTCATCATTTAGGCTAGGGACTGTTTGCAGCCAATAAGATAGTAACTTCTTCGTTCTCCTCGCTCTTACACTCTCAACTATTTGTTCTATTTCGCTTAGACCAAGGCAGAACTTAATTTCATATAGGGATACGAATAAACTTCCCTGGATAAAGAACAGCGCATATAGCCTAGATCTGCGCGCTGGCCATATATTTCGTGACTTCATCGCTTAGGGAGCGGATTGGTGGAGTACAGCCAAATCAGATCATGCACACGTGACCAGTCTTTCTGAGAATATTCCTGGAAAGTGCAGCGCTGCCCGAACACAAGGGAAACATTGTTTAAAATGGCCTACACGGACTGCGATAAGTCGAGTCAATTGGGATGACTGGTGACAACAGGAGTATAAATCTGTTTGGGGCGGCAGCGCGTAGTTTTGTTATGCGTAACAATTCCATTGTTTAAGAAAACTGTTATTTGCTTTAGTTTACGTGCGGACTGGTTGATTGTGAGCAAGAGGACATATAATTTCGCTTGACTCGACAACAAGAAGTAGGCTAAAAAAGGTAGAGTAGACTAATATTATTTTGTAACGTTAGACTACTTTCACTTAAGTGAGAGGTGTAGGCTACAACTCCCGTCGCACATTTCTATAACGTTTAACCTATAGATTGTGGAGACTGCAAATAACTCGTTCGACAGAAGAAAGCCAGGTAGGCTACTCTAATTAATGGACAATATTTCGTAAAAAAGAAAAAAAAATATATATATATAGGCTATAGCCTATATCGTAATTCAAGAATTAGTTGCTTAACGTTAGTTTGTAACATATGGTTGTTAGAAATAAAGCGATCAGTAAGCTAGGCTGTGAGGTTACAAACAGAAAGCCTTCAGAAGGTCTCAAGTTGTGATCTGGTGAATTTCGAGGAAACGAGGTGAAAAGGTTGCTAAGGTGAGTAGCAAATTATAGCCTTGTGGCCTATTTTGTTGGCTTTTAAAGGAAACTTAGAGCAAACACGAGTGCAAAATTTTAATTAATTTTTAAATCAATTAGACAATCTGTCTACCCTTGAGATATTTTGTTTAAGTGGAATTGATTTTTGCTCGAAGTAGACTTGAAAGTGTTGTGAGTGATTAAGCAAATTTCTCTAGTCATGACTGCCACTGCAATAGTGTAGTGTATGGTTATTTTTTCTATTTTAAAAGCCTGTCTGGTAGGCTGATAGGCTATTTGTTTATGTAGCCCAGGAAATTCTGATTTCCGAGCAAGTTGATATCTTTCTGAAGCTCAGAATGGCCACCACCAGGCCTATTTCAAGGGTTTAAAACCAGTGACATTTCAGCAATTTAACATGAGAACCAAAGCAAAAAATTGCCATAGCTTGACTTCAGTGTTTGACTATAGCTGAAAATAACTAGGCTATAGCTCTGAAATCATAACATATCCTTTTGCCAGTAAGTATTTTGCCAGAGGAGAGTGCTGATCAATAGTTTTCATTTGATGAAGCCTGTACATCTCAGTTTTGAACAAAATGTCTCTAGGCTTATGCCCACATGGTTCTTGCCCTTGTTTGCACTTCTTTAATTTGTCTGATATGGGAATATGAGGGCTTGACCTGAAATGGTCTTAACCCAATTGAAATCAATAAACAACGAACAGAGGCATTTTAATCATGAATGTTGACCAGTGGGAAGTGGGAGATGACTGTTAAGATTTCACTCAGATTCAGCATAATCTCAGATTGAGGTAATTGGTTGCGAAAACCAGGCTTCTTATCAATGGATAAGAAAGTGTTAAAGCAGCCTATGTTTTCTGCAGTTCTTGGAATTGGCCAGTTTCATTAGTGGCATGATATTTAGGCCAACGAGAATTAAATAAACAAATAGCCTTACTATAAACGTATTTCTTTTTTTAAGATTTTGGATGGGGCACACACAATGCGTAAGTAAGTCCACCGAGACTGAACCTGGCACGCTTTGGAGAGTCTGCCGAAGGAAGCTCAGACCCTTTGCTCGATCAGCGTCAGAACGCAGAGGTGTACCACCATCAACGGCTCTTATGATTCTTCCAGCGGCGCCCAATAAGTCCTCATCAACATCTGTGCAGCTGAAAAATCAACTGGACCTGAGCCAACGTGAATCAACCGTGGATGCCGAGGGATTTGAAAAAGCAATGCTGCACTTGAGCGAGTCTGGTAGGCTATATACTATACAGTAGTGCAATTTGATGTTTTTAGTTCAAGCTCTTTAGGTGAAGGGACACTCCTTCTGTCCCTCCTTCAGCTCTTTGCACTTAAGTGTTAATTTGTCTTGAAAGAAGCAAAACAGGAAATTGCACTGTGTTTGTTTTGCTACTTATTAATTTCCTTTTCAAACACTAACCATGCCTTTGCTTTTTTTCACCTTTTTTGAAGGCTGGTACTGGGGGCCATTAACAGCAGCTGAGGCAAAGCAGGTTCTTGATGCAGCTCTTGAGGGCGCCTTCTTGTTGAGGATGAGCTCAAACCCTGCATACCTCCTCACCCTCTCTGTGAGGACCAGTTTTGGACCCACACACCTGCGCATTGAGTATGTGAATGGAAAGTTTGGCTTTGATTCTGTGGCCGTGGCTCGTCCTCAGCTCAAGCAGTTTAGAGACGCGGTGGAACTGGTGCAGCACTATGCCCTGGCCTATCAGAGGACAGCAAATTCCAAGGAGGAGGCGAGGCCTGCTGAGGAGAGTTCCTTGGAAGTGGCACCTGAGACGTTGCAACTTAAGCTTACCAAGCCTCTCCTCAAAAAGCCTGGTAGTCTCCAACATCTCTGCCGCAAGGTCATAAACCAACATTCACACAGTCATACTGACTTGCCCCTGCCTGAAAGGTTGAAGGATTTCCTTTTTGAGTATCCATTTATGTTGTAGGACCACACACCATTGTCAGCCCTTAGAAAAAGGCATTGATGGCTCAAACAAATCAGGTTTGTCATCGTAACCATCATCTCTCTGCAAATATACAATGAGTGTTATTGATAGTTTGTTGCACAAATGGCAAAATCTTTGGCTGCGTCTCATATGGTGCACTTGCACTGCAACACTGCACAGTATACACGGCTACTTATGGCCATAGAGTGCATTTGTCACGTGAATTGTTGTCCCAGATGGAGCACTTAACTGAAAACACTTAACAGAAGTGACGAACAGAACCGCTGTTTAAATCGTGATCCCAAACAAACATTTAGAATGCACCAAAACATAGTGTTTGCAGTGTGCAAGTGCGCCATTTGAGACGCGGCCTTTGTCAATGACTTGTTTAGCACCAGTAACTTAGTATGACTCAGTGCTGCTATCAGTGTAACAATATAAACAATACTAGATAGAAAGAATCAAATGCCTTAACAGTATGAGTACTGATGCCATAGTTGACCTATTGCAGTTGTCTGCCACTTTCCCAGGGTTTTTCCTTAGGCTACCAACTAGGGTTGTCAAAAAATGTAACAGTTTGGATACCAACAGTGCTGTCCTCACCTCCTCTAGTTGACACACCATTTCACACAGTACTGCTGCAGGCACATAGCACCTCTCACCGCTAACTAGCAGTTGGAAATGTGCCGATTTAACTATCAGAACATGCCCATGGCTGCCGCTGAAGAGCCATCATGATCCGTTTTTTCCCTTCCCGTTGGAAATTTTATTGTCATGACAACCCTGCTACCAACATTCATTGTCTGAAGTAATCATAAGTCGATTATCTCTGTGTTATAGTGTTCTGTACCTTAGCTTTACATAGTTGCTGTGCCTTCGATGATGGAAAACATTTAAATACATTGAATAGGATAGCCGGCACTCTTGCATATTACCAGTATACAAACGCAGCTTTAACTGCCCCAAACCCCACTGCATTGTCCATATTATGTACCATTTAATATCACTTCCGGGACAATCATTTTCCATTGACACCAACACCAAACATGGCCTGCATGTCATTTTAAGCATCTGATTCCATGTGTTGCTAAAATCATAGTTTACCCACCTCATATCTTACCATACTGCCCTGGAATGGGCTGAATTTAAATGATGATTATTCCCCAAAACAGATACAGCCCACACACTTTGATCCCATAGTCTTTTTTTCAGGGAATTGCTAATTACAGGAAGTAGAAAATGGTCCATTCTGTTATTTCTTAAATAAAAAAATAAAATAAATAAAAAACACTTCATAATAATATAGACATACAGATATGAACTGAGTCTAAACAGTCCTGTTATCCCAGCCAATCAGCATGGTGCAATCCCACGGAGGGGAGGGATATAAGGAGACTGACACTTCAGCTTACCTAGAAACCAAATGCATCTTGTATTACACCAAACTTTATATGACAAAAACAAATATGACTTAGTACTTCTGCCAATGAGTTTGTGTGTATTTAATGTAAAGAGGGTTGCAAGTTTAGTGTCCTTTGAAGGGTATCAGCTGGAGTAGTAGTGCAGGCTAGGATTGAATGTCTTGGATGGACTTCTAGTATGAAATCAGTGCATGCTGCTAATTTATTTCATGATGCAGGTTGTGGTTGAAGGTAACTGTGTCACTAGTGTCTTTTCGTATCTCCTGATGTGAACTTTAGGTTTATTCTAGCTTGTATCTTGCAGTAGCCAAAGACTAATGGTTGTAGATCAATACAAGTGTTATCGGTTGAGCGTTTTAAACATGCTCTCCAGGGTGGTGGAGGTGACTTAATTTTGTGATGTAGGCTATTTGTGACATGGTTTTAAGAATGTGCTTCATTTTTATATAATAATTTTTGAAAGAGTTGCCTTAAGAAGCTTCCATGATCCTTAAGGAGTCATTAAAAGAAAATGCAGAATAAATTGACAGGATAGGCGAATATTGCATGCTGTGCAGCAACATGCATTCAACCATTTTTTTACAACCCACATTTAGAGGCAGATGTACTGAGTGTATTCCTCTTTTCTTTTCTTTCTGTTTGTGAGTTACTGCCTGTATTTTATTTGATGGTACCTTACAACCATAAATTTCCTTATTTGTTTATATTCTTTTTAATGTCATCAGTGATTCCACAATTCCATACAATCATGATTCAATAGCATTGTTCAGTTGCAAAGGATGCAGCCATTTGAATAGGCACAGTGTCGATGAACTGTCCATGTCATTGTTTGCATCAGTCTCTGACATATGCACGTCTGTCCTTCATTCTGTCTTTCTAGTTTTGTCAGTTTTACATTTTTACTGCTTAAGCGTAAACCATTGACTTTGACTATTGGACTACTGGTCGCACAAGAGATTGCTGTATGCACAATGTTTTCAGTAAGTGGGCATTGACATTTTATGAATGTGAAATGATTACATACATCAAGAGAAATATTGTGACCAACAGGCTGGCCACAAACATCACAAACCAACCTGTATTTAAAGTGCCTCTGAGATATGTTGGTGTACAGCTCATCAAATAAACTTGATGTCTGTCAATTAGGCACCATGGACGAGTACTTTGTCTTCCTCAAACAAATAATATTAAAGAGAAATCCTCTACTCTGATGCATTATAGGCTATGTTTTCCTATTGTTGCATATACTTATTTGAATGGCCAAACAATATGAAAGCTGTTTATGCACATGAAATAAATGTGATATAACCAACAAATCACAACCAGTGCAAACAGTGAAAAGTGCATGCACAACACTGTATGCGGGTAAATGTGTAATTTAATGCCTGCTCATCATACATGTTAGCCTGGCGACGGCGCCATCCTGTGTTCTCCGTACATAGTCTGGCCAAACAAGCCCAGCTCGGTTCGCTAACGGTTTAGCCAATCACCAAACAGATTCGCGAGCGAGAGCCTGAACCTCGCACATTCCAAAAGGTTACAGATTGGTT
>JAUCNH010000168.1:12746893-12757049 GCA_032353275.1 Sardinella hualiensis | reverse complement strand
TTTTTTCCTATCTGCGTGATGTACCCTCAGTTATCAGCGAAATAATAAAATGTACAAAAACTTGCCTCTTTTCTTAGAGTGGACAAATGGGCGTATACTGCCACCATGTGGTTTTAGTAGAGAGCCGACCATATGACTAAATACTACAGCTAATTAAAATGAAATAGTCTTCATTATTAAGCTTGATATCATTC
Organism: Sardinella hualiensis; assembly: GCA_032353275.1. NCBI lineage: Eukaryota > Metazoa > Chordata > Actinopteri > Clupeiformes > Clupeidae > Sardinella > Sardinella hualiensis. The sequence continues at coordinate 12,756,855 of JAUCNH010000168.1, read as the reverse complement.
AATGTCAGGGCGAAATCTATCATAGCTTGGGGGGTTGTACTTTATTAGAATATTTATTTGCAACCAATCTAGGTCATCATCCCTGCGACTGTATAAACCAGCCTACATTTCCCATAAAGCATTTGGAGTACCACGGCCAGCTGATTGTCAGTAGTGTTCATGGCGATGTCGGAGATTTACAGGGAATGTCGCATCCCGCAGATGGAGTGTGGGAAGAAATCCTCCTCTTTTTCAGACAGGTATTTGAAGTTGCTCATAGGGGACATTTAATGTACTATTTCATCAAAGCAGCGGTCTTTGCTCGCCCCTCTGACCTGGCAAGATTGTGACGAAGCTCTGTGAGTCATCGGTTGAAACCGCGTGATATTAATTCTGCAAAACTATTACATGGTAATTTTTGGCAAAGATTATCGAGGAATGTGAAATCATGAAGAATGCCAACGACAGTATCTATTTTTCTATAGACTACAACTATGTAGTCTATTTTTAAAACTAGGTGAAGGATCGGTTGTGCAACTATGGATTGGCTGTGCAACTATGGATGCGCATGACTGATTTGTGTCCTATGGCTTTTGCAGTGGCATCCTGTCTGTCTGCGCCTCAGTATGTTGTCTACACCAGAGAGTTTGCTTTTTTGTGACGTTAATGTAAATTTAGTCTGTAACGTTGCTTCATTGTAAACGTGAAAGCACATACAGTGTGTAGCCTAAACATCTTTGACATCTTTGAGTTAAGTGTGTCAGTAGTAGCAGGTATGGCCACACACACATCTAATAGGATTAACGGGCAGCTGCGGGCTGCTCTTAAAGGTCCAGACTGCAGATAATAAATGCACCTCATCGTCCCGACTTGAACGACACAGTTTTACATAACGTTATAGCCAATGCACAGGTTAAGGAGGTCATATTCTGGCTTTATTGTTCGTGCTGGTTCCAGTTCAGAGGGCAATCTCTGAATGTTAAAGAGGCTACTCCTGTCAACTTTCTCTGTATACATCACTATTGTCATAATGTCATAAGTGATTAGTTGAGATGTTATTCACTCTTGCTTTTTCATCCTATGTCTGATGTCCGACTTCTTGACCCTGGCCAGCTGACCTACTAATACATTTAGTGCTGGTGTTGGATCAGTGGTGCTCTGCACTTATTCTGTGTAGTGTGTACTGACCTAAATACCTGATCCGAAATCATCCATACTTAATTTATAGTGTGCGTTACAAACTGGTACACTAGAGGGCAGGCTGTGGCCATCTGAGTCTCTTGTCATAGGCATAATGATAGTCAGGTAGGAGAGCTAGGTGAATGTGATGTGTCACAGCAGCTGAGCTCAGGTCTTCTTCAGGAAAGACTTCTCCCAGACAACAATGCCCAGGTGAACTTCACAAAGTCAGCTTCAAATTCCGATTCTGAACTTGACAATAAGGAATTTCAAACCCAAATGCTGAAAAGGAGGCTGAAAGCTTCTATCATTTGACAACATTTTTTCTATATTTAGGCTACTGTGCACACAGACCTAGAGCAGCTAGACAACATAACAACAATTTTCAGAATTGTCAGCAGGGCAAACAACCTTCAGTATTGCACTTTGCTGTATTATTATGATGGCTGAAATACGATTAAGACAGAGGCTTAATTTCCTTTCTGTAGATTAAAAAAAAAAACAGTCCACACTCCAGAGTACCTTTTGTTCACATGACGTTTCATGCCTTGTCACTCTCTCTTTCACTCTCTCAACACACACACACACACACGGACACAGAGGATCAGGAGGAGATGTTCTCTGACTGACGCCTGATGGGCGTTTATGTCGTTATTTATACCAGCCTAACACTTATCACCTGCCACGATCCCCTCTAAGCCCCTTTCGCTCTCCCACAGCCTCCTCGGGCAGGTGGGGACTTAGAGGAGAAAGGAAACAAGACAGCAGGAGTGGAACCTGGAGTTCACTCTCACACTTGGACAGAGAGAGAGAGAGAGAAAGAAAGAGAGTGTGAGTGAGAGAGAGAGAGATTAGGAAAGGCCAAAAGTGTCTGTCTGAGGTGAAATGTCAGACAGATTCAGAGCAGAGAGATAGATTCTTTTTTTTTTCGTTTGTTTTTTTCTCCACGCTGGCCTCTTCTTTTCCCTTCATCCTGTCCCTGCTTGTTCCTGCCTGTATATAGCAGGACTTTTGCTACTGTATGTGTGCCTGACATTTGTGTCTTGGCAACAGTGGCACTTTGGACAGGGCTCTTGTTTGTCTGTCCACACTCGGTGGGAGAGGAGAAATCTGCTGGCCGGGTCTGTTGAGGATATTTTGCTCATTTGGACAGCCAAGTGTCACCGATGGAAGGCGGGCGGCAGCCTTACTCAGGGGCAGACATGACCACACTGCCTGGCTACACTGGCGCCAGGATATCTGGGTGCTGGGCACTGCGTTCTGATGGAGGGTATGTGAATGTGAATCAGTGATTTGTACAGAAGGCTACTCTTTGTTAAGCTTTGTTGTATCTTTTGGATAGAACCCTACACTTCATAACATTCATAACAAAAGCGAAGACTGATCAGTATATTCTTGAAAGTGATTTTTAAAAAGAAATATTCTACAGGTGTAATGTTTAGCTTGTGTAATCTATCTAAAAGGATCAGATGACCTCAATGGGTGACTGAAGTTCTTTTTGTCTTTTCATGAAGAGGTTGGATTCTATGAGTTGCTGTGTAGTTGGGGCACTGTTTGGTCTCTGACTCATCTAAGAATTGCTTGTGATCACTAGCTTTTGAGCGAACAACTCAGGCTATATCAGAAGGAACAGAGGACCGTTTTGTTTGTTTGTTCCTCCACACCTCCTCATGTTCTTTGAGACTCGGTCATAAGAGCCAGAGGAACTCCAAAGCTTATTTGATGAGAGTGGTAAATAAAGCAAGCTGTCAGGAAGAGATATTGGCAGCTAAAGCCAGTTAGCTGCCCTTATGTAATGACTTCCCAGGCTTGTCCCTCTTCATTGCCAGTGTGAGGAACACTTTAGCTGATGCACATATTTTGGATGCTGTCCACCAGAGAGATCTCGCTTGATTGATTCTCCATAGGAGGACCTTTTCTGCCGTTGTCATCCCCTGGGTTATGTTATGTGTATGTTTGTATGAATTATGTATCATATTTCTTATCCATCTATTTCCACTGCCTATTGACATGCCCTCTTGAGGAGCTCTGTTATATATAAAGATTGTGATCATAGTGCTGATGGAGGCTATGCAGAAGATGCATCATCAAATGATGTCAAGTATGATTTAGGATTAAGTGTGCATAGGAATCACTAAAGGGAAGTCCAACTTAAATATTTGTTCAACCATGAACGTTTTGCATCAGACCTGCATCATTTCCTGCAAAAAGACAGATATTGGCCCATTATCCCGTCATGGAAGATGCACTGTATTTATTAAAGATGGCATGCTGTTTCAGTACACAAGAGCATGGTTCACTCAGACTTGAAGTGTCATAAACTCAGAAGTAGACGTCATGTCTGCACTCCTGACACATGACTACAACTGTACCGTTGTTTGTTTGTTTTTGTTTTGTTTTGGGTGATGTCTTAGTGGCAGTGGCGAGGATTCTCTAGACCGGCTTCTTCCCCCGGTCAACGCCCCACGCAGGAAGAGCACGACTCTGAGTAAGACAGAGCCTCCACTCCTGCGCACCGGCACACGCACCATCTATACCGCTGGACGGCCACCATGGTACGACGAGCATGGAGCTCAGTCCAAAGAGGCCTTTGTCATCGGTACGAGCACTCTATGTCCCTTCCCCTCCTTTCTACACACACACACACACACACACACACATGCACACACACACCACATGCTCTTAAAAGTCACAGGCTTTATGTTCTTTGTTTTCCGGTAACAGGAATAGAATAATTTAACCCACACATAGTAAATACAAAATGTTCATTTTTAAAATTTTACAACTGAAGTCAGTTGTCAGATTGTCAGTTCTCTTTGTTATGTTGAATTTTGCTGAGGTTTTTACCCATACTTTCTACTCACCAAAGTGCTGAGTCATACAGTAGCAAGTAGTGTGACTGTGTGTATAGATTAAATGTTTTTTATTTGCTGTTGACTGTTTGCCAGTGCTGCTTAGAGTTCCCCCAGCATGTCTTTGATGCTTGGTGCCTCACCCACAGGGGTTCAGGGGTTCTCTGAAGGTCGAGCTTCTACCTGATTCTCTTCCCACCCAAATTTTGTTTCGTTCAGCAGTTGCTGAAGGTTAACATGAATCGCAGGGGAGCGACTCCCACGCTGTAAACCTCCTCTTGTCAGAGTGTCAGAGTGCAGGTCTGCCATCTGTGGAGGTGCCTGGAAAGAGGAAAAATACTACTTTCATACACCACTTGTTGTGTTACAGTGTTTTGTATCATAAGATCACAGTGTAATGCTTGAGCAAAATGCTAAATTTTCTAAGCCCATGCAATGAAAATGAATACGTAACAGTTGGGGAGATCAGCAACCTGTTAGTTTTTTCTGTATTTTTTTTCTTACTTCAGCACAGTATAAATGTGATTGTGTTTATGAGTTTGTGTTTTCCTGAGGTTGTCCGACTGCAACCTGTCGTGTTCTACTTTTGTGTGTATTTAGGGCTTTGTGGTGGCAGTGCCTCAGGGAAGACCACAGTGGCCAACAAGATCATAGAAGCTCTGGATGTACCCTGGGTAGTCCTGCTGTCTATGGACTCCTTTTACAAGGTCTGTCTCTATGCGTGTCTATGTCTGTGCAACTATTTGTGTGTGTGTGTGTTTGTGTGTCTGTGTGTGGTATGTGTGGGTGTGTGTGTGGCATGTGTGGATGTGTGCATGAATGGGCACTAATCTGTGAATGCCTGTGTCCTGTGTGTCCGTTGCCTAATCATCTGGGTCAGTTGTTTGTGAACAGGGCCAGGTAATCTCTTGCCTCACTTCCTGTCTGTTTATAGCACGCTAGAGAGCATGGCGTTACATAGCACCCTGTGTACAACTCACCAAGCAAAAGGCGAAAATTTACTTGACCTACTCTACAAACACCATGACAGATTACGTGATTGCATAGCACCCATTAAGTTTCACATGCAGGAGCAATTTTTAAAACAAATGTTGTTGATGATCACTCATGGAATGTCTGTTTGTTGCATGTTTGTCTTGGAATGAAGACCAATGTTTTCCCATGTAAACACACGCTAGCAAAATGTAGCACATTTTTCAGAAAGCCAAAGTCACAACTTTTTTGAGATTTTTTTTGAGAATCGAATTCTACTCAGTCCCAACCAGTGGACAGCAACCTGCTGTGGAGTTAAAAAGTTTCTTGTCCCTCCCCACAGGTTCTTTCTCCAGAGGAGCAGGCCTTGGCTGCCAGTAATGATTATAACTTCGACCACCCTGGGGCCTTTGACTTTGAACTGCTGGTGACCACCCTGAGGAAACTCAAGCAGGGCAAGAGCGTCAAGATCCCTGTTTACGACTTTACCACCCACAGTCGCCAGAAGGACTGGGTCAGTACAGTGTTAATTCCTACAGCTTGTCTACATTTTAAGATCTTAACACTGTCATTTACCACAGTAACAGTCGTAGTGTGCTTTCGATTAATATAAAATAAAATAATATTTAGCAGCTCTGAAAACAGTGACACAGAAGTGTATGGAGTAAAAAAATATATATATTAATATATAAAGTATATTAATATAATATTCTTCTTATTGTAGGCTAATATTCCCCATTTGGTAATACATAGCTTAGCACAATCACTGGAAGTATATGGTACCATTAGCATCAAGCTAAAAGTGTCCACTTGACGGAATATCAAATATCAGTATATATTAAATATCAAATATCAATATATATATATAATATAATATAATATATATATAATATATATATTAAATATCAGTTTTGCACTTGGTGAATTTTAGGTAATTTTTAAAGTGCTTTGTAAATAAATTTGATGATGTTTTGTTCCATTCCATTGGTATGTTAAATAAGCTTACACTGTCAAACTAGGCATTGCAGACACATAGAAAAAAAATGCTATGTGTTTTCATGTTCAACTAAAGGTTGACTACATATAAGCAATGTCCCGAAAAAAGGTGGCGCATCCCTTTAAGAAGTAAAGTGACATGTGCTAAATAAATGGTTCCCAGCAGATAAGCTTTCTTACTCCAATGACACTTCAGTGCATTCAGTATGTTGCTGCACTTTTGCACTATTATGGCAAATCAAGTGGCAGAAATAATATTTGTCATAATTTCTGTCCTGAACTCAGAGGTTCTTCTCAACACCAGAGTTATGAAACCATGGTGACCACCACACCTTATTCATTTAATGTAAATTTTTCACATATCCCTTCATTTGCGGTCAGCTTAGGCTTGACATTTTGAGTTGGATACTCGTGAATAATTCTTGCTTCATTTGGTCTTTCAGAAAAACCTCTATGGTGCCAGTGTCATCATCTTTGAGGGAATCATGTCCTTTGCTGATAAGGAGCTTTTGCAGGTGAGGGACCTTTTGAATTTTTTTTTTCTTTTTCCGATTTAGGCTCCTCTTCTACAGTACTTGTGCACTATGGCTGCCGCTATTGAGATAGCTGCCTGGTGAAGCTTCTGTGCATTAGAGGGGGAGAGGAACACAGATAAGGCCAATAGGCAGAAAAGGCAGACGAAGAAAATGAAACTCTGAAGATAGCAGCGAGTAGGACTGCACGGGTCTCTCTTTTTTTTCTTAAGATTTAATAGCGGATGCAGCCAGCTAGCAGCTCTGTATTTGAGCCGGGTGTTTCAGATCATCATTCACTGCTAGAGGCCTTACGGCATAATTATAACTTACCCATACTGATCTTTACTGAAATTAAACTAATTTTCAGTCAAGATCAGCATACAAACAGTATGTATGCAGACGGTGTAGCATTTAAAAAAAAAAGCTCTTTGTCTGTCCTACTTGTAGCTCCTGGACATGAAGATCTTCGTTGACACAGACTCAGATATCCGTCTGGTACGGAGGCTGAGGAGGGACATCACAGAGCGGGGACGGGACATTGAGGGTGTCATCAAACAGTACAATAAGTTTGTAAAGCCAGCTTTTGATCAGTAAATCGAGCCCACTATGAGATTGGCAGACATTGTTGTTCCACGCGGTAAGTGTTTTCACTGATGGTTGTGCACTATTGTTTGGGCGCTCACTCATGGTCACAACGGGCTGTTAATACTAGTGTCAAGTTTGCTGTCTTTTATTTTTTTGTTGTTGTGTCTGTTTGTTTTCAGTACTTACAGTACATGCATGTCTGTCACTTACAGAACAACTTTGCTTTGCTTGCTGTATGCACTGCTGCATTGCTTAGTGGTACTTATTGCTCAGCATGTCTAATACTGTACATATGTGATCTGTGCCTCCCCGCTCCCTGAAAAAATACCCAAACAATGTTCATGATCAGGTGGGGGAAACATGGTGGCCATAGACCTGATTGTCCAACATGTTCACAGTCAACTGGAAGAGGTGAGCAGGGAGTATCATGGGGAAACACTGACAAGGACTTTACGTTATACAGATATATTCACACGCGCACACACACACACACACACACACACACACACACACACACACACAGCACAGATGTAGTAAATTACAAAGACTAAGCTAAACCTACCAAACTACACTACACAACCACTTCCTGTCTGCACAGGCCTTTATAAATAAGAGCAAGACATCTCCTCTGCACACACACACACACACACACACACACACAAACACAGAGATAAATTACTGCGCCAAACTCCACCATACAGCCAGTTAGTTTATTATTTTCTCACTTGTTTCTCTGTCGTTTCTTTGTCCTCTTTCTCTCTCTTGCTCTTAATGCAGCGTGAACTCAGTGTCAGGTAGAGTAGATTCTCCCTTTCATCCCTCCATCCTCCCCTCCTCTTTCTCTCTCTCCTCTGTGTCATCTCATCCGTCTTCCCATGAGCCTCCAGTTATATCAACAAAGGACCCAAGTTCTTGAAAAGATTCCAGAGTTATCATAATAGGCAGTCCCTCTTAACTCCAAGGGGGTCAGGAAATGATTCTCCATTCATTTAAAATTCATGTGATTGGGCTTTGCAAGAAAATGAACCTCCAGTGAGGACCCTGCTGAAAGTCACCCAAGTGTGCTGACTCCATCCAAGACCCAGCCATAGCAACGTCTCACGAGGGAGTGTTTATTAGATGCTCTGTTGTTGAAATATTTGGAGGCCATAACTGTCAACCCTTAGGCTCCTAGAAAGTCTCTTCTGCCTGAGACGGCGCGATTGCAGCAGTTCTGAATGTGTTTCGGTCCCCATCGCTTGTTGTTTTGTAGCAATTGCCATTTCTCCAAAAAGACAAGTCGGCCCCCGAAATTCGTGTAATGAAATCCAGCATCATCTGCTGATGTAACTTTGTCAGCGAGACATTAGTTACTGTAGATGGCTAGACTGAGGTTGCTGAGGTTGAGAGTGCCTGTGCCAGACACTTGGAAGCAGACTTTTGCACCCTCATTAAAATCTCAGTCCTCAGATCTGTCTCCGAGAGAGTCACACTGTGTTCCCGTAGCAGATCATGTCCTGTTCCCTGTTCTTGTTCCATTTTGTTTTGTTTTTCAGAACTTTTTTGGAGGGACGGGAAATTGAAATAATAGGAGGAATGTTCCTGTTTCTAATGGCTTTTTCTCCCTCTGATACATGCTCTGATGTACTCATTCATTCGTAATCACCCACACTCTCTCATCATGTCTTTTTTTACTTCTCTCCCTTTTCTCTCTCTCTCCCGCTTTCTCTCTCTCTCTCACACACACAAACACACACACACACTCAAAAACAGAGCAGTGCTGGCTTCGGCCCACCAGACGCAGCCCCTGCCCCAGACTCTCAGCGTGCTGGAGTGCACCCCACAGGTCCGAGGCCTGCACACCATCATTAGGTTGGACTGCATCTCACTTCCTTTTTCACATCTTTTCTTCACAATCCCTTCTATTCTCCCTCTCTACTGTGTGCTTGCAGTTACTCTGACATGCTGTTTGGATGATAGTACTCTATGCCATACATCAACACAGCATTTTACCGTAGTAATTATTTAATATATACAGTATACATGTATGTCAGAAATACCTTACATGTGTGTACATGGGCAATTTCATGCAAAACGGTCATATCGAATGCACCAACATGCAATGCAATGGTATGGTATGATGTGATTGCTTGAAATTCGAGCATTCACTCTTTTTGGTTGTTGAACTTTCCACATAATCACTTGCATCATTCAAAGCCATACCATTTTGTTGCCATTATGGACGTGACCATTTTGGATATATATATATACAGTATATTCCAGTCATCTGTCGTTCAGTGGCAACAGACCTCATGGCGTAGGACAGTATGCTAATTTGTATGGTATTATTAGTAACCTCACCGGCACCCTGCTGCGTATAGCCTCACTGAGGTGATGTATTGAGCGCAACCCTAGCGCTCCCTCTGTAATAAGGATGCATGTCATTTTAAGCAAAGAGTGGCAAGACAACTGTGTCATGGCTAATGGCTGTCTTGAATGAATCCAGGCAGTTTTTTCTAACTCTTTTATCTTTTTATCTGCCTCTCTCTTACTCAGAAATAAAGAGACTAGTCGAGATGAGTTTATCTTCTACTCCAAAAGACTGATGCGCCTTCTAATAGAGCATGCTTTGACCTTCTTGCCATCCAAGGTGTGTGCAATGTGTGCTTTTGTCATGTCTTATAAATATCTGCATGCCATGTGTGTACACATATGTAATAGCAAGGAAGCTTATTGTCACATCCGTATGATTACTGAATGTAAAGAATGCAGTCTATCAGCCTATAAACGGGGGGTGGGGATAGAAAGGGATGTCCATGTAATGTGTGTGTGTGGGTTCGTGAGGGTGTGTGTGTGTGTTTGTGAGTGTGTGTGTGTGTGTGTGTGTGTGTGTGTGTGTGTGTGT
>JAUCNH010000168.1:12675651-12686308 GCA_032353275.1 Sardinella hualiensis | reverse complement strand
GCATACTAGGATGTGCAGGTGAGTCCTGTCAAGGTCTTCATCACATTGTCGTGTCTGAGACAAGATTCTGTGAAACTAGTAAAAATGTATCATTAGTTCAGTGTTCACTTCCACTGACTGGTTCACCGCTGTAGGTGCTACACCAAAAGCCATTCACCCCCTTGTTCATCACAAGCTGCTGGGGTACATATAAATTAAGAGGCAAAGCCCATAAGTCCATCCTTAGAAATATGCAAAAATTAAGTTGTACTTGGGCAATTAAGTAATAATTAAGCTGTGTATTAAGTAAACTCTGTCAAATTGTAATTTATATTTTATTTTAAAACAAATCAAGCCTCAAAAATCCAATTGAGTTGGACTGATAATAGTTTATCAAAATTATATAAATATATATTTCTGTAAATTCATCGCAAATAGACTTTGAGGGTTTTGCTTCTGAACTCTTCAAGTGTTTATAGAGGATATTCACTAGGCTTAGGGAGGAAGATCAAGTCCCAAATATAGCAGGTCTACATTCATGTCATTATTACAGGCTAATGCCTGGCAGTGCCAACACATCATTGTGTTGATGTGAGGATCGTACTGAATATTATAAACAAAGCATGCAGAGATAAAAAACGGCACTACATGGCATGTGTGTAAAATATCCAGACAAATGCAGAACTAATGTTAGCCTATTATTTAAGAGATGAAAAAGCACCCTCTTCATCGGACAAACATGTTTAGCACTGTAACAAAGTGCTTACAGTAATAGAGTTTTCAATCATACCTTTTTCAGTATTTACAGCGCATCTGTACACTGTAAGAGAATCCATTTGCAACCATGAATGAGGGCTAATAATGTGTTCCATTGTGGGCACTGTTTGTCTGCTACTGTAACAAATCATCTATGTCACATAGACTATATGTTCACACTGGCACAGATAGACAGATAGACAGATAGATAGATAGATAGGGAGAGAGAGAGAGAGAGAAAGAGAGAGAGAGAGAGAGAGAGAGAGAGACTATAATCCAGAGGGAAGTGAAGGTGTCTAGTCGCTTATGTGTTTTTAATTGACACTAAAAACTATACACCATACACAGCGAGGTCATTAATAGGCCTACAAAAAATATAATCACTCAGGTCAGATCCAAGGGAGTGAGAGGAAAATGTAATGTGAACTAGTGTGAAATGTATAGGTTATGTTTATGTGATGAGTCAGTAGGGGACAGGTGGAACCTGGAAATTATCAAGCCAGAGAGAGAGAGAGAGAGAGAGAGAGATAGCTGTTTGAGACTGATGGCTGAGGGCAAAGTGAAAAATATTCTATGGCAGATCCTAAAACACTTTCAGCACCACAAGCCCCCCACCACGGTTTAATGACAAATATTGCAAGACAGAAGGTTTGGACAAGGTGGACATTATGTTACCTTTTTAGCACTGTGTGTTACATTCTCTACAAGATGCACACATTTTTAAAGCCTAAAACTGAGTTCAGGGACTATGATCAAGGGCTATAGACATAAACTGATTAGTACATAAAAACACAACCAGGGCAGTTGTCAACATGCTAGTAATTATTTTAATGAATGTCTACAATCTCTTAAATAACAACACATATTTAACAATCTCTTCCCTTTTGAAAATGACATGTTTATGTTTTTCAGCAGAAACATTGTTTTGATGTGGTGGATTAGGCTATGCCATCTCTCCTCATCTCATTGGACATCAGTTAATCCCAGCAGGGTATATCACCACAATGAATTCTCTCGAGGAATAGGAGGAAAACGACGGCCTATCGTGGTGGAGATATGAAAAAGGAAGCGATGTTCCAATCTATCAACTCCAACATTGACGTGTCTCAACTCCCAGTTTGGCCCATGCATTGCGCTGTCCATGGTGATGAAAATAATGTGCGCGCACTCAAACATTCCAACACTGGCTACAACTGCAGCGACAACGAACAATCAACTGTCCTGAACAGGAATATTAGTTCATCTCGTCAAGACACATCGAGGAAGCCCCGCGCTGTACGACTGAGCATGAATGCGCGGGAACGGAAGCGGATGCACGACTTAAATGATGCTCTGGACGAGTTGAGGTCCGTTATCCCGAACAGGCCCAGCCCCACTGTGAGAAGACTATCCAAGATTGCCACGTTACTCTTAGCAAAAAATTACATTTTAATGCAAGAGCAGGCAATACAAGAGATGAGGAAACTACTTGGAAACCAAACTGTTGTCTGGACAGGACACCCCTTTCTCATGCAGTTTTCTGGATACTCTCAGCCATCGTTATGACATGTCTTGTCAGACATATGCGTTAGCCTACTTATAACCTAGTTGTCATGGACAAAGAAATGTAACAATAGCTTACCTGGAGTTAGAAATGTAACAGTAGCCTACCTAAGCCTATATTTGTAGCATTTATAAAAACAATGCCATTAAAGCTGGGTTTCAGCCAACATTTGTAAAGTTGTGAACATTATACATATGTCAGCATGTTTCTGTTGTGGTTGTTCTAACTCAGATTTTTTTTTCTTTTAGAGTTGTGGATGATTTTGTAGGCTAAATGTAAATTATGGGCATTCTCAGTGTAAGTTCCTTTTAACTATGTTCCTGCAGACATGTAACATACCAGTCAGTTTGAGTTTAATAAATGCTTTTTCACAAAAATGTTTGAGTTGCACTGGCTATATGTCGTTTGATGTTTATAGGCTATACAGTTTATGTGGTGTCAGAGTATCAAGTGTTTCATATTAACACAAAATGCTTATAGTGGCATCTACTGGATGAAACACATATTTCAACGATTGGAAAATATCTCCCTTGTATCTGTCATCACTCTCTTTACGAGGCTATTCTTGTGTCAAATCAGGTAAGGCAGGGCATGGCCAATAGGTTAACTAAACCACGGTTGTTGTGTCTTGTTCTAACCGTGATTATGGTTCACAAGGTTTGTAAAATATTTCTCTCACTAATTGGTCTAAACTGAAAAAAATAAAGTATAATTATAGAGTTCCTGTTTTTATATGTGTAGGCCTAAATATTATTAAAATGTTTTTATAGCCTATATGTGCAAAACATGGTGGTGAGACTTTTTTGGGTCAGGTATTCATGTGCCAGTTTCTTGTCTTTATACCAAGGCGAGTCGAATTGGCCATCTATACAACATGATGTTTTAATTGAGTCAAAGATAATAAAGTCTTCTGTATCTTGAGTTATCTTGGAATCTTAAACTGAATCTGGTTGCCATGCAAGGCACCAACCTGCTCACTGGAACCCCTCAGTTTGGGGTTCAGTGACTTGTTTACAGACACTTTGATGGGGACAGAAGGAGCTGGACTCAAACTGGCACAAATTTCAAAAGGTTGGGAATAACATTTTTTATTAATGTCTAAACATAGCTCTCAAGATAAGGTATTTTGTTTAAAAAAAGAAAGAAAGAAAAATCCAGTGGTCGATGAAAACAATAGGCTACATAGCAATGGAACAATTTATTGGTCTTTGTTTTGAGACCTAGGCCTATATGCATTATGTTTACTGGTATAAAAAGACAAAGACAATTGGGTGGATAATACAGACTTCATTTTGCCTAATGCTTAGAGGAACAACACAAATAAATCAAAACATATTTTTCAGTCACTTTGTTTTGCATCCTTTAGCCATACGATTTAACAACACCTGGTGAAAAACACAATCTAATCGGTTGACACCAAGTGTGAAATCCACAGTTCTTTGTAATACCTTTTTGTCATATGATTGTTTTGCAAAAACAAAGGATGTTTATAAAGAGGATAGTAAAGGATGTAGCCTCAAAATTAATATCACTGGACCGATGACTAATACCTTGATCTTCTCTCTTTGTAGCCTATATCCGCCTATGATTTCAGACCCCCAAACCCCAACCCCACCCTGGCCTAACCCATATGAATGTGAATATTAATCAGCTTTCTGCATTGAGGTGACATTAATTTACACATGAGAAGATATTAGGCCTGCAGGATTTGACCCCGACTGGACTGTATAGGCTAGCTGTGTGTTAGACCTTTTTGTTGAAATATTAATACCCAAGCCCATTGCCTAAATAAATGGCCTCCATTACACATGGATATAGGATGGAAAACGACAGAAAAGTGTTACAGGCCAAGACTGATTAGCATGACTGAAAATGGTGGGTTGGCAACTTGTAGGCCTCTAAAGGTTTCTCTCTTGTCACATGCCTTACAGACCTTGAGCTCCAAATACAGGCCAACCATTTTCAGTTGCTATGTTTGTCTCAAGATATGAGCCTATCAATCCTGTTTGTTTTTTGTTTGTTAGTTTTTTAAACTATAGGCTAATGTGTTAATGTTGGCCTAACTCTTTGTCCTCCATGTCCACATCTGCTGTTTGATTTCAGCCCAATTTATGGGATTTATGGGCTAGGCCAGAGACGGTTGATAAAAGTCTTATTCAGTATCTTTGGCTAGGCCTAGTAAAATAGCCTATGTAATTCCACTTCAGTGACTGAAATCCTAATAAGCCTTTTTCAGCTATCAACAATCATAGAAATTTAAAAAGATCATTGTCCCATACTTTGTGGGACAATGTTCGACAGTCGGCTTTAACCGCACTGCGCACTGCGCAGCTATGAAAACCTATTGAATATAGGCTTGGTGAACATGGCCATCAGTTTTACCACAGCAACGATGATGTCACTCCTCTGGCCAATCACTGAGCCGTACTGAAATCTCAGACCAGACGCCTAGTCATCGCGCGATCTGTACAGTGGCCCAAATTCCTTGCTGCTTCCAAGAATTAATAAAATCAGGTATGCTTTAAATGTTCCACGCGCCAATTTATCACTGAAATGTAATAATAAGATGTATTAGTTGGTAATATTTTACATGCATTCATGCAAGCATTTTTATTAACTTCAGTATCAGTTTAGAAGCGTATTTGTTCAGCTCATAAAGGAGCAACTTCAGGCTCCAATGTTTTGCTGTGTTCCCAGGCCTCAAATGGATGGCACCTAAAGGGTAGCAGACTTCGGCAGCGTTAGCTTGTCCAATTTTAAATCAAAAGGCGCCTAAAATGTTGAATACTGTTTGCGTAAAAATAAGCACTTATGTTCTGAATTAAGGTTAGCTGCACTTCGTTTCAATGAATAAGTATGCCATGAGCATGGCAGCGCTACAAGATTAGCCGGGTAAACTTGCCTCTTCTTCATTGCTAGTTCGATGAGACCGAAACGTTAGTTAGTTAGTTAGTAATAAGTACTTTTCTAACTATAGCTATATTAACTTGCACATTTACATTTCTATCATGATTGTCCACCATGATCTCCCTTACTAGAAAGATGTCATTTGAACTGAATTGTCCTCCGTCCAAGTCAAGTTTGTTGTGGTTAAGTCGAGTGCTGCCCAAGCGGTAGCCATAGCCTATGCTATGATTGTCTGTGAAGGTCTGTTGTTGCTCATCAGTGCTTGAAAGGTTATCATATAACGATACTTCTTTTTAGCTTCTCCATGATGAGTTACGCAGAAAAGCCCGAGGATATTTCAAAAGACGAGTGGATGGACAAACTGAACAACGTGCACATTCAGCGAGCTGATATGAACCGACTGATCATGAACTACTTGGTTACAGGTGCGTCATCCTCTCCCAGAATTCTGTCGTCATACTGTGGTCACTTTTTCTTAACCCTGTAGTCTAGTCAAATGTACAAATCAAACTATACAGTATGTGAGTGTATGAAATCCTCAATGTTCTTGTCCTGTAGTGGTGAATGTGAAATGTGACTGGTCATGGATTTTGTGAAAGCCTTTTAGGGAAAGTGATAATAAGGAAGACTGTAGAGCTCTTGCATATTGTGTCTAACCATAGTTGTATTTTATGGCTACCCACAGAAGGATTTAAAGAGGCTGCAGAGAAATTTCGAATGGAGTCGGGCATTGAGCCAAGTGTGGATCTCGACTCCTTGGATGAACGGATAAAGATCCGTGAGATGATCCTAAAAGGTCAGATCCAGGAAGCAATCGCTCTTATCAATAGCCTTCATCCAGAACTCCTGGACACCAACCGGTACCTATACTTTCATTTACAGGTAAGAATGTTTCCTATAGGATGCAAGGAAAACATCTGTATGTTATGTTTTTTTTTTTTTTTTAATCCCCATCAACATTATCTTTGTCCTTGTCTCCTTTTTGCTTTCCCTCTGCCCCACTCGTACAATCTTTTCTTCCGTCTTCCACACAAATACATAACCCTATCCTTCTGCTGTATGCACCAATGGCACATCCTCTGCTCCTTGCCTCTGCAGCAACAGCACCTGATTGAGCTGATCCGGCTGCGGGAAACGGAGGCTGCACTGGAGTTTGCCCAGACCCAGCTGGCGGAGCAGGGAGAAGAGAGTCGTGAGTGTCTGACTGAGATGGAGCGCACACTGGCCCTGCTGGCGTTCGACAATCCAGAGGAGTCTCCCTTTGGAGATCTCCTCAACATGATGCAGCGACAAAAGGTGAGAGACTGACTGATTGGCTGGTTGATATTTAGTAGATGCTTTTATCTTGGTAAAATTGCCGATAGGTGTGGGCAGGTGGGTTAGAATTTCTCATTGTTGTCAGTCTACCGGTCTTATCTACAAGTCTACCTAATGTCTTAACGCACCGCAATGATTTTCAGCAAGAAAAGGCACATTTGTATTTTGATGAGGTAGTGGTAAAAGGAAGGAGAGAGAAAGTGGGAAGTAACAGACACAAAAAAATGAGTGTAGTCTGATTGAGTTCCTCTCACAGACAGCCTGTGATATATGATTAGGATCACCTCATTTGCCATGTTGATTGATATAAATCGATCGATGTTTAATAATGACCCTTTCCACAGGTATGGAGTGAGGTGAACCAGGCAGTACTGGATTATGAAAACAGAGAATCAACACCAAAACTGGCGAAGCTGCTGAAGTTACTGCTGTGGGCACAGAACGAACTGGATCAAAAGAAAGTGAGATACCCAAAAATGACAGACCTCAGCAAGGGCACAATTGAAGATCCCAAGTAGAATGAAAACAAAATGGACACCTACACTCATTTCTATTTTTATTTATGAACAGTCATGGACTGGACTATATATATTATATATTATAAGACCGTATGTATAAATATATACACTTTGTTGATGCTTTTGAGAGAATTTACATTATCAAAGGTACAAACTGTATATGGATCTATTTCAAAATTATCACTACAGAAGTAATACTATAACATATGCACAGTGTCAGAGGCTTTTTAATTGTCATTACTGGGTTAACTTAACAGTATTTACCACCATTTGTTTCAGCATCGTGTTCTTTTTTTTTCTTTTTCTTTTTTTTTTTTAACAGATTTTAAGCCACTGATTTGCATTGAGTGTGCAGGGGGATCATTTGTACATACAGTGTGAGCTTATATGCCTAAATTAGGCTTTGTAATGGACAGCAAGGTAAATTTACCTGTGTTTTCTTTTTTTAAGTTAGCTCCATTGCTTTAATGGTTGTTTTGTATTTTAAAGAAAAAAATCATCTGTGAACTGGTGGGGTTGAGTTTTGCTTGGATGCTCTCGCTTGTCTGAGACAGCTGGACTGATTACATGTCTGACTTGATATTCATTTCATTGAATGGAATTTATGGTCACAGTTGCCGTTTGGACTGTCTGTCTCTAGTGGTATGATTGATTCCTGCTTTTTTTTTCTTCATCTCTGAATAGGGAGGAAGGTGTTGTGTGAATTTACCGTGAGTCTGGTTGTTTTAAGCTATCTGGAAGTAGTGAAAGTTAAATGCTTGCAATATACGGTCATGTTGATCCCAGGTTTTCTAGTTATGTATGTGATGATTACATTGTAAGTTTCCTTATTTACTATGAACCAGTAATGCCTTGTAAATGCTTTCAAATGGACTTTTTTCACTTTTAAACCAGCTGCTATGTTTTTTCTTTGTCATTTTTGCTGCCATTGCATTGTAGGGATGTGTTCATGCATTCACACCTAAACCACAAAAGTATAGTCCATATTTTGAAAAGTTTTTTGAGAAAATATTTACAAATATAGGCTAATAAAATCATGTAAACTAATGCCCCTCTGATCCTGTGTTCTTTTGTTTATATTACTGCTCTGGGTGAAGACATTTAAAAAAAAAAAAAAAATAGTATGCAATTTCATATTCTCAGCACATTTGACTGTCAACACCGTATGCCGTTCCCCACTCTGCATTAAGCAGATCAATGTAATTCTTATTCTTTCAACAGAACAAAACTATCCACTTCTCTTCACACATGTGGACAGGAAAGTCCAGATGGGATAAAAATAACTACAGCAAATTCAGTCAATTTTATTGAGTAATAATAGAACAAGCTTAATACCAACTCATGTGCCTACATTCTGGCGGATGAGATTTTGTAGAAAAGGCCCAATGCTATTGCAGGATGTATTGTCTGTACAGCACCATTAAGGTATAGAAAAATGAACATACAGTATACTCTTCCTTTGTTACAGAAATGCGGTATATTAAAAAAAGACAGACCTATTGTGTCTGTTGTGTATTAAGGAAAATTCAAATGGAAAGGAAACAAGCCACACAACTGGAGCCAGTAAGGGACCACCTGACCGAACAATTTGATTATCTTGACACCTCAGTTTGCATAAAAACTCTTAATGTATACATAATCCTGTAAAAGTCCCTTGTGAAAACATATCAATTTGAATATGATATATAATGATAATTATAGGGCATACTGTATATTCACTCACGAAGTTTGGAGTTGATAACTGTTAAGGGTCCTTGGCATTATTGGCAGATTTTAGCATAAAGCTGTGCGTGGCTTAAGTGCCCCGCAGCAAACTAGACCTTGACCATTGTGTGGCCTTGGCATTTAACCTTTGGTTAGTTAGTCAGGTCAGTCTGGCTACTTTCCTGTCATCTCCTACTTACCGGAGGTGGAAAGAACGGATGTAGATCAATGCTTTGGACAGACCCATAATCCATAATCAAAAAGACTAATGTTTCCAGTGACGTTTGCAGAGAAAAGAGCGGAATGCATCATAATTAGAAACAAAACCCACCTCCATTGCGCCAGAAGTAAAAGCCAGATGTTGATTGGTTCACTATCACAGACAAGCTGGAAGAAGTGGAGATAGGCCTTGTGGTCATTGTGATCTGCAACAGATAAAATAAATCCTAAAGTGAGAACCAAGCTAATTTAACCTCACTACCAGCCCTTGTCTGACAAGGTTTTATCTGTCTGTCAAGCCACTAGAATGACAAGCCTATGGTGCAATTAGGCTACTGTACAGACAATAGAGCTACTGGACTCAGATTTAGATGGGATCTCTCATGCCACTAGGGACACATCAAACACTGTAGCCTATGAAGACCCCAGGTGACCTTGTTGTCAAATAAGGCATTCTGGTAGGGCATACAGTATATTGGGTCTGTTCCTCCAAACCACACTGATGATTCATGTAGACTATCTCAGTCTGGGTTCTTATAAGGATTTAACACCTCAGAAAGTATCACTCTTTGTCCAAACTATTCTGCCTTAAACATTTAGCTTGAAAAGCATGGGTACAAAGTGTGTAGAATATATTGACAACATCGGCGCACAGTGTACAGTATGGTCATCATAGGCCCACTGCAATAAGGGAACTAGTTTAACATTAGCAGGAAACATCTTTCCACGCAGCTAATTTGCATGAGTGACGCCTGCAAAAGTAGCAAAATTAGGCTATCTGACAAACAACTACTCATGGTTAGGAAAAGGCGGAGCTCCAACCTTCAAACTATTTTCACATAGTTTTGGTGGATGGACCTGCTTGAACGTGTATAAGATCAGCCGACGCCTCCCGTGTGGCGGGGCAGAAGCGTTGCCATGCTATCCTTAGAAGACACCCAAAGGAATTGCGTTGTAGTTATCAGAAAGGATGAAACATCCAAAACTCAACCATGGCCCAGGTAAGAATTAATGAATGGCCAGGTGTGTTGTCTAAACATGTTGTCTATTTAATTTTAGATCTACCAGTCCATGTTTACTGGGCTTGCAGCCAAAAATCTGTCGAAATCCTTTTCGTCTGACTTGGTTATCAGAAAATTACATGAAAATATAATGCAAATAGTGAAGCTTACTTTATCACATGTAATAATACAACACTGCTGGTTACATCGTCGATTTTACTCATTTCTGAGAGTTGCAATGCCATTATGAAAGTATTTCTCTTTCTGACATTTGGTCTTTTTTCTTGTTGCCAAGAATTTGTGACTATTCTTCATAAGTTTCTCCGCGGTAGTGAAACCACGGCATACCAATGGGGTGATTTTCACCTCCTCAGAAGCTTGTGTATTCATCAGGGTTTGTTTGTAGGCTACCGGTAGGCCTATGTCTGTTAGCAAGATACTGGAAATGTACAGCACGGATTTGGATAAAAGTGTCTGACAATGTGGGTATAGGGACAAGGAACAGATGACGCAATTTTGGTGGTGATCCGTAACACCGTCTGGAATGTGTAATGGGTCAGTGGCCCATATTGCCTTAGCGGAGGTCTGCGCTCTAGTACTTTTCTAGTTTTGGTCTAAAATGTTCTTAGTTTAACCTAATAATTACAGAAAAAGAGATCAGAAATATCTTCTGGCAAACCCAGACATGGCTTCACATTTTGTTCGATACTGAT
>JAUCNH010000168.1:12389365-12400794 GCA_032353275.1 Sardinella hualiensis | reverse complement strand
GGCTTAGGCTTTGCTTTAGACCCTCGGAGAGTAATGATCTACTGTGACCATGCCATTTGGGATTCTTTGCTTTTTTGTAATTAACGTCTATGGGCAAATATTTGCTAATTCAACTGTTTCAATTGACTTTAATCGCATAACGCCTTATTCGCATCAAAAGTTAAATCACCTCCCTGGATCGAATCAAATTTATGGTTGAATTAAGGGACTGATGCGACTTTGCGGGTATTTCCATCAAGGATTTCTTATTCGCATAACTTAAAAGCGCATTAACCAATTGGATAGAACCCCGGCTTACGGTGTGTACCCACCTCTAAGCCTGTATCAGTCTATGCACACACATCTTGGATCCATCAGCCTATCTAGTGTGTACAGTACCTCAGTCTGCTGTGTGACCCACAGGCTCACAAGCTGAAGACCTAATGCCATCACTACCCAATGCACAGACAGCACACACATACACTTAGGATTGTGAGAGAGACTAAAGAATAAATGGCAAAGGGAGGGAATGAACTGATCCCATAAAAGGGGCCCAGATTAAGGGGAGCGTCCCTGTGGAGGCCTAAAGCTTTGGGCGCTGCACGTGTGCATGGCCACTCTGAGTGAGTTTAATTATTGCCCAAACCCCCTGCCTCTCAGTGATCAAGCACAACACACAGGTGCGCTTCTGGCTGATGTAATTCCACTCCCTGGGGCAGGCACTAATTAACAAGAATTAGCTGAGCTCATCCACCTTCAACACATCAGTAATTTTTCCCCCTTCCTCCCTCTCTCTCTCTCTCACACACACACTGAGACAGAAACACACAGGCAGAAACACATACTCTAACAAGCCATCACATCCTTTATGCAAGAAAAAAATGCTAGAAAATCAAATGATGCACTGCAGTGGGTGGAATAAAAGTCTTTAATGTCTAAGTGCTCTTTAAGGGAAAAAGGGAGATAGCAATCAAGAACAGAAGGGGATCCCGAGGCACCCGATACAGTAGACCCTTTTTTAAACGATAGGACAAGCAGGAAATCATCACATATTTGCCCACATACACGCAGAAGGAGAAGCACCTGTCACTCCCCTTCTCATTAAAACCAATTACAGAAATGTTGGTTGGGATTATACAATTAAGATTAGCATTGCTCATTCTCTCCATAAACAGTAATACAGAAGACACTGAACATTGGACAGTCAGAGTCCAGTGTTGAGAATTAATGAGATGTAGTTAGGTAATTTAGCCTATTATGACATATTAGAACAGCAATTAAGACCATTTGTTCCATACAGAGGCACGCATGCACGCATGCACACACACACATATGCACACACTCACAAAAACAATTCCCCATCTCAGCCTTGACCTCTGTGTCAATCATCCTATTCAATCCAACACCTCTGCCTGGAGGAGAAGGCAGCACAAGTGTACTGTACTGTAGTGTTTGTGTGGAGGAGAAGGCAGCGTAGTGTACTGTACTATTTTGCCGGGGAGTTGAGCCTCAGTGTGGTCATGATCAGAGCAAGGTTAAGTACAGGGAGAGTCCGAGCAGTCAGACCAAGCCAGTCTGAGACACGGAGCTTAAAAGCCAGATGATCCTACCATCCAAACAAGCAAATACACTGACAATGGAGATCTCAGATTAGTTTAGGGGAGCCCACTCTCTCTCTCTCCCTCTCTCCCTCCTTCTTGTCCTCCATTCACTCTGTGCCCTTCAGCCTGTATGTCTGACAGATTAGCGTCCGCTCCGTCACCCCTGTGTGACCCAAGCCGTGACCTTCAGAAGGATGAGCCCACCTGCAGACACCTGCACACTCTGTCAGCTCTGTGAGTTCAAGTCCACTGGAAGCCCACAGAATACTGACTTCAAAACAAGTGTCAGGCTTGCAGTGTAGAGTCCTCCAGCTCTTGCTTTACACACTACGTGAGGCACTAAAGGACACTCAAGTGGTATTCTAGTACTCCCTTGAACTTGTGTAAAAACAGGATGTACAGAAGGCTCGAGACATGTAAGGTCACTGGAATTGGCTAAGGGACAGAGGCCTGACAGCAAATAAGTCTTTCTCTCTCTCTCTCTCTCTCTCTCTCTCTCTCTCTGCCTTCCTCTCTCTCTCTCTCTCTCTCTGTCTCTCTCTATCCTACCTGCCTCTATCTCTTTCTGCCAGACAAACACGCAGCCACAGTGTCATGAATCCCTTGTCTAGCTGGGTCCTGATGTTCCCATGGCCCTCTGGCGTCACGCTGTTCTCCCAGCCTCAGACGCTGCAGTCTGACAGCTCTGTGGATTACTGTCTGACCCATTTAGTCTATGATCAGCAGCTCCCCACACCAGCCAGCCATGACTTTCAAATTGCTGATGAGAATGAGACTCTTTCCATAATAGAATGAATTTCTATTCAGTTGAGAACTCATTTTAATATACTGTAATAGTCTAAAACATTCGACAAAACTGCAAACTGCAAAACCAATGGTCCTGAAATAAACGTTTAACACTAAAAAAAAGTCATCCATGGCTGTTATAGCACTACACCTGCTTCAAATGATGCCCAGGCCAACAGTGACGCACAATAAAAGAACAAGCGCACAGTCAAGTTGTTCAGCATAGGCAACCGGCCTAGCTGAACAACTTAATTACAATGACCTGGATGAATGAGAATCTTCACAGACAACAAGCGCACAGGCACTGAGAGGTACTTCTCTGGGGATGCACTGATTATCTGACCGTGCCTGAGTTTGGCCATTGAGTTTTGAGTGGACGTGTGACTGTTGATTACTTCCATCCATGCTGTCTGTGTAAGATGGTTCCAAATAAAGCCATTCATACACATAATACAGACGGTGGGAAACAGGGCTTTCAGAAGACAGTCACTTACTGT
The DNA here is from genome assembly GCA_032353275.1 of Sardinella hualiensis. NCBI lineage: Eukaryota > Metazoa > Chordata > Actinopteri > Clupeiformes > Clupeidae > Sardinella > Sardinella hualiensis. Next base: position 12,397,931 of record JAUCNH010000168.1, on the reverse strand, counting down.
AAGATACATTTTTGTAAAGTGTAAATGTAGACCTATCTCTCTTTTACAACCCACATCAACATGGCATCAACCAAGAAATTCTAACCTCCAATGCAGCACTATAGGCCTACTGTATGTGTCACCTGTATATGTCGTCCTGCTAACAGCAACCTACTAACACCAGACACATCAGTCAGACTGATTAATCTGTCATGGCCTCAATTGGCCAGCCGCGGCTTTATGTGTAGACTGTCTGGATAATAAATCTCTGTCTAGCATGCAGCTACAGCTATAGCAGCTATGCTATGCTAAGCTAAACCTCTGAACACCAGCCTTGTGCTACCTAGTAGTCTATGTGTCATGCAGGTATACGCCGTGTGGCCACTTAAGTTTTTGGGTTTGTATATCCAGTAAAACATAGGCTGCAATACTGACAACACTATAATATTACAAGACAGTAAAGACACTATAGTCACAGGCAGTAGGCCTATACCTACTACAGCAAACTAGACCACAACACTGGTCAAGCCTTTGAGGAAGGAGAAAATTAGGGCTGTTTCCAAACACAGATGATGACTGAGAAGAAATACTTTTATAGTCAAGATCAGTAAGAGTAGTGAAGCATGCATGTAGGACTAGGAACTAGCCATGTGTCTTATCAGTAAGACAAGTAGCTGTAGGCTATTCATTAAAATCAACAGAGCAAGGAGAGCCCCAGAATTTATTCAATCAATCATGTATGGAGACACTCAATTCATTTCAATGAAATACATTTGTCTGGAGTGCTCCTTTGCAAGTAGGCTAATAACAAGTAATGTTTTGGATATTTGTTATTATTTTAGTTGTTTAATAATTGTATTGCTTTAAGTAGGAGAGACCCTTACAGACCTACGTATACGGTCACTTATATCCTGAGGGCCAAAATTAGTAAAAAAGTACAAAAGTAAGAAAGAAATTAAAAAGTCACTATGCTGATAAAAGAGCAAGCCACTGGCTCCTACTTACGATCCGAGCACCTCCTGGAACTCAAACACCTCCTGGATGTTGTCGGTGCTCTTCTTCCACTCATAGTCAGCCTCCTGGCGGCCCATGTCTGATTGACTTTCAACAGGGAGTTCTAGAAAAAAGTGATGAAGACGAGAGAGCAAGATGAAAAAGGCAGAATACTATATTCCAAACATTGCCATTAACAAGGCAAGATGTCTTCCGAATCAAACCTTTGGAATCAAAACAAACCTTACGCTTGCAGAAAAGGACAGTAAAAGCTGCTAGAATAAACAAAAAACCAAAGTTGTTTTTTGAGTTGTGTGCATCAGCTGTGCTCTGTGCTACAGCTCTGTCAGCTCCGCTCTGGGACAGACACTAAAGCACAGCTGGCCAGAGGCACAGAGGCAGCCTCCTCCTTATCTCGGCGGCTCACTGCTGTCTCGAGGGCAAACCGCAAGCCGTCTGTGACTTTGTCTGGGGCAGCCGCCGCTTCAGCCCCTCCACTTGGCGTGCCGAGGATCCAGGAGGATTGACTTATTGCCTCGCCGGCCAACCTTAATCACCCCTCAGCCACCCACTGCCTGCCATACAGAAGCCCTCACACCACGCCAGTCAGGGCTGGCCAGCATGCAAGGTGAATTACGTGTGGAAGGGGGGAAATCAAGGGCCGTTTGTGCCAGCAATTCCAAGGCCAAAGGGACTCAGTGCCAAACACAGGAATGGAAAGGAACACAGTGGTAGCTATTTAAAGTGGAAGAACTGCATGAGAATAGCATTGGATGAGTGGAGAAAGAAATGATGAGCATTCTTTCAATTTCCCCTACAAAAATGACTGTAGTTTTACTGAAGGATCAAGGATATTTTTTTGTTGTTGTTTTATTGCATTTGATCTGCAGTTTTACCAGTCTATTTTGGGTTGTAATTTACTGCAATTTACTGCATGAATGTAATTTTTTGGACATAATGATATTGTAGTACTGTAGTTTAGTTCAATACTGTAGTTCTCATCACACAACTGCGGTTATTTTTGTAAGGCTTAGTTCACTAAAACCATCCAAAACTGTATCATGAGTCATGACAGCTAAAAAAAGCCCAGAGCCAGAATGAAATTAACATCAAGCGCCACAAGACAATTCAGTTGAATCAAACTTCTCAATAACAGCACATTTTAGCTACTTCTGCCACATTCTTTCAAGTTCTACTAACTAGATTTCAGTCATAGTTTTATTTTCAGTCAGAAAATTCAGTTGGGCTAAATCAGTGGGGTTACACATTGGAATGAGTAACCACAAGTCAGATTAACTTGTCTTCATTTGCATGGTGCACTGCGCTGTTGTTATCAAACAGTGTTGTCAGGTATGATTAAGAAAAAGGCCTTTGAACTGAACAGGTCCCAAATAGGATTGGTGTTTGATATACAGAGCAAGTTAGTTCATTACATGGATTCCTTCCCCTTATGTAACAGCTTAACATCCATTGACCTGTGTGGATCACTAGTCATGCAAGATCCAGCACAACACGAATGCTTTCATGTAGAGAAAACGAGTCTTTCTTCAGTAGATGAAAATACAAAACAATTTGTAATGACTAAAAAGTTTGGTGCATGAGAGGGCTTGAGATGATTTTTAAAAAATGTTCAACACCTCAAAGGATCCATCTCAGATCTGTTGGCAAGACATCCAACTAACAGCGTATACAGTTAAAGACCTGGCAGCTCTCAGCCCGTACAACAATTAAAACACACAATTGGGTAACCCAGAAAAGCAAAGAACATCCAATTAAGATGAACTACTACTGTCTAATTCCTAATGAGATCAAGAGCCAAACAGAGACCTTCCTGAAGGTTTTAGCTCTTAGGAATTAACTGGCTGCATCACCACCAGGTAACTGGGCCAATACATTCAATTGCAAATTTCTCCTGCTTCTTTGCAGGCTAACATGTGGCATATTTTTCTTAATAGCATATTTCAACTCCAGCACACTAGGCCCATGTATCAAAAGTGTTAAAGTGGATCTGCATACTTCATTTTTCATCAATTCATCAAAGTTATGGCCAGATGTAGCCTATGCAATGTAAACAATAAACAAAAATGGTATCCAGACCATTCACATCATTGCAACATCATTGTTTGTTGTATTTGTTGACAACAACAACAACAACAACAAAAATTAAAAGTAACATCTGTCAAAACCCCCAAATCGTCAATGCAATATAATGATTCGATAAGTAAGAACAGGTGCGGTTGAATAGTAGCCCACCTGTCCGAGTCCTTGCGCCTGTCAGTGCCCTCTCAGTCAGCAAGCCTGTCTGTCACTGTCTGCATGCACATGCACTCTCTTATACAGTAAGCTCTTTGCACCCGCGTCACGGACATGAACTGTTACCAGACTACGCCACTCTGCAAATGCACTGCAGAGTATCCTGGTTAATCTACAGTACAACATGTGCCAGAGCAGCACAGCATCAGTGCCAACCACCATACAAAGAAAGAATTTATTCCAGGTTCCTTTGCCTGTGTTGTCCCCTCGTGCACAGCATATAGCCTCGACAAGGACAGCTTGCAGAGGATGCATCCCGGGACAGTGAGCAACCCCCAGAAACAAGCAATTGCAAATGTCAGCTCAATCATGCCCACACTCACCTTCGGGGACGTAACAACTCCAGCAATTTTTTCTCTTCCTGCGGTAAGTGCGGGGGCTAATGCATGGACAGCACTGGTACAGGACAGCGTTGGTGAAGGCGATAGAGCGCTGCGACAGGTGCGTTGATCTCAAAGACACGGACATCGGTAAAGGACGCTGGCTTTGTCATGCCTGTGTAATTGTTACAACTGAATCTCAAAAGTCGCGATCACTATAGTATTTCCCAACTGCTATCAAAATCGTTTGTAGCCTATCATTAAAAGAAGAAAACTATTGCGAAGAACTACAAGCGAATAATTGTTTCAGGACGTCCTCGCATCAGCAATCCCGTGAAACATCCCTTTCGACAGTCTGAACAATAAATTCTATGCTATTCTGGCTTGGTTGCATCGAATTCCACTTCAACATTTAACAAAAGAAGCAGACCCTTCCACCTGCGAAAGCGTAGGCTATCTATGGTTTAACCTGCAGCGGCAACACACTGCGCGCTAGTGATGAATGAGTTGCGAATCGGCTTACTCGGGCGTCTGGTTCTTTGACTTACCTACAGGCGAGTGTGCTGTGACAGGCTCTGTTCCAGCTCTGCGGCCAAAATGCTCTCTGTAGTCTGGACAGATTAGTTCAGCAGGAAGGCGCGGAAATAACAGAGGCCGGAGATTAAAGCTTCATACATCTATCACGAGAGGAGTGGCTTAAATGGCACTCCAATTCCTCAAGGGTGCATATAATTAAAGAAATTAAAGAAATGGGTCGAACATATCTACATGACAGTGCAATGATGAGTTTTGTTTGTTTGGAGAGACATATAAGAATTTATAATAGCTTGCCGTTGTTAATCACAAAACTGTCCCAAAATGGAGCTTTAATACTTAACAGTATTCACCATGCCGGGCATTATTGCCCCCTTAAACTACAGTGAAATATTTACATTGCTTAAAAACACTGTGTGTATTTCAGTGTGTGTGTGTGTGTCACACTAGGAGAGACTAAGATTGTATTGGAAGAAAGCAGAAAGGTCTGTGGGCACATTCAATCCTTGATTTCATGATGCCCATTTACCACACATGAAAATGAAAAGCTGTGTGGGGTAGGTCAAATTAGCATCCAGTGTCCTTCCTTGCCAACCAATAGTTCTATCTCCAAGAAATTAGTTTGTGTGTTGTGTTTGTGTGTTTCGGGTCCCATAGGATAGTACACTTCTATATTTGATTTCCCTTCGCAGCAGCCTGTTTAACAGAAACGACCGGTCTCCATGCACATCTGCCTCCACTTTTGTCTCTCCCTAGGCTGTGTGTGTCTAAGTGTGGGAATACACTAATCACATGTTCCAGAATGGAAAATAGGCAAAAGATTCCATTCACCTAACGGCAGATATACACTAGGCCTGCACCACAGAGGAGTTAGTCAAGTCATGAAAATACCATATACAGTAGATGTTCTGATTATATCATTTCAATAGTGTTAATTCGGTATAAGTAATGTCCTGGTTAACAAAAGCAGTGAGATTAAAAGACATTTCCCCATTATACCATCCAATTAAATGGTGTTTGCTTCCTTGTGAGGTTAGAGTTTTGATTTGAAAAGCCAGCCGATCAACTTACGAAATGCTTTTGAAGACATCAAATTTTGCCAATCGTCAAATTTTTGACTTCCAAAGACTTAAATCAGGCTGAAATGGTTAGATAGGCCTACTTTACTTTCAGGGGGACAAGTCCCCTCCAATAATGCCCCCCAAGTTGGGTAGGTCAATATGCAACTGCATACAGTATAGTTACGTAGATACGTAGATAGATAGATAGATAGATAGATAGATAGATAGATAGATAGATAGATAGATAGATAGATACATAGATAGATAGATAGATAAATCCCAAAGGAAATCAAGGATGACTCCAGGGCTTCATTCTCGGACACAAGGTTCCCTTTTCAAAGGTTTTGCTTCAGTACAAGTGATTCGGTAACAGTGATTGTCTCAGAGGACAAGCGCACATATTACACAAGTCATGGCCTTGAGCTCCTCTGATAGAGCAACATGCTATCTCTGCCTTAAATAGATAGGCTACAGAAGGCTATGTGAGCTTCATTGCACACAGTTCCCATCACATGTTAGCATGTTCATGATCTACATGTTATTAGTATGAGTTTTTATTCATTTTATTGATCTAAAACATAGTAGCCTATTAGAGAAGTGCTGTCTTGAAATGCTGCACTGCAATCTGGGTATTGAGGAGTCAAGGCGCTAGCAGTGCTCTGCTCTCTGTGGCCCTCTCCCATTCAGAGAGCATGGCATCTCATCTATGGAGCCCATCATACTGCTGGCTGTATGCCAGGCCCGCCTTCCTGCCTACCTCAGCCGGCCTGACTCTGCTGTTGCCTTGAAATCCCTCTGTTCTTTGGCCAGCTTGGTGAATTGAAAGTCGGTCCAGGGATAACCCACTACCTTAGTGAGTGTGTGTGTGTGTGTGTGTGTGTGTGATGTCAGTAAGGCTGGAGGATTAATAAGGGTGTCTGCTAATCAACCAAACAACAGGAAGAGCTATTAGTCAGTCAGTCAAGCATGTGGGCTTAAGTGAGAAAAGTCTAGCCAAACACGTCAGGAGTTTTAAATGCCACATTTACCTAACATTACCTGAGACCTTTGAATTGTTATTGAATGAAGCTAAAAACAGCTGCATACATTTAAGGAAGAGGTATGCTAATGCATGTTTGCATTAACCTTTCGGTAACACTTTATTTTAAGGGGTCCCTGTTATATTGATGTACCTAAATAGGTACAGTGGTATAAATGGTGTAATATGTAATGTACTTGGTGGAAACCACGGCTTCGCCAGAGTAAAAGCCTCTTTATTCCATCTATATTCAATCTTTGGCTTTGCCGTTGGACAGAACGCTTCTACCTCGTCCATTACTTCCCTATAACGGGACACCCCGGCGGACGTTATTCCTTACATATCAAGTGCTGTACTTACATCATTTTTGTGTGAGAAGTTTAACTACATGTGAAACTACTTTTGAATTTACAATAAAGGCCTAAAAAGAAATTAAATGATACAACCTTCAGTTAAGATTATATTAGTGACCAAACCATCAGGCCTCTCCATCAGGCATACTAGTACGTAAGTGATTTTTTTATAAGTTGTGGACATTTTGTTTTGAATTATGGCACCTCATACAACAAATGCATGACATCATTGCAAAAAAAAAAAATCTTCCATGCATGGCATAGATGGAAAATATGCTGCTGTGAGCTGATGCTCTGAAAATGTAGCTAATGGGAAAGCTACCACACACTACCACACTACATGAGTTTTAACTTACTCAAATTCAGTACAACTTCACTACAGCCACACTACTAGGAAATGTCGTTAAACTAGTAGCTTCGCTACTTTAAGTGAAGCTACTGCTCAATAAAGCATACATGTGTGAAATGTTACAGGCTTTGACATATCAAGATTTCGAGGGGCATGTACTATATTGTAGTGAAGACTGATAAGGCTATTCCCCCCACACTGTGCACAGCCTATAAGCAATGATACCCTGCTCTAAGCAGAGCATGACGTTGGTTGGCTCATGTCACTGCAGAGTGGAGCCAACATACACCCTGGCCTCAGGACTGCACTTAGGTAACATCTTTTATCTTTGGGAGTCAATCAGAGAGTCAATTTGATGCCCTGCCAGTAACATAATACAGATACTCTGTTACAAAGACATTTCATATACAAGGATACAAAGAAATGTTATTGTCACATGTACAGTTAAAGGGGTGGTGGTGGGGGGGGGGGGGGCCGGAAATAAAGTGTGTATAATGCTGTTGTTCACATCATCACGGCATCTGTGCATATAGACACTAGACAGAGAACAATCCGGCTGGTTTTTAATCATCACTCTCCAAATCACTCGGCCTTGCAGGCCAGCAGATCCAGCCAATGGGCCGCAGACAACAAGGAAAGAGATCCCATCATTGGCCAGAGAGATTAAAAGTCCAGCGCAGGAGGAAGCAGGTCCTTATGTAAGCCTGGGCTGTGCTGAGCTGAGCTGAGCTGCTGTTCTTAAGAGCGCCTCCATGGCTTTATGTAAGGGCAGAGAGGCGCGGTCAGAGCAGGACACCTCACTAATGGCCTCTGTGCTCCAGAGACTGCAGGACACTGCAGAATGGGCAATAGGATAGAGGTGTGAGCACAGCTGACCTCAGGTAGACATTCCCTCAGGTAGGCAAACAAAGCATGCTTTGTCAATGGCTTCACTTGGGCTCTTGTACAAAAGAGATGATTTTCATCTCTCTCTCTCACTTTCTCTCTCTCTCTTTCACACACACACACACACACACACACACACCAACACGTGTGATGTGTAATAGCCACTACATATTAAAAAAGTGCTGTAGTCCATCTGATATACAGGTATACGGCATATATAACCACTTAAAAATCCTTGGGTATGCATATACTGTATCCAGTAAAACATATATAAGCTGCAATACTGACAACACTGTAAACACAACACAAGACAGTATACTCACTCCAGCAAACTAGACTACAGCACTGGTAAAAAAAAAAAACACATGGAGCATAAATGGCTTCTACCCCATAGTTGTGTACTGTTTGTGTGCCGACTAACTGCCACTCGGCACTGGAGCCCTGGTGTCCGGGGCGGGCAGGAAAGGAGTGCGTTGTGCTGGTAACCAGAGAGATGGCTGTGGGGGAGAGATTTCCACACGCGTCACTGACATGTCCCCTGGGCTCAGGTGCATCCGCAAGGGTAGAAGCAATTATCATGTGCACACTCAGGTAATTAAACAGGGCTTTGAGCCGCCAGGAAACATGAACAGAAGTGTGCTGCTGTGGGCCCTGCACCCAACCCACGCCTCCCGACCCCCCCACCCACCCCCACCCACCCCCCTCTCTCTCTGTCTCTCTCTGGGAGGGCGGGGAAGAAAAGCCTCCATTCACAGAACACG
>JAUCNH010000168.1:11409382-11420517 GCA_032353275.1 Sardinella hualiensis | reverse complement strand
CGCCCGCTCTCGTCTGATCTCGGAAGCTAAGCAGCGTCGGGCCTGGTTAGTACTTGGATGGGAGACCGCCTGGGAATGGCTCATGACCCCCCTAAGTCCCTATCGCTGACCCTGGGATGATCGGCATCCAGGATCGGAATGCAGAATGCACCATGGCGCCATCTGCCTTTCAGGTTGATGTATGACAACAGCACATTGAAATTTAGGGTGGTTTATTTTTCATGTAGGCCATTACTATTTTGGGTAAACAGATTAGACCTCATGAACTATATTTTTTTCACAGCTTAGGCCTATACCTTTACTGTTAGTTTTTTTTTCTTTACAAACATTAGTATTTTCAGATAGTAGTGCCTTAATACAGGTCTTAAATTCAAGTATTTCAGGTAAGTACACAGTAACACTTTACAGTAAGCTTCCTCATTTATTTATGGATATTTGTGCTCTGGTTACCAGGTTGACTTTAGGTGATTCTCAAGAAATTTTCTTGGCAGTCTGGCGGAATCTCTTGGCAGGCATCATACCAGAAAATAATTTATTTCAATGCAATTATGCAAACACACACACCACACAGCAGGTATAACATTTGAAAACAGAATATTATATATGAATGTTTAACAATATTGTATAGTATTAGTATTATATAATTTACAAATAGAAAATATATAACTGTACAAGTATAATATAATACATTTAATAAATATAGTAACATACAGCAGGATTAGAGGTAAGTATTGATTGACATCAGAAAAAACAATAAATACAAAATATATTACACATATATACAAATATAATGGAGGTAGGCAATACAATAATACAAATATAATATAATGGAGATATAATAAATGTGATAAATATTGTATTAACATTTTTAACAGCAGGTATGTATGTATGTATCTATCTATCTTTTTATAACATTGGACAACTATAATGGAGATATAATAAATATGATAAATATTGTATTAACATTTTTAACAGCAGGTATGTATGTATCTATCTGTCTATCTATTTATAACATTGGACAACTATAACGGAGATATAATAAATATGATAAATATTGTATTAACATTTTTTAACAGCATGTATGTATGTATGTATGTATCTATCTATCTAACTATCTATAAAATTGGACAACTATAATGGAGATATAATAAAAATGATAAATATTGTATTAACATTTTTAACAGCAGGTATGTATGTATGTATCTATCTATAAAATTGGACAACTATAATGGAGATATAATAAATATGATAAATATTGTATTAACATTTTTTAACAGCAGGTATGTATGTATGTATCTATCTATCTATAATATTGAACAACTAAATTAAAATGATATATGCATGCTCAATAATATTGATCATATAATGTAATAATAATATAGTATCAGTAAAATGTAATTTATAAATACAAGATGTATTACAAATGAACAAATATACATATGAACAAATATAATGGAGGTAGGTAATAGAGGTGTCAGTTTTTCCTATTGTCCAGCTCCTTGTCCACCACACTTTTAAAATGTTCAAAGCTGTCGTACGTCACTCCCTCAAAACCAGCTGTTGTCGACTTGTTGGTGGCAGGGCAAAAGGTGAAAATCTTCTGACTGCTTCCAGCTGCTTTGTCCTTGGCAGGCGTATACCTCTTACGTTGCCCCCCACACTGAGGTACTTGGCAAGCCCCACAGGGCTTCTGGGATTTGCAGGGCATTACAGGTTTGATGGTGGGTGCTCGGGGTGGGATAAATGGGACAAAGACCTGCCTACAGGATGGCCCAGCCAAATGGACTGATGGAGCATGTGGCTGAGATGGAACCACCAGGAGAATGGGTGCCCCTGAAATTGGGGGTGGTAAGTGGGAGGTGGCGGCAGCAGGTTTCGGCTGGATGGGCCGGTTTGGTCCTGCCTCTGGCTCTTCAAAGTCCAACCTGTAAAGGTATTGAACACACAAGAAATGATCATGAGTATTCATTCATGTGCATTAACCCTTTGCTCTCCACACAATACATGAATTGCTTGAACAGCTTACCTCCGCTTCTCACCATGCCTTTTTCCACTGACATGGTGAAACTGCTCGTACTGCACCTGAGGTCTGTCTGGTGGTGGAAGTGACGACGGCAGGGCAGGAGCTTCAGGCAGTGGTTGCTCTGACAGCACAGTCTGGTGGGGTTTGGCTTTGGGCATTACCGTTGCCCTGTAGTTGGCCCTCTTCTCCTCTTTTGCAATGAAGGTGGAGATGGATTTGCTGTTAATGTTGGGCAGAGGGATGGAGAGCTTGCAGAGGATGGGATCATCTGCCACTCGGTCCACGATCCTCTTGTACTGGCCCTTGATGCATGCTGACACCTTGCTGGGGGAGGGCAGGTTGTTGGCTGGTGATGAGTTCTTCAGCATCTTAATGAGGAGGAAGAGCACACGGCTATCCTTGCTCACCTGTGCGGCCTGAGGGTACCTCATCCATCCAAACTTGGTCTTCTGTGCTGCTCTGTTCTCAGGGGTGTCAGGCCCAAGGCACCGGCCAAACAGTGTGTAGCCCCACCTGGACTCATACTTCTTGATGAAGCTGGCAGCGGTCCTGTCGTGCTCATGAAGGGAGCCAGCAGCGGTGACTATCTTCTGACGCAGGTCGGCAGGCACCAGGTGGTGGTGGTCGCTCTCGTCAGCCAGTTGCAGAAGCAGCACGGCCAGTGCCTCCACTTCCTCGATTCCTGGCAGATGTAGATGCCTCTGACCCATTAGCACATCCTGTAGTGCAGGACTTGCCTCCTCTTCTGCCTGCTCTGCCTGTGTGAGTATGGCGTGCGTGTTGCAGACAAGGGTAAAGCTATACCTGTTTAAGTGAATCCCCATAGAGTTCTCTGATATATTTGAGGAAGGCAGTGGTCCACTGCAGGGTGGTGGCCTTGTCCGTCTCTGAGGAGCAGAATGGCACCAGCAGATTGAGCTCATCACAGCAGACACGGATCCTCCTCCTATGGATCAAAGAAAAGGTATATTACTCTGGGGAAAGAGCAAAGTGTGTATGTAACATAAAATGACATAATGGAGAACTCCATCCTCCATCATATACCACAGTGATTATGACGCTCAGCTGACAATCGGTAACCCAGGTTTGATTCCTAAAACCCCACCTTGTGAGTCCATGTTCTTTTGGATAAAGGTGTCTGAAAAATACCAGGCAAGTTTACTTCACTAATCTTACTGAACAAGCTTGGAACCTGTTACCTGCGGTCCCTCTCCTTGCTGTTATGGCGTTCCCTGCGCTGAGTGTTCTCCAAGGGGGGGCCCATCCTCCTTCCTGGTTTACCTGGGCCCACAACCCTGAGGTCAGCGGTGTGCTGGATAATATCTGAACCATGGACACGGGACCCACGGGTCCTCGCCCTCTTCAGAGTGTAAGACTTGCCCTCTGTGCTATCTGAACAAAAAATGTTCAGTGAAGAGGAATGCAAAACTATGGTAAGCATGAGAATAGCATTTTAAATAGACAAGGGACAATCATGTGCAGTAAGAGACCACAACTGTTCCAAAGACTTACTTTCAGGTTTGACACGCACTTGGGTGTCTGATGTGTCTGAGTGGACAAAGCACGTGGCCTTAGCCGTGTTATCAGTCCCTCTTTCGTGACGATAGCTGAAGGAGAAGTTCTTGGGAATTATCAACTCTGAGTGTTTATTTCCCTCATGCATGTGTGGGAGGCTGCCAAGACCCTGTTAAAAAAAGCGATACGTTATAGGACTCTTTATTTGAATGATGGGCCAACGGCATAGTATTAAGTCTAACAAAGGCTAATTTACTAATACTGCAAAGCTACTAATCTAATACCTTAATTTTAATATCTAATTAAACTCAATCACTCAGTGCTCACACATATCACCTAGCCTGATGCATCACAATGTGGAAGCGGATGATGCATCAGGCTACATCTCACCCATAGTTTGAAAAAACTTGGTTTGTTGATAGACTTTGCACCTTGCCTGCTTTAAATTGGGGCCCAGGCATGCTGCAGTGGTAACTGAAGTTGAACTGAAGCACTACTGTTTTTCTTTCTCTGTTCTCCCTTTTATTTTACCTGACCACGGGTGTTTCCTGCAACATTGAAAAAATTCCCTCCGTATGGATAGGGACACTCGATGGTGGGATTCCGGTCTGATTTTATCCACTTGTCAGCCTGCGAGTGCATTGCAATTCCTGTGGCTTCAGTGGAATGCTGCAGCATTGTCAAAAGCCTTGAAAGAATCAACATCATTTAGGTTTTACAAGGAACCCCAAAAAAAGAACACACAAGCTATAAAAAGAACAAACATTAATGGTTAAAATGATTCCTGTTCATCTAAGGATGGATTCTGATATCCAAACAACTAACTTACGTGTTCAGAGCTGCTGAGTCCTGCTGTCTGGAAACATCACAGGGGCTGCAGTTGAACCTTTTCTCCAGGCGGACTCTTGCAGGTGGATTAGGTCTGGATTCCAACACTGAGGGGCCTCTGTGGTCACATGTCTCAACACGGTCCCTGGATGCCTCCATAGCACATCTTACTTTAGCCAGCACAGAGCCTGGGACCTCACCACAGCTGGTTGGTGTCCTCTCTCCAGTGTTGACATCATCAGCGGAATCACTGACCAAAACCATTTTGATCTCCTGAATGTCCATTCCTCCTTCCTGAGCTATTCCTGCGATGGTGTATCGTACATCAGAAGAGGACGACTGTGTGTTGGCCTGGCACACTCCTGGGATGGATGCTGGAGAGTGGGCTGTGTAGTCAGTCTCACTGTGGTGGTGGCTGGACGCTCTGCCCTCACTGTAAATGGCTGAATTTGTCCTCATCTCACCAGATGCCTCCTGCTCAGCTGCTTGTGCTTCTATGTGAGACTGAATGATGTGCTGCAGGTGTGTATACTCCACCTCTGTCATTTCCAAGAGACTGTATTCTGAGCTCAAAACCTGGCCTTGCTCATTGGAAACGCATCCATTTTGGCTGACAATTACACTGACAGGATCAGAGGTGTACTGCCCACTAGGTGACACATGAAGTGCTTTGCATGCCACTGATGAGGTCATTCTGTGGGAATAGGGACAGATATGTACGTCAGAACTAGCTTGGCCTTAGCCCTCCGTACGCTTCCGCTCAATTATCAGTTCCTTACAGCGTAACAAAAGTACAAAAGTAGAGGGTATGGTTGAGGCCAGGCTACGTCAGAACTGCTTCAATGCGTTACAACACTTCCAGTGGTCAACCTTTAAACTACATTACAATTTGAAACTAAGTTCCCAAACCAACATTTGACATTAGCTAATGCTTTCGGAGCCACAGTTAGCAAAGAGTACTCTTAGCTGTTAGCTAGGGATTTGAGTGAGAGTGAGATTGAGATTTAGTTGGCGTTTTTCATACCTCATAGCCTTTAAGAAACATGCTGTCTGGTAAATCTTATATTCTATTACATTTTAAATAGAAAGGCTAACTTAATTGAGGGTTCAGTTAAGTCATCCATAGTTCACTGGTTAACCTCAGTTAGGTTGATAACCTTAGTTGCCTAGTTAGCAGCTACTATCTCACAAACCATTCAAGTTAATTATCTTTGCCATTTCAATTTTGGATAGTTCTAATTTAAGATAGATTAGTCTTATTTTCTCTGACAGCTGCTACCTGAGGCAAGTTGGGTAACATTCATTTCGCGCTCCATGATCGAGGAGCCTCGCGCAAAATCTCTGAGGAAAAAACAGCTGAGATCTTATCAACACGAGCTTACAAGATCAGTTATAAGAATTCGTATTTACCGAATTTTATGTACACCAATCTACAGAAACCCTTAATGCAAAAGCACCAAATGAACTTCGTCCACTGAAATTGGCTACATCATACTGACAATAATTTTAGCTATGTGCACTGTCAGTTAGCAAGCTAGCCATGACTACCGACCGGCAGCTATTTGTAAATGTTCTCAATTTAATTTACAAAATAGGCTGCTCATTACATGTATGTTTGTAAACAGTTACTAAACGGGAACTCGATAACGAATTGGATGCCTACCCAAATGTCTTACCTGTGTCACGGCTGGAATAAATAAATCACTATAAATTAAGTTCATAAAAAGGTAAGAATCGAGATGTTTTCCAGTATTCCTTCAACTAGGGTGAAAAAACGACCAACTGTCACTTGTTGCTGAGGGCATGGAGTGACGACGTGATGACGTGCCTGCCTGCCTGTCAGAGTTCTGAGTCTTGTCAAGAGCCTGTTTTTTGTTTGTTTTTTTTCTTCCCAATTAAAAGAAAAAAACTGGTCTTGTTTTATCTTTAAGGGTAGAAATTATTTCAAAATTTGTAAAATCCCAATGATGAAAAACAATGAATGCAGGTTATGTACACTGCACATCGTGATTTGATATAGCCTACATCTGTCAAAATTATCATCATAAGAAAACACAGGAAAAAACTCATTTAATAAATGTTTTATTTTTCAGTGATTGGATCTTTGTTCAGAGTTCTCTGACACAACTTCAAGCATTATTTTAAATGCTAGTAATGTTATGGCTCCTTATAAAACTATTTTCATGAACCACATACAGTACAGTATATCCAACACGCAAAAGCTTTGAAACAACCAAATTAAACCAGTATGGTTTATAACAGTTCTTCATAGAAAGTCCAAATAAAACATGTAGCCTACTTTCTCTTAGTTTAAAAAAGTGACTATAAACATAAAGATCAGAACAAAAGTAGTATGTAAATAACACAGAAATAGTAAACATAAATTCTGTATCCAACAATTCTGAATCCTGCATATTGTTTGGTGCAGTTTGATGCTGCCAAATCCCTTTCAGAAATGCATTTTTGTGACTTGTCTGATCCAACAGACAGCTTTACAGATTCATTGTTCTGAAAGGTACACAAAATCAAGAGGTATCAACTGATATATGCATGACAAAACAGCATTATCTTCGACAGTGCTTTTCTGTTCTAACATGGCTTCTCCCATGATTTGCTTATGGTCTTTCTCTATTTCTTTCTCTACCCCTGTTTCTTTTCCTGCCGAAGCCCTTAAATCGCCCACCTTTATATCCTCTCCCTCTTGTCCTCTCATGGAACGACTGGTTCCTGTCCTCCTGACTACTGCTGTAAGAATCTCGGTCACGGTCCCCGTCTCTCATTCTTGCTCTCTTTGCATCTCTTCTGTCAAAATCTCGATCTCTTCCACCCTTGGGCATCCTAGTTTCACCCTCGCTCTCTCCTGTCTCTCCTCCCTTACTTTTATCACCCCCTCTCTCTCTAGAGAGATCCCTTTTCCAGCCTGGCTCTTGAGGCCACGGCCTCCTATCTCTCTGTCGAGGCATGCAGCCATCAGACATCCTCCTCTCTTCTGATTGTTCTCTGGAGTGTTCATGTGAGGGATCCTTATTCTCTCTGGGATTTAGCTGATAGCCTTCCTCAAAGTGTTCTGGACCAGTTCTGATATTATCTGACCCAGAAGCCTCCCTGTCAAACACCCCTCTTCTTCCAGCTGGATTCTGTGGTGGCCAAGGATTTTCTAGGCCTTGGGAAGGGCATTGCATAGTGGGATTGAACAGCCCAATGGGACCCCCGGGAGGAGTCGGCAGTAAAGGGCGTCGAGGCGGTGCATCACACTGATTATCTGGCCTATCCAAGCACGAGCCTGGTTGGCCTTTATTCTCTAAAAATGGTCCTGAAGCAAGACCCTGTGGTCTAGAAAATGGAGGACAGTCTCTTGGACCATGGTGATCAGGATGATGAGGACTTTGTTCTTCAAATGTTTGTCTATGCTGAGGTGAACCTGATTTCGGGAAACGTTGCAAAGGTGCTCTGGGATCTAAAGATCTATCTGGAGGATCAGGGCAAGAAGCTCTCCTGTTCTTGACCATTTCCCTGTTTCTGAAGTTCTCACTTGGGCCTGATCCACAAAACTCTGGCCCTGATGCACAAAACTCTGGCCCAGTCCTTTCAGGAGTATTATGTCCAAGCTGCTCCTCAAATCTGTTTGGTATAAAATTAGGTCTCTGCATGCCCCATTCTAATTCTCCACCTCTGTGCATTTCAGGGTTCTCATTTGGGGGTCCACTATATGAAAAGTCACCTTGATTTTCTCTGAACATGTGTGTTGGAACAGGCCTTTCATTATTAGGAAAAGGACGACAATCATCAAAGTCATTGTTATCGTTTGACCTCCATGGTCCATCAACATTAGGCATTCTTGGACCACAACCCATATTAAACTGCCTGAAAGGGGGCCCTGGTGGTCCAGATCGTGGGGGCCTGAGGCCTCTGTTTTCAAAGGGTACATGAGGAGGTCTTCCAAATGGACCTCTTGGTCCTGGACGATGCATTGATGGTTGAGGACCATCATACTGGTTTGAATGAAATGGCATATCAAAATTCAGTGGTGTTTGACAATCGGGGTCACTAAACCGCCTTGAAGGCGGTCCTCTTGGTGTTGAGTTTTGAACAGGACCTCTATCCCTGAACCTATCCTCTGTGGTAGGTTCTCCCTGTTTGCCATGAAAAGAACAACCTCTTTGTGGCCCCTCTAAATTTGGCTCAAATTCTCTTGGGACCTCCCTTCTCTGTTGCTCTCTACTCTGTCTGCTTAATGAAATGTTTGTGTCTCTGTGTTCAAATTGTTCTCGGTCATGATGCTTATCATTTTCACTTTTTTTAACACTGACAGATGATGTTTGGGAGGGTTTCGCTTCATGACTGTCGCCTGAACGTCGCCTTTTCCTTGGTGACACATCTCTATCTCTATCTCTATCTCCTCGGGATGTTCGGCGTGATTCACGGCGAGATCTATGATGTGAATGACGACGACCATCACCAGATTTCTCTGTTGTCTCTGTTTTGGGACTCTTGGCTTTTGAATGTGTATCTGTCTTTGTAAATTCTTTGACATGACTTTTGTCAGCACTTTTGACAGTTTTATCTACTTTCTCAGTAGGTGGCATTTTTGTGTTTTTCTCTGTGTTTGTTTTGTTCTCAGATACTGGAGTACCTTGTCTAGATGTTTGTATGTCAGTTGTTAATGATGGAATGGTTTCTGACTTTAATGATCCTGATGGTATATGTTTGTTATCATGCTCACTCTCCACTGGGTTACTCTCTACACACCTAGCTTCTCTCTTCTGTCGTGGGTCCCTCCTCTTATTAATAACTGGCTTGACTGTGCTCTCTGCAACAACAGTTTCTATGTTCTGTTTTTCTACAAGTTGTAACAAATCACACTGTGACAGGTACGAAGTTCTAGGAGGAGAAAGTAAAGCATCAGAAACGGAAAAGTGAGCCATTGACATCCCTGCTGCGGCTCTTTGCCGAGTTAGTGCCTCTTCTTGTTCCTCCAGCTGACGTTTTTGCTCCTCGATCTGCTTGTTCAACTCCAGCAGCATTCTCTGCTGTTCAGTTATGACTTCTGTACCACCAGTAACACCTGAATTGCCAGCAAGATCAGCTTGCATTTCTTCAAAGAAAGTGCTGTCTTCTGGGTCGTAGGCAACATCATCCTCAACTGTGGACTGTTGTGCTGCAGTTTTATTTTCAAATGTTTTGACTGGGTTCATAGGGCTCTCATAACCCATTGCTGGGTCATACTCCTCTGGATCATAAGGCCGGTCATCATCGTCATCTACTTCCTTCTTCACTGCAATTGTGCTAGTCTGATTTAACATTCCATACTCAACTTCTGGGTCATACTCTTCTTCAGGATCATATGGTCTGTCATCATCTTTGCTTATCTCACTATTGTCAATTGGTGTAGCTGTGGAAATATTTCCGTATTTTTGAACAATAACATCAACCTCAGAGATATTTGGGACAGGAGGTTTAATGTCTACTGAGGGGCTTTGTTTAGGTGCTTCCACTGCATTATCAGGAGGTTCCTCCTTCTTCCGAAACAATGTTTTCAGAATGGTTTGCAGGGGATTTG
The DNA here is from genome assembly GCA_032353275.1 of Sardinella hualiensis. Taxonomy (NCBI): domain Eukaryota; kingdom Metazoa; phylum Chordata; class Actinopteri; order Clupeiformes; family Clupeidae; genus Sardinella; species Sardinella hualiensis. The sequence continues at coordinate 11,410,591 of JAUCNH010000168.1, read as the reverse complement.
ATGCAGGGTCAGTTGATGCAGAGGGAGTTGGGTCAGTGATAGGTTTAGACCTACCAGCAGGGGGCGCCTTAATAATGGACAGAACAGTCTGTGCTAAATCAGATGGAGATGACACAGAGCCTGAGGAGGAAGAGTCAGGAGACCCAGGGGGGGTTGTGCAGAATGGGATCTCTGGGTCATAAGGTTGGCAGTCATATGGTTTCTCGCCAGAAGTGTTTGTTTTTGCAGCAGGAAAACCACTCTCAGATGACTCTAAAGTAATCTTTGCTTTGAATCTTGTATCATCAACCTCTTCTTTCAAAACCTCAGGGGGCTTTGGTTTCTGACATACAGCCAAACCAAGTAGCAAATTTGGACGATTCCGCTCAAACCCTGTGAAAGACAAAATTGAATGGCAATTTAGAAGAGAAAATATGCTTGGAACAAAATACAGCTTCTGGTATTCTGGAATTCTAAAAAGTTTGGGGAGACTGGGGAAACGGGGAAGATTTTCTAATTCAGTGTCTACCTGGTCCTTCAATTGGCAGAAGTTGTGAGGGAACAGACTCCTGAGCTCCAAGGGGAATGAGGTAAAAGTCCTTGATGTATGTGCAGCGATTGGAAACCACACCAAAACGCCTGCGACTGTTGAAATACGAAAAGAGAGACACATATGCCACTTCCTCTTCATCCGTTGCTGGTTGAAAACGGATCAAACACAAATCCTGAAAATAAGGGAAGAAAACCTGTTGTAACTGTGTTCAGTAAGTGTTAATGGAAAACGTTGCAGAGAAAAGCTTGGCAGACTTACTTTTGAGGGAGATGTCTTTACTCTTTCCACATACTCCCACACTGTTTGAGGCAATATCCGACCTCCAATGTGAATAGTGTCAGGGATGTCCTAAATTATATAACAGGAAGTTAATAACAAGCACATTCTACAGAGAAGCATACAATAAACTGAAATAAAAAATATAGCAGCTGTGTTTTGTGATCTTGTGCATTTAATCTACATTAGTCAATTGTAATTCAGCCATATCAGTATGTTGTTGAATTATCTATGAGATAAGAGAGAAACCTTAAAAAAAAAATTTAATTGTGGCCTAACCTCATTTATGTATTTGGAAGATCCTGAAACCAGGTAACCCTTTGTGACAAATTTAGCAACCGTTTGCATGTTAAGAAATCCTTTCCATATTGTCTCCTGCCGTAGTAGAAAATGTCGTGTGT
>JAUCNH010000168.1:11285115-11297687 GCA_032353275.1 Sardinella hualiensis | reverse complement strand
GCTTGTGTGCGTGTATATATTTAAATATATATATATATATATATATATATATATATAAATTAATCAAAGATACTTCTAGAAATTGAATATGAGTTGCATAGGAACATCCATGAAACTCCATCCAAGAAGCTCCAAATGGCACATTAAAAATCTGCACTGCAATCAATATCTGCTGACCACATCATCATTTAAATGTCTGATTCCCAGAAAGAACCAGGCATTGGAATAGGATGCTGGTAGTATTGAACCGAGAGATCAATGATAATCCCCTCTCTCAGCCTCTCTCTCTCTCTGCTGCATGTCCAGGCCCCATCCCATATGTCATCACCACAGAGGTCTTTCGACAGTCGTCCAGACCCGCTGCCTTCATGGTCGCCGGCTCTGTGCACTGGCTCTCCAACTTCACCGTTGGCCTGGTCTTCCCCTACCTCGAGGTGAGAGAGTAGCCCATAGAAATTAATGGGAAAGGGTTTGGGAGCATCTGCCCATGGGAGTCCCATGTCTTCTTACTACTGGGCTTACTGCTACTATTACAACTAAGACAACAACTACTACAACTACTACTACTACTACTATTACTAGGCTACTACCACTATTACTACTACTACTACTATGATTACTATTGCTACTACAGTACTACTACTAATAATAATTATAACATCGATAAATGGTTATGTTTTATATTATATATGCATACAAGTCGACATTATAACATTAAAAGTGGCGGTAAATGGGGCAACCATTTTGGCAATGTTGCTGGGTAACAAATGGTTCTGATTGGATGTTCATAAGCTTGCCCAAAGAAGATGATTGAAGTTCTTCAGGAAAATAACGGCAAACCAATGCCAATGGAAATGTGCCCAAACAACAACTGCTGAAGAGCACTGCCCAGCAACAGTGCACAAAAAGTTGCCATGTGTGCCATCAGCACAAGAGTTAGGAGTGTCCACCCTTAAGAGTCACGTCTCACTTAAACCTGGCCAGCAATTTTCCAGTCTTGCGACCAGCTCCCTGTAACTGGGAATATTTTCCCATTCACTGCATACAATTATATGCATTAAGCCGGATCAGCTCTTTGAAATTGAAAACCCATGAGCATATGGTAATGTTTTCAGGCTCCAATTCAGTAGGAAGGAAATGCAATTAAGTACATCACTGCTTCTCTTATGAGCCTGAGCCGAATAAGGCTTGAGGTCAAACTGTGGTAAAGTCTCTCATTTCCCTTTCCCTTGGAAGTTAAAAAACAAAACCCCCTTATGGGATTATTGAGTGATTCCCCAATGGGAAGTGTGAGATTGAGAATAAAACTGAGAGATGTCCCTCCCTTCCTCCCTGTTGCGTGTGAATTCTGCAGCAAGGACTGGGCCAGTTCAGCTTCGTCATCTTTGGGGTGATCTGTCTCATCACACTGATCTACATCGGGGTGATTGTCCCTGAGACCAAGAACAAAACCTTTCTGGAGATCAGCCAGCTGTTTGCCAAGAGGAACGGGGTGGAGATCATGGTGGAGGAGACAGAGAGGGATGCTAAAGACCAGGATGGACCGGAGGCCAAAGAAAAGGGGGAGAAAGCCACATCCTTATAAAAGGCACCAAAGCCTTGAAGAACCTTACTGTGTTGCAAAATGGAGGCATTTGATGGGCAACCATTACATGGCATTTTTTAAATATTTCTATTTTGTTATTTGTTATTAAATTATTATGTGTTTGCATCCTTATTCATATCATATGCCCTTCTGAAAAAGTGTATACATTGTTTTAATATACAGTCTATGATGTACAGTATATCTATATCTATCTATCTATCTATCTATCTATAGATAGATAGAGAGAGAGAGAGAGATTTCCTTCATTTCCTTCGGGATAAATAAAATATCTATCTATCTATCTAGTGCTGACCATGTGCAGTCTTGAATGCCCTTCAACGACACTTCGTCTGTATAAAGCAATGGGCAGATCAATCTCTGAATCAAGCCACAAAACATGACAAAAAATTTTTTGCAAGTATTGGTTTATTGAGGACACACAGATATGAAGTAGGCCAACCGTGGTCATAAAAATGTGGGCCAGTGTATAAAAAAACAACCAATCAATATTGTATTATCACACATAATAACAAGGCAGGAAATGTTACTTTTTTTGCAAAGTAAATAAAATATAAAACTAACATTTAGAAAATGAGTAGGCTATGATATCTTTGGGATAGCTGCAGTGTATGCTGTAGTTATGAACAGCATTTCACACACTGGACCTCACTCACCAACCACTGTTTACAGTCTGCGCCCATAAAGCATTATAAACATGTTCATAAAGGGCTATAAATTATTCATAAAGCCTTGAAATGATTGACATAAGTTGATATAACCATTTTAAAATAGTGACAGCAGTCATAAGATGTTATGATATTATTAGTAGTAACATTGTAATTATTTTCGAATGGTTGTACTCACATAGACAACCATTATATGGCATTATCAGACTATCGGTACTGCCATTTAAGGCCCTTCATGAATGTGTCTGCAATGCGTTGTAGATACAGACTTAAAGTGTAAGCAGCAACGAGAATGTTACCCAGACTTGTTCCTAAACTACCCGTATGCAATTTTAACAATATTTTCTTCTTTGGTAGTTCCTCTTATGTATCAGACACTACACACACTCAAAAGCACTTTAAGCTCTGAGCTGTGATGTGTGTGTGCGTGTGCGTATGTGTGTGTGTGTGTAAAGTAATTGGATGAAGCAATGTGCAGTTGTGCAATATTACAGGATTGAAATCTTTTAAATGGGACAAATTTAAGAAAATTCTCAGTTAGAAATTGGTGAATGAGGCCCATTGAACTCAACAATAGTTGAACTATCTGTGAGCCCAGGTGTCATTCAGTCACGGGCACCTGTGGTCCAGGACCAGCTGCACGCCTCCAAAAAGGCTAAGCTGCGTCACCCCCCAGCTGAACACGTTCCCCCGGGCCGTGGTGTTGTCACAGGACATCTGCTCACGGATCTCCGCTGCGCTCAGCACATAGTCCCACACGTTCACGTCCGTCATGTGGCCCACAAACGCATCCAAGTCAGAGATGCCCAGGAAGCCATCTTGGTCTTTCCCGAGGATGAACATGCCGTTGGCCATGACGGTGTAGCCGGCCCGCAGGTACTGCTCCTCGCCGACCATGCCGTTGATCCACAGCTCGGCCCCGCCCGTGTGAGACGCCCAGGTCACGCAGTAATTAGCCCAGTCGTGGGCGCGTAGGTCGTGGGGAAGGTTGACAAACTCGTTGCCGATCCAGAGGCCCACGTCCTGACCCATGGTGATGACAAGCTCGTTGTCGTTCATGGGCGTGGAGTAGGAGAAGATGGTGAGCTCCTCGCCGGGCTGGTGCGAGCGGATGGCCATGCAGGCCGTGAAGGACTGCAGGCGCATAGGGTGGGTGAGGTGAGCCAGGGCGTAGCTGCCAGTGTTGCGCTCGGGGAAATGGAGCACCAGTGGATACAGAGCCTTGGGCCCTGGAGAAACACGTGAGCCAAACACACACACCGATCAGAGGAGATTTCCGCTGACTACTTTAATGTGTGGCTTCAACCATGAAAAGGGGAATCACTTGCGCTCAAGCCTGACGTACTCACAGAACAGGACCTCTGAATCAGTAACAAGCCCTGGGCCACTTCAAAGTAGACTGAACCCAGGAAAAAAACAGATCACTCAGAGTAGTCTTTATGAGCTTATTATTAGGTTAAACTAACGTTTCCACGCCAAGCATCTTCCTCTGAATCACACTTTTGGTTTGGAAGACGAATGTACCCAATACAGCTCATGAAGGCTACTGTGATTGCTCTGGATTTTCCTGGGTTCAGTGTACCAGTGTAGCAATCAAGAGTAAATCATTTTAATTTCTCTGGGATTAAGAATGAATCACTCACTTTTCTTTGAATCCCCAATGGCACCTGTGTAGAATAGGAGACAGAAGGATAGGACACTCATGGGCGCTCATTATGTATAACTCCTCACAATGGTACAAAATGTACAGTATAAGCTAGAGGTAAATGTAGAGGATGTGTTTATGGAACATCTAACTTACTTGTGCGTATGTGCTTTCCCAGGGAGGTTACCAGGCTCTCTATCTTCGAGAGTTTGGCTTCAATCTCTTCTTGGCGACAGAAAGCTGTAACATGTAAAAATAATAAGAGATCAAACAAGGAAGATGAGAAGAGGCTTACGCTAAACTAGTGTGGCTGCATGCTAAATCATTTGAGAAGGTGCACCTACATCCTTTGCCCAGACGAGGGAGGAAAGAGGACTCCACCACACGGTCATTCAGCGGCTGGGCGATGCGGTAGTCATTCCACAGGGTCTTGTTGTCATGGTCCATTAGAGTACTCTCCAGCTTCCTGATCTGCCCAGGTGCACCCCAAACATTGAGACCATTACTTACATTAGTAGAATTTGATCCCAAAATATAGGCTTTACAATTATATTAGTAAGATATCTTTGACCATATGTCAACACTGTACTAGCTGAAGGTTTACCATACTGTAGACTAAATACACTAGCCTTCACAAATATAAATGGAAATGGAATAACTTAGACTACTAGACTCGCCATGTTAATGACAGACTAGACTTCTACACAGTTGGAAAACCGGTGAAAAAAAACCAGGGTGGAATGTTTTGAGTTTGTGTGTACAGTACTTGATTGTGAGACAGGGTGATTGGCGTGTCAAACACTGTCCATATAACACTCTCATAGCATGGAGGAGTAGTGAGGGATCCTTCATATCGGAAGAAGTGGTTCAGATTCTCTGGGAGCATGGAGCGGACGTTGATAGTGGACAGATTCATAGACTGGCCTGTGAAGAAAGACATAACAGGGAAATAATATGTTTAGTTTTGTGACACTTTGCAAGTTGAAACAGAGCAATGAGTATATCCAGACAAAAGCACACAGGTACCAGACAATTGTGTTTGATCACTTTAGATCTTCATAATTTTAAGAATTAATATAATAACACTGTGTGGAGCTAAAACAGTGTGCAAACCATCTCCCTATCCAGACCTGCAGGTGTGCATGTCTGCAAGGGTTCAAGGGCCAGCTTTGGAGTATACTGTAGTTGATGTACTACGTGTTCTTGTTAAAATATGCTTCACCTGCATATTTGACGTTTGCCAAGTTGTGGATAAATTCACTGTAGTAAGTGTTCTCAAAATGCCCATCCTGCAAAACAAAAGCAGCAAAAAGTTAACAAGGAACACTCCAAAATTCTCTCTTTCTCTCTCTCTCTCTCTCTCTCTCTCTAGCTCTCTCTCTATTTCTCTCACACACACAGCACAGCACAACAAAGCTACATAGCCCCTACATGTTAGAAACCTGCCAAATGACACCTATAACAGATGAGGGTAAGCTGAGACATGAAGATCTGATCTAACTATATCTGTGCCAGCTGTATCCTCATATGTAAACATGTGGAAAAACAGCAGCAGCATAAAATGCATTACTTGTAAGCAGGATGGGCAATGGGAGACAAAACCTGATACTGTGTAGAATGGGAATTAAAACACCCAGATGACAAAGGTCATTTTGACCAGTTAGCATTTCAGGATCCCCCTCCCCCCCCCCAGATGAGAGGCATGTCTGTAGCACTGTTACCATGGCGATGACCTCCTGTAGTAACAGTGACCCGGTCTCTGCTGGTGACCCGAATGCATTCCTACCAGACCAGTCCGTCAGCCCTTGCCAACACGCAATCAGATCAATGCAGCCATTTACTATGGCTGGGGCTCTGACACCTCACTGGTGCCACATTTATCAGAGTGGATAAGGCCACTTGGCACCTTGTCCAGATTGCCTAGGAACTCACTCAAATAAGAACTGGTGCCTTGTGACTCACAGACACAGCTTTGTCTGGTTCCTTTCAATGCATTATTCCATCTATTGAATGCTTAAACTTGCATCTATTAAACATTATATACGTTAATGCCTAGACCCGTCTGGTCTGGAAAGTAGCCCTATTATATCGTGAGCAAGGGTATACTGCAGGATTTCCCACTCGTCACAAGATGGCAGCATTGTGCCCAGCACTGTTTAAAGAATTCAGAATATTGATAATAATATTTATAAATGGAGTTGGTGAAGCAGCGGTAAAATCAATGACCAACAATTGGTCGACCCGGGTCTGATTCTTGAACTCTGTGTTACAAGTTTGTGTCACTATGGATAGAAGCTTCTTCTAAATACCAGTCAACTTTACTCTATCAGTGGGATTCAATTTTTTTCTAATAATGATCAAGATTTTATGGTCCTGCTGTAATAATAATTATTTTGAAATCCATTTGTCTCTCACCTCATAAACGAAGGCCAGAACAGCCAGCCCATCAGTCTTATCTTTGGCCTCAGCAAAGCTCTTGTACTTGGCAGAGTTGTAGTGGACAACATGAAGCTGTAAGAGGAGACAGAGACAGAGAGAAGGGAAGAGAGAAAGAAAGAAAGAGAGAGAAAGAAAGAGAGAGAGAGAGAGAGAGAGAGAGAGAGAGAGAGATGGTGAAATGTCACATTACACTACATTACATCGACAGTATCATCTTCACAAAGCTGCATTGCACTGTGGGATACCGTCTGTGCTCATTCTCCCAATTTCTGACAAGTTTAGGATTTCTTTCTCAGTTGCCTCACGTTTAGTGTGTGGTGTGATGAAATTAGGAACACTGAAGTCTATCCGATCATATGTCACGAGAGAATCTCATGAAAGTATTTAGGTCTAAATTGACTGAGTGCTGCCTGCCTTCACACATCCCTTTCACTGGCTCATTCCAAAGCATTCCATCACACCTCACTTTAATGTGCAACCAAATGAAAGAGGTAGCAGAAAACAAAATGATGACTGGAAACATCATGAATATTATCCCATAATAAACAATAAACAACATATGTGGTCGCACGCTTTTTTGTTGCGAACAGGCGCACCTCTGCCATGTAGCGTATGCCATCCAGAGTGTGCTCTGCCCCGCTGGCCTCCAGGTCCCAGCCACCCCAGTGCAGATGCATCTGCACAGCTGTGTAGTAGTCCGGAAGCCCCTTGGTGATCATCATGGTAGGGGGCAGGTCAATCTGAACTGTCAATAAACATTAGATGTTAACAAATTTGGAAATAGTCATCAAGTTCAAACTTACTTTTGTGTTTACCTTCATGCTGTGATCTGGGTCAGAGTGAGTGAGGTTTCAGTGTGATGCAGGTTTCTGTGTATGTGGCACAGAAGGCAGCATACTAAAAGTGCCTGGAGGTTTTCTGTGCATACCATATGCAGGGAGACATGTGTGTCAGTCAATAGTCAGAAGCTATGAAAATAATATAAGCCATTAGGGCCACCCTCTGTGATCGAAAATGCTTCTCATGAGTATAGTACTGCCTTCATTCCTGTTGTTTTCTCACAAAACATCAGAATACCCTGCAGTGATAATCATGGAGGGGAAAAGGGTTAGATCCTTGCCAGGTAGGGCTGCCTAATTCAAAATTAACAACGATTACTAAAGTGTTTCCTACAATTACTAAAGTTAACTGCTTCAGTTGTACTTATTACAGGCATATTTCCTTGAAGGTGACGGTACGAGTGAAAAGCGTGTCATAACTCATCTCATAACCGGCTGACACTCTAGCCAAGTGCACCATGCGCATCAGAACTGAGTACTATATGTTCAATAGCAAAATGGATTATAGCCGAACTTACCCGAATGCCCATTTTTGGTCATGAGAAATTTGCCTTTCAGCTCATCATATCCAGTTAGCTCCAACTCTGGCATACGGGGATTGTGGCGAACGTTGCGCCGCTGGATGTCAATTGGAGACTGTTTGTGCCCACCGCAGGCTGGGTACTCGTCTGCCCAGTGTATCTGGTCCAGTGCCCCCTCTATCAGTCATGTCAGACACAAAAGGGATGGATTTCAAAGGTTTCCATCTTGATAACTAATAACAGATTATTTACATCAAAGCTAACGTTCAATGTCAAAACTGTCAAAACGTTCACGGCAAAACAGTCAGACTGTCGAGTGTTGGGATGCAAATAGGCTAAGTTGGATGACATGGTATCCAACATGTGAGTAGGCTAATATTAAAATGTTTTATTATAAAGTAGGCTATGCGACATTCACCAGAATCACAAACTTCAGTCTGTACTCTTGCCATGGTCTTTTCGGATATCCCGTGACGCGCATTTAAAAAAAAATTGTCTTCATCATAGAAAAACATAATCTGTGAGCTATCGTGGTTTCTTATCAAATCTGTTTATAAAACCATCCATCCCCTACAGTAGGCTATGTGTCATGTAATAATGAAAAAGCTTAACTTGTCACACGCGTAATTTGACATATGACCAAAACTTGACGCTGTAATCTCACCTGTTGACTCTTATCATCTTCAATGTCTTCAATGTCGGTACGTAAGTTAAAATATTTTACGTTTTTTATACATGTAGTTAATAGTTGAAGTTGGACCCTACATATTTTTCTTAACTGCGTAATCGCTCTTACATTGTCAAAACACCACAGTCACACTCTAATCACCCTGATACTAAACTATACTCATAGTTTGGCAGAAACTTACCTGAGTACGTCCAGGGAACCCCGTCCACGCCGGCGCTGGTGTAGTTTATTAAAACAAAAAATGTGACAATTGATAACCACTCCATGTCTGAGGAGTTACTGATCCAATAGACACTTCACACTTTGCAAACGTCGGCGCCAACCCTCTGAATGAAACCAGGAGGGGGAAATGCACGGTTAAAACTCTGATAGAAGCCCAATGGGCGAGACGCACTCTGTTGTTTTGAGGGATTTAACTGGACCTGCAACGTGATAGGCTTTATTGATTGGATAGGTTCTCCTCTGTAATAGTTTACACAATTACTCACACATTCACAATTCTCCTTTCCAGTCAGTTTTGAATTACCAACAAATACATAACCTTTACTATTTACTTTTTTTTGTTCTTTGTATACCTTGTTCCAGATTTTGTTTATCCCATGGGCCTAGTGTTTGTTGCTCAGTAAACTGTGATATTTAGTTGAGCCAAAATTGTATGCACCATTTATGTAAGATAATGCCAATGTGTATACTATCCAAAGCCTCCTGCCAAAGGCGTGTATGTAAACACTCATGACTTCTTGTAAATTCAACTTGACGTAATTAATGAGTTGAGAATAGAAGGCCTAAATAATAACGAAGAGAGAATCAACAAATTAAATGAAAATAGTTTCATTAAGTCTCTGGCCAACGGATGCCTGTTCGAAAAGGATAAAAGTGGTTGCTCATGCACAGAGGAAATGATTTGCAGCTCAATGTGGTTTGTCCAATAACTTATCAGACCTGACAGAGAATGCTGAGTCATAAGAGGATGCAAACCATTAATCCTTTCTCATTTTGAATAGTGTGCTATAAGAGAATCAAATTATCTATAAGTAGTGTGTGATTGCTATATAAAGTCCTGATAAGACTCACATAAACTCTAAAAGGAAGATAGTTGTAGCCTATGCCAACTAAGGCAGATAGTTTTTCCTTGGCTTTGCCATAATTCCTGAGGCATGTGGTGAATAGACAAGAACACAACACACTTGTAAAGACATGTTCAAGAGGCGTCTTTCTAATGTAAAGTCCTTAGGCTTAAATATTGAACCGCCACACCTAATTTGGGCACACCTCTTAGCCCCTGTGTGGCTTGAAGCCCATGGCAGTGATGTCACTTTCTTGAGCTTTTGTGCTGCAACCAAGGAAAGCAGAGACAATAAACAAAGAAAAAGAAAATAGGCTTAAAAGGACTGCTTCTGTGTCAGACCAATGGTTAAAGCACACCTTGAGCACGCCTCATACACCTTCAGAGTAGCTTAGTCATGGGTACTACAATGAGCACCGAGATCAAGATCAAAATCAAACGCTTGCAGTAAAACATCAGGAAGTCCTTTAAGAGCGAAGCAGGGACTGGAAGTGAGGTGGTTGCTTTCCAATCATTGGCCAGCTGGATCAGCAGGTCTTGTATAATGTGAGGCAAGGAATACTGCTTTGTCACCTAAGCAAGGCAATGTGCAGAATTATGTGCCTGTTGGCAATGAGATGTGGCAAGCACAACCACTGCCTTTGTTTAACATTTTAGATGACTTTTTTTTGTAAAGGAAATATGTGGGAGTGCATTATCTCAAGCAAAATAAGTTTAATGGAAGGTGTACTGGATCAGGAATGAAAATCTTTTGTTTTGCACGTCTTATCAGTAGCCAGCAGGTGTCGCGCATGAGAGCACGAGATTCCCAAGGTCACTGCGTCTGGCGGCCATGAATGACTCGCATCATCTCAATCCACGCAGACTCACATCTCCTCGAAGGACCGGTCTGGGACAAAATGTACTTTACTGCTGTGCCATTAAGGCAAAAATATTTCTGTTGATCACACATGCTATTAGCCGATCAAATGGTCATGACATGAAAACTAATAAACTAGCCTATGTTCAGGCAAGAATGGCATGAATTCTTCTCAAGCACCAGGTTTATATGTGAAAACTACAGGCAGATTGCACAGAGACCAACACACACCGCATATTAACCATTGGCGACCTAAAAGTAGGCTATAGACTCTTTTTTGCAATATTTGGTCAGTATGCGCTCATAACTGAATCAAATGGACAACTCTGCATTTAAAAGGTGACGCTGGAGGAAATGTAGCCTACTGCAGTAAACTATTTTTTGCATTATTGAAATTGCTGAATGGTTTGTATAGCCCTGGGATGATCCATAATCAATAGCCTAGCCAATAATAAAATTATGTTGGAACATAGCGCACGCATAGCCGCAGTAATCCTCGTGTAGCTGATGCTCCGCACGTAGGCTTCTCCACCATGCGTCAATTAAACTCACTGCAGTATTCCGGTTAGACTAGAGAAAATGACGATTTTTGGCTTTACAATTAACTTACCCTAACAAGCCCATACCTTAATAAAAACATACACTCGTCAGAAACATTTATTTTTCTCTATTATGTATTGAATGCGTCATTGGATGACACATTGTTGCCAGAGCCGGGGGTCTCCGCATCCTCCGTAGAGGCGTGGTCGTCGCGGATGCGAACGTGCACTTCTCCACACGCTCTCTGTAGCGTGCCGCGTGAGTCCTGACCAGCCAATCACATTTCTAGAAATCGCTGCTTCGGGTCCTTCCGCTCCACTTATCAGTAGTCCGGACTGGTAGCATCGCCTTCTCTGCTTCCCAATACGGTCGAGAAGGACAGTTAGTCTTGCACACAGTTAGGCCAGACAAGGTAAGGAAAAGAACATTTTGTCCTTATTGTAGAATACCTTGCGTCTAGTAATGCAGGGACATCTGATGCATGCTTTCCCTAACAGTACTGTCTTCCTGAACCAGAGCACACGTTCTGGTATGAAATGTGCTCATAGTAGGCTAGTAGACTACCGGAATCATTTGCGGATGTCCAAGTTGCTTTGTCATTGGCAAGTTCATGTCCTTCCTGACTGTGACATTGCTGCTGATATTTTTCAAATACCACGTTTGACAAGACGTTTGGCGATTGTGAAGCCTTTTCACGTCAGGAATGTGCTGTTCATACCGAGCTTTGCAATGATGATGCGGTCTATTTTAAAACAGCCCACCCGTCACTTGGAGCTGTCATTCTATGTCTGGCTCTGCAGTGCTGTTAGAGTGTCAAGTTACTTGTAGCATGGGCATGGGCTTCAACAGGATTGATTCCTGTCAGTTTTAATTGAGAAAGCCTACCCAAAACGTTATTTTCAGGCATTGTCTCTGCGGCAGGTCAAACAGTAACCTAGGCCTTCGAAAGTTGGCAACTACCGAGATAACGTTATTTGCGATCACCAGTTGGGTACATATTTTGAAAGGGAAAAATGCTCAATGCAGATGGTTAACTGTGTGTCTTTTAGCCAGATAAAAAAAATCGACCGTCATTCATTCAAGCTAAATATGGGCAGTAGGCCTATTTTGCGTCTATTTAGTCTGAGAAAAAAAATCCGCACACTTGTTGCGGTGTAAGTTCATATGTGATTAATTATAGAGAAATTTAACCGCAAGTGCCATTCAACATCTGCATTCTTTTGAAGCTTATGCTGCTATCGCAGCAGTAAGAGCTCTAGCAGACGAGATCCTCTTTTACGTAATCGCTTTTTATTTATTTATTTGTCTGTTTATTTATTTTTTTATATTTGTGGATCCAGTAGGCTAAAGACTGTTTTTACTGATCGCCTGACACGACACTGTCTGTCTAGTATTTTTTCATTGGCCCGTTTGTTGAATTGGAATGTGAGTAGGCCTATATTGGTAAACGTTCATCAATTCACCAAATTAACGATCCTACTGGGCTGTATGGTCACATGGTTTAGTCTGTGTAAGGGTTGACTCGGCCTGCAACTTTGTTGCCAGTGGCGAGTTTCCACTCTGACTTTTAAGGCCACAGTTTTTTCCATTGGTCCAACCGAAGATGATGCACTGGTAGTAGCAATCTTCAGAGGCTGGGAATTTCAGAGTCCAGCCTCCATTCCGAGCTAGACCTGTGGCATAAGGAGGGAATTGTTAAGCAAC
>JAUCNH010000168.1:10602683-10613980 GCA_032353275.1 Sardinella hualiensis | reverse complement strand
TGTGGTTGGGGGGGGGGGGGGGTGTGAAAAGGGCAGCAATAAGACAGGTGCAACACACATAAACCTCTAGAGCACTACTGAAGCAGGAAAACTGCAGCAATAAGACAGGCGCAACACACACACACACACACACACACCTCTAGAGCACTACTGAAGGAGGAAAGCTTTTGTGCTTTTGTGCTGATGTCACTAAAAGAGATGCAGGTATGACCTGAAATTACACCAAAACCAGGTTGCCTAGTAACAGGTCAAATAACCCACTGATACAGCACTCCAAAAATATGTTTAAACATTTGCAAATGAAAACATTTAGTTCCTTTTCCAAAAAAACATCTAGTTTCGTAACTGTAACTGTGAGCTGAGAATCTGACCAGACTTGACTTTAACCATATCCATTCTAGTAGCAACCTTTTCTTCCACTAATGTCTTTGACAGCATGTGACCTTGTTTAAGTGACAGCTCCTTGTGCTTTTCTGCAGGGTTCCAACATATACTTTAACAAATGAAGAAACTGTGAAAGAATTCTATTCAATTCTAGGTCTAAAGATTGGGTCCAGATAGCTGATCTCTTTTTTTACATTAAGAAAGAAAATGCTGTGCTTTTAGATAATTGTTGTGGTTCTGTATAAAATTGCTAAAGGTCAGTGAGTCCTTGCAGTGTGACTACTTTAAATGTGAGAGCACAGCTACCCCAAAAAAGCTCCTTTCACCCCTGTGATCTCTTCCAGTTCCTGCATCCTTAATAATAATAATAATAATAATAATAATAATAATAATAATAACAATAGTAGGCCTAATTATTACAAATATAATCATTACAAAATTCACTTGCTCTACTGCAATATACTAACAGAATAAAAAATGTTGCATATGAAATGCACTAACATACATACAGTACATACATACAAACATACAGTACATATAACTGGCTTACCATAACAATGCTCCTTCAAGCAGATCTCGAAGCCCATACATTGGCCTTGTAATGTACAAAGGAGGACACAGTAAACATAAACTAATGCTTAATCTCATGCATCACTTGGATTTTTGATGACTGTTTACCAAGACACTGCAGAGCATGTTTTTTTTTTTCTCAGCATCGAACTGATATGACCTTTGCTTTGCAGCACCTTCCATGTGCAGAACGCAGTCCATGTGGTTTTGCTGAGACCACATTACTGTTAAGCTACTCCAATGCTGTTTTGCCAGTGACCTGATGATTTCTCATCCTGATGCCTTTTTGTATATCTGACACCTTAGTCTGAGACCTGCGGACGTCCTGATATGAACACCACTGACTCAAACAGTAGGTCATAGACTTTATCCATTTCCTAGTTCAGCACGACTGCCAGCTTCTTTGTGTCAATCTGCACCAAATGTTTTAGAGATGCTTTCAACCGTGTTCACCTTTCCTCTGCGGAATCAATAGGCCCGTGACTGGCACTGCCCCAGCCCTACGCAATGGTCTTCTGGTCTGCCTGGCAGCAATGTACAGTTGGACCATATTTTACTAACAAGTCACATTTTCCATTTCATGGGCTTGTATGATTTGCCAGACAGCTAAAAATATTCAGGGCCAATTTCGCCATGATGCAAACTAGATAGCCTGAAATAGTTGTTTAAATATCCGTGTATTCAGAGGGATGAAGTGTCTTCATGAGATGTGTGATGGAAAAGATGGTTGAATGACTGTGAATAGCGCATTATGCATTCTGTACACAATTAATCACGCCACATGCACAAAGGCAGACGGAGAGAGAGAGTGAGAGAGAGAGAGACAGACAGAGAAAGAGAGATGGGATGAACAGGTGTTTGATAGCATACGAATGCTGCCGCTGATCAGATTCTTTTCCATGAAATAACATAGAGAGCCTAATTATGGGATTCATGCCAAGCACTACACGCACACACACACACACACACACACACACACACATACAGTACACACTCACACATACACACACACACACACACACACACACAGACATGCCACATGGAAAATATCTCTAGTCGTCTGGTGTCCCATCTTCCTAAATATATCCTCACTGAACAAGGCCTTTTCACAAGCGCATTTCCTGCCCTGCTTCATTTGAGCTCTGCCACGCGATATGGCCCTGCTCAGATCGCTTGTCTCGCACGCATCTCCTCTCCCCTCGTCTCCCATGCTGTTCACAAGGCTGCCAGCCGTTCATTATGGGTGTGGATGCGGCATGAGCGACAATAATAGTCTTCAATTTGCACCAGCCAAGCCAGGTATTGATTTGGCTTGTGCATCTCCCCTTGTTGTCATGCTATCATAGAAATCAAAGGAGTGATTTGAGTTTACTCGAAGCAAGCACACAGTGCAAATTTGAGGAGTATTCTTATCAAAGTGGCATAAATTAAAGGGAATTGCTCGAGCTGGAAGAAAAGTTTTATAGTGTGTGTGTGTGTGTGTATGTGTGTGTGTGTATGTGTGTGTGTGTGTGTGTGTGTGTGCGTGTATTTGTGTTTGTTTCTATGCAGTTCAATGTTTGTATATGCTGTGTTTGTGTGTGTGTGTGTGTGTGTGTGTGTGTGTGTGTGCGCCTTCAACACCGCCGGATGAATTTTAAAAATGCGGCATGACAAAAAAGGCTGTCAAGGCAGGTGACAATTAAATGTGATCTTGTTTACTCGCTTGTCTCTCCACGGCGAGGGCATCGGAAATGGCAACATCGATGCCACTCAGACCTCATTATTCCCGAGGCGAGTCAACTCCACGTTTGTAGAAACGAACAAAAGGAAAAAAAAAACGAATAAATAAAAATAAGTGAATAAATAAAAGTACGTAAGTTTTGTGCTTTGATAGACACAAGAAAAACCTGGCAAGTAAACACTGATGAGGTTTGACCTGTGCGAACATCACCTTATTAAGCATAACACCCTTTCTTCAGTGCCTTTACTGTTACAAGATCAAGATGATGTGAGAGGCTAAAGATGTGATGGCTAAGCTAAAGGAAGCCTGTGTTTGTAGAATGTATTCATTTATTGTCATAGACACACTCACATGTGTTCAATGGAGTCCATATCTACTTTATGCAAGGCTGCTGCTGGACCTGAGCCCAGAAACAGGCCCATGAATGTGTCTTTGTTGTGGATGCTCTGGTTTCTGTCTTTCTCTCTCTCCCTCTCTCCCTTTTTTTTCTTTTGACTTCCAGACCAGACCAGGCCAGGCCATGTGCTCTTTTCTTTTCAGCCACCAGTGTTTTCCCTTTGGCCTCCGCCTCCTCTCCTCTGCTCCTACTGTATACTGTAAGAGACTCCACCTTCGTCTTCCTCCTTCTATGTGAGGCCCCAGTACATGCCTCCATCTGGGCCATCATCTTCCTCCTCCTCCTCCTTTGGTCTTATTACAGTCTGGGCCATCATCATCTTCCTCCTCCTCCTCCTTTGGTCTTATTACGGTCTGGGCCATCATCTTCCTCCTCTTCCTCCTTTGGTCTTATTACGGTCTGGGCCATCATCTTCCTCCTCCTCCTTTGGTCTTATTGCAGTGTGGGCCATCATCATCTTCCTCCGCCTCTGGCCTGATGACAGTCTGGGCCATCATCTTCCTACTCCTCTGGTCCTATGAGAGGCCCAGTGCATGCCTTGGTATGGCCAATACTTTCTCTCGCTTAGATCACAAAGAATTCCTTTCTCTCCTCCTCTCCACTTCCTCCATGTCATCCTGCAGGCTGCCCCCCTCTTTTCTGTTGCTCTTCTGCCCCGCCTCACTCAGTTTTCCAGTCTACATTACTTTTCCCTCTTTCTTTCTCTCTCTCCTCTCTTTTCTCTTGCATCACTCTCTCTCTTTATCTCTCTTTCCCCTCATTTCTCCTCCATCATTTTCTCTCTCTCTCTCTCTCTCTCTCTCTCTCTCTCTCTCTCTCTCACACACACACACTCTCTTTCTCACTCTTTTTTTCTCTCTCCTTCTCTCTGGAAGCCCCAGGCTAATCGATGGCAGAAATGCTAAAGTAGGTTATAGGGGGAAGGAGCTCGTCTCACCTGGAGCAAGAGAGACGAGGAGAGGAGTGGAGTCTGGGAGAGGAGAGAAGCCGGGGAGAGTAAAACTGAGACATTAGGAAGGAGTGGGAATGAATGAACATTAAATGAGAGAGAGAATGAGAGAGAAAAAAAGAGAGCGAGAGAGCGAGAGATAGACAGAGAGAAGGAGGTGGGGTAGTTACAAATGCTAATGAAAAAAAAGAGCAAAAAAATTGCAAGGATAGAGGACAGTAAGGCATCCTTGATGAAGAAAGAGAAAAATAAAAAAAGAAGAGAAAAAAACACTTTATCCTCTGTCAGGCATCGAATATTGATATAGATATCCACTCGTTCATCCTTTCGTCAACATCCTATTTGTATCCATTTGTCAGGAGCAGAAATGAAGCGACTTCCTCCCCCCTACCTCCATCCCCCCATCCCCCCATCTCCATGGTGAGGGTTTGAGGCCTCTTGTCTGCTAATGCCTCTGTGGCCTGTCAGGAAGTGTTAGGCTGAGAAATGATGTGGAGTGGCATGAACGTGCACACAGACGATGAAAATTGGATGACGATCATTAAAGGAGCTCCTCTTTAGTGCGCCACACTATGATTGCGTGCTCACCTACAGTAGGCTCTTCCAGTCATTAATATTCAGCTTGCTGAGGAGGGGGAAAAATGACTCTTCTTTTCTCTCTCTCTCTCTCTCTCTCTCTCTCTCTGTCTCTCTCTCTCTCTCTCCTGCTACAGTGTGTGTCTCTCTCTGTCTCTCTCACATGCCACCTCTCATCTCTCCCCCAGAGGTGTTGTTATGCTGGGCCCGTCTGGCTGTGTAATTTAATATCGCTCCTCTGACCATCCACTTACCCCACTTCTACATCTCCCCGCAGAACCCTCGTAACGACCTCATATCTCATTTCATATGCTTTGCACACATACACACACACACACACACACACACACTCACATGCTCTCTCAAATACACTCACCACACTACCACACACACACTCTCACTAACCCACACACTCACAAACACTCATATAGTCTCTCTCACACACACACACACACACACTCACACACATACTCACCACATACACACACACTTGCTCTCACTAACATACACAAACACACACATACACCAACACACGATGACACTATGACATGGACTTACCCACACACAGAAGGACACATTCACTGTAACACTCACTTATATTCCTTGCACGCATATTCTCTCTTACACACACACACACACACACACGCACACGCAGACATACACATACACACATAGCCCACACACTTACTGATACTGGAAGGCACACAGATAGGCACGGGCGAATAATTTGGAAGCCCCCCGCCCAACCTCATTAACCTTGCCATCTCTCACCGCTGTTTCTTTAACCTTAATTAAGCCACAAGAGCATGAAGACGACAATACATCAGGCCCTCCTTTTGCCTGCGCTTTAATTAAGAGTTGCCCTGTTTTGCCATCGATTTGAAGCAGCCCTCTGACTCCTCAGCCATCCCCTCTTTCTTCCTCCTCCTCCTCCTCCTCCTCCTCCTCCTCTTCCTCCCATCTCTACAGTGATCCATGAGAAGTCCGCCGGGGAGACCGAGGCCATCGCCTTCGACGGCCGAACGTTCATCGAGTATCACAACGGCGTCACCAAGAGGTAAGATGAATGACTGGGAGGGGCTCGCTGTCTCCCTTACCACACACTCATCCGTCCTTCTACTGCGGCTTCCCGTAAGAGAAGAATTGTCTGTGACACACACACACACACACACACACACACACACATTCTCCCCCTCCCTCAGTCCCTCCTCGTCCCCGTGGTCTCGTTGAGTAAATTGCGATGACAGAACTGATTACTTCGTCTCCATTCTCGTCCTGCCGCGCCTCTCTACTTTAGCTAATAGCTCGTCCGCGTCCCTCGCAGAGATTCCAGGGGCCACGGCCGCCACCGCCACCACCACCGCCACCGCAGCGGCTCTCGGTCGTCAGTGAATCTTGCTAATTAGTGTGGCCGCTCCAATTAAAGTGCAGGCCCCAGAGCGTGCGCACACACACACACACACGCGTGCGCACTCATACACACACGTCTCGGCTCGGCTAATAAATCTCCGCCGTCCCTGACTACACATCCGCCCACCACCGACATAGCCACTGACCCTCTCCCACATCATTCAGAGGCCATCTTTAAATTCTCCCTCTGCATGTCATTGGTACTAATTACCTTCTTGTACCGGCATGAGATAATGGGAGCCCTCTATGAGATTCTTCACACACACACACGCACACACACACACACACACTCACATGTGCGCTTATTCTACATTTCGTCTCCCCAGGGTCAATCCCGAAGTCGATATTTGAATAATCTGTCCTTCTCAGTGGATATTGGAGGGGGGGGGGGTCCACTCTCCTTGTGCTTCACCATTTATCCTATTACTGTCACTGTGTTGTACTGACATTGATGCTGCAAGCAGGGATGAAGCTTCTCTGAACGTTTGACCCAAGATATGTGAAGCGTAGTGCTCAAATCCTGCATAATTCCAGCCAATGCTATCTCTGCAACAGCTGTACAGTAAGACCTCGGAGTGACTAATGAGGTCGACTGTCATAAACCGGCAGTGTAGAATTGCAAATCTTGGCGTTTTGCTGCAGGGAAGCTCGCTTTCTCAGGTTCGTTCCCGGAGGCTGTCGTCCGATCTCTGTTTGTTGTTGTCTTTGTGATGTCTGCTCGGAGAGCTGGTGCTTCTGTTTTTTTTGTCTTGTCTGTCCTTCTGTCTCCCTCTGTCTGTCTGTCTGCCTGTCTGTCTGTCTGTCTTAAATGAGTGTTCCTTGTTGTCTTTCCTATGCACTCAAAGCCAACTGACCAATGAGATTCCCGAGTAAGTAATCCAGGTGTTAACTGGGATGGATATGTTTCACACCAGACTAACCTTTCAGTTGATCCATCCTCGATAGTTAACCTCGATAAGTAAACATTGCGGTTTCCTTTTTTCTTTTTTTTTTTCATGCACATGGAAACAAAGCTAGACAGCAATTTGTCAGTTACACAGGGCCCATCACGTTGCCATTTTTATAAAACTGTTTTGTTTTGCTTTGTTTTATCAGTTTTCTGATAAGATACATTGTAATTTCCAGGGAGAGGAATGCATGTTTGGCATGTCTGATAAGCATTGTGGTATTAACAATAGAGGGATGAGGAGGAGCCCTCCCTGGACAATGTGCATGCGGTTAGAGAAGAACAAGCACCGTGTTCTGGGTGTTATTAACTGCTATGTTGACATGTGTGAGACCCCTTTTTAACTGCAAGTATTTGTCCGTGTTCTGGAGGCTTAAGAGACTGGCTTTAATGCGGATAGAGCTTTCAGTCAGACATTCCAATGACTTTTTTATTGACCTATTAATAAAACTGCGGGATTTATAGTTTACTTTTACAGCTTTTATTTTTTGTCTCTCCCACAATGTAATTAGCTGTCTAAGTGACTGCATGGACTCCTACAGAGTCAGAGACTTGATTTATTTTTGGAATCATACTAAGTAGGTCCAACGGAAGAAACTAGCCCAATCAGCATTCGGCCCACGAGCGCCATGTTTGTCAAAATCTCCAACCGTAATTTCCAATAATTGCATTCCATGGGCTTTAAAAAAAAAAAAAAAAAAAAAAAAACGGATATGACACATTAATCAAGGATTTGTCTTCCATGAAAAAGGGGCCCCCCGACTGTAATGTCCCTGGAAGTCCAGAGCGAGAGCTCGGCCGCGGACATCAATAACAGTTAGGGACCGGCCTCTTCTGAGCCACCGGCGGACTGCCCGGCCCGGCCCCCACTTCCTGTAAAAATGACAAGTCTGGATTAGAACGAATATCAGGGCAGGAATGACTTGGCCAACTTCTCAGAATGAGTGCCATCAATTCAGCATGATTTGGTTGTTGAGCGGAGGGCCTTAAAAGTTAATGAATACCTCAGGGGACATTAACAAAGAGGCTGTGTCCATCCACCCAGGAATAATATTTCTGCGACTATTTACTGCAGTGCCAATCGGTCTTCATTCTCCCTGCCTTGTGCTGTCGCTGAGCATCCATTACCACATGCCTCATTATTTCAGAGGCCTGATCTGATGGGGCTGCGCTTTGCCATAATTGGACGTTTGACCCCATTCGGTCCAAATTGAAAATCTGTTCTTAAACCCATTCTGGCTAAAGTGGCGATTTGATGTTTTACTCAAATGTGGCCATTTTGCAGACACACGCACACAAACAAGCACACAATCGTGCACAACTACTACTACTACACACACACACACACACACACCTACGCACAAACAAGCACAGTCTCGCGTCGATTCCCAGCAGAGACATTCATCCAATAAAATGCACTGTGATTTTTGTTCAGGCAGAGCTGAGAGAATGAAGTCACTGTTGACACGGTGCAGTTACCACCACCACCACCACATGATGGGATGGCACAATGCCGAGTCCTCAAGGGCTCCCACACACCCCCCCCCCCCAACCCCCAAGCCCCCACGCTCACAGTAGGCCCTGTGTCTCAATGGCACACCACTGCCAGTGCAGTGGCTGTACTGTATGTGCTGTACTTGGAGCTGGAAGTAGCAAACGGTCGCACAGCGAGACTTTTGCTGACAGGCTTCGGCGGCCCCTTGTCACGAAAGCCACTTCACCGCTGCTCGAATGCTGCCAACCCAGTTGTGTTGCATTGCGTTGCCTGGGTTACGCTGACCCGCTAGGAAATGAGTGAGGTAGAGAGGGGACCTTTTTTTTTTTTCTCTCAGAACGCGCCTCCGGTGCTTATTGCATGCCCTCCATTTTCTCTACTGCTCCTTTAAGTCCCGAGTCACTGGAGAACCCTTCTGACCAGAGGTGAGTGCCCTCCCTCCGGCCGTGACTGTGCCCCGCTCCCAAACCCCCACCCCCTCCGCACAAGCAGGCATGCCAACCCCCCCACCCCTCCACCTACTTACACGGCACACAACACCCCACCCCCCCCCTCCCCTCCATCTCCCACCCTTCAATGTAGCACCCCTCAGAGCTGAGAGCCAGAAGGGGCATTCACTGTGGGTGGCGAGGTCGGGTTCACTATCTGAGCTTATTACTAGTAATCACAGGCAAATTGCAAATTACATACAGTATATTGCTGCTGGCATTATGTTCCAGATGAAATGTGCTGAAAATATCATTTGTGGGGGAAAAGAGAATTTGTGGGGAAATTTCACTGAAATTACTCTTCAGGGTCTGACTACATGCAAACAGATGAGCTGAATTCGGAAAAAAAAAAATCAGCAACATACTCTTAGTTTGATTGCTAGCTATACTGAGCATAATGCTATGAATTGTGGAGTTTTATCCATAACCTACATACATTACTATGGGCACTCTGGAACCTACTATTTGCAGTTCACTTTAGATCGTTACATACTGACGCCCACAAGATAAGCAAAGGCGTTTTTCTTTTCAGGAGCCTGGTACAGTAATTGAGCAGCAGTGATCCTGTGCAAGGGAGGAAAGAGGGGGAGTGTGGGTAATCACAAAAACTCCCAGCCGCCCCACACCCCTCCCCTGCCCCCTCTGCTCCCCCTCTCACCCCCAACCCAGCCCAGCTGTCTGCAAAAGCTCTGACTGGTGGCCATGTGGAGAGAGGGCCTGCAGAAAGAGTCCAGTCAGCAGAACATGTGTGTGTCTTAAGAGTGGGAGGTGCTGGAGAGAGAGAGAGAGACAGAGAGACAGAGAGAGAGAGAGAGAGGCTGTGCAGAGATGGTGAATTCAATTATACAGAATAATTATCCGGCTTTGGTTTATTACAGCCCAGTCTAATATAATTTGTGTAATGACATTCTTTTTTTTAATTAGCGAGAAAAAAAAAAGAAACGTTGCATTTCAATTTGCCTTGCCGTCATTGGTCGGAGACATATGGGCCTGTGTATGCCGTACTCCGCAGGAGGGCCTTTGTCTGTTTCTCTCTCTCTCTCTCCCTCCCTCTCTCTTTATCTCTCTCTCTCTGATGAAAGGCCATTGGCCTTGACGCGACTTGACATGGGACGGCCTCCTTCGCTGTGCCGCACCTCTCCCCCAGGCGGGAGGTAAATTTGAGGTGGCACATGGCCTCCGGGCATAGCGCCTCAGCAGTGGTGCCAACCTGACAGCCCAGTAGCTCCCACCATTAAGAATAACACGCTAGCGCTTGACTTCAGACTCTTTTGTCTCGGCCCAGGTGAAATACTTGCGGTGAATACACTTCAGTGCAAATTCGTGGTTTTATACCCACACACACACTGTACACTACACAGAAAGGAGTTTTCCACAGGTGCACATATATATCCTGTGTGTGTGTGTGTGTGTGTGTGTGTGTGTGTGTGTGTGTGTGTATGCTGTAGGAATTTGCAAGCAAGTATTTCCAAGAAACCAAAATGTACAAAAAAAAACCCACACACAAAATTGTCAATTGTCAAAGCAATATGGGTAGGGATGGCTCATATTGCAGTGTTCTAGGAGAGAGTAGGCACGTGTACCCACACAGCCAAGTTACCTCGATGACCTGTCACTTTGGCTGACTCGCCGCTGGGCCAGACAGACCTGGGGAGAGGGTTGTTGATTTGATCTCCCGCAATGGTCTGGTATGGTGTGAAGATTCGTGCAGAGTCAACATCTGCTTTTTTTCTTGTCTTGTGTGTCTCGTGTGTGTGTGTGTGTGTGTGTGCGTACTGTATGTGTATGTGTATGTGTGTGTTTTGTCTGTCTGTGTCTGCGTCTCGTCGCCATGTGTGTGTATTTTATGTGTCTTCTGTTCAACGTGACTCATTTTTTGTCTGTGCTGTGCTCCATGCTGTGTTTCGTGTTTTGTCTCGTCACAGGCTGTTTGTTCCTTGTGTTGGCTGTGTTTGTGTTGGCCGTCTAGCCGCTGTTTAGGTGCACCACGGAAACACACACACACAGACATAACGCACCCCAAGATCAACAAACACACACACACGCACACACACACACAAAACACTCTTAGACCAACACTCTCACACACAGAGAGAGACATAACACACTGTTAGACCAGCACACACTCACACAAACACACACACACACACACACACATATACACAAACTCTTGTTTACCTCATACACCATGCCATTACCTCTATGGACATTTCCTCAGGGAAGTGACAGAGAACAAAAGGAACCGTTGTTTAAAAATAGCCTGCACCCCTCACCCCGCACACCCCCTCTCCCCCCTGCTCCTCTGAGGAGCGCCTTGGTGGGTGCGCAGAATCAGGAGGTGAGAGAGTTTGTGCGTGTT
>JAUCNH010000168.1:10487943-10501801 GCA_032353275.1 Sardinella hualiensis | reverse complement strand
ATATAAATCACTACCTTTTGTGTGACTTCCAAAATGTAACGTTACTGTAGAATTGTTTATGACTTTAAAGAATGGACACACTCATATCAAGGTATACAACACAACAGCATATACAACAGGGCTACATTGTGAAAGAAAGTAGCCCAACACATAGCAAGGCATCGCTGATTAACCAGAGCACTTGGTATTTCTCCTGTTTTGTGCAGCTGCCTTGTGATGAGACGTGGAAGAGAGAGGAGCTGAAGAGGTTTCTGTTCCGTGCTCCCATCTGGCAGTGGGAAGGCACGTCCATCCAGCACATGGGCCTGCCAGTCTTCCTGTCCCTGGTGCACATCACCAACTCACAGAAGCTGGTGAGGCAGTAGGCATAGGCACTGAGTCATACTCCAGCCATTACCGCTAACCGTCTTTACAGTGCTGCCGTATGCAGTGCGGCACTAGGGGTGGGAATCGAGAACCAGAAATTGAGTGAAAATACAGTGGTAGAATAGAACGTGACTGGAATCACATGCTTCTGACATGATCAGTTCCTCTTATCGATGCTGATGCTGTTTTTCAGACCATTGTCAATGGGTCTTTCTAAAAACAAAATTGAAAAGGACACCACAGTTGAACATTGTTTACCTAATTCTTTTACCTAATTCAATGAGCTAATTGGCCGAATGAGCTGTTATGGCCACTGGAGTGCAGTAGGCAGACTACAGTACAGACCTTTGTGCTGAAACTGAAAAAACATACATGCATGCAGATGATCTTCTTCACAGTAAGGAACTGATAAGAGAATTGATACAGCGTTGGACCAATAAGCAAAATCAACGATGCAATCAATCTTTATCAATTAAATCCTTTTAATTCCCACACCTCTGCAGCACCATATCATGCAAAGTAATGTCAGTGACACTTACCTTTTATCAATGCTTGCTTGACCATTGCAGCCGCCCCAGGAGCGACTTCTTGTCCTTTTCCCTCTGGACATTCTCGTGCTCTCCGTTGACAGCCAGCGAGTTTGTGTGAAATACGAGGTAAGTTGATCTGGTTGGGAAAGAATGTGTGTCATTGCATCATTTCAGCACTGCTGAATCTGTGATCTTGGCCATGTGTTGCTGGTAAAGTGAACTACTGTAACACTTATGGCAAACAGGACTCCACAGGCGACACTGTAAACTGATCTCGCTTCTGCTTGACCTATAGCACATAAGTGACAAGACGTGACAAAAAAGGATTAAAGATTCACTCCCAATATATTGTTGTGCAGACATCAAAATGCAATCAATAGGTTTATTTTCAAGCTGCAGTCATATTATAATGAAATTGAAGATGAATGCTGAACAGATTCTGTATGTCACAGTCCCTTTGTTCCAAGGGGATAGAATGGCAGCTAGCTCTTTGTGTACGTAACCTTCCTGTTTCAGGTGAAACAGTGTGTGATTGTGTGGTGAAAGCCCAGGGGAATGTACTACTTTATACAAAAAGACACTAAGATCTCAGTGAATTCTGATCTGTTTCTCATATCAACCCCTCACCCCAGGAGAAAAAGAATAACAGAAGAGTATTTTTTAAGATCTCTGAACTAAAATTGGACTGTAATTGGGTGGGGATAACAGGCTATTTCTTAAGAGTTTACATTAAGAAGTACTGAATATTGGCCAGATTCATGAGTTCGTATTTCTCCCTCCTAAAATCCCTGTACGATAAAAATGCACCATTGAAGATCTGATTTGTTTTAGTAAGACAAAGATAAGACTGTTTGCAGAACCTCTTCTGTGAGGAGCTGAATATGAGTGACTCAGGTTCCATGTATGACTGTGTTCCCACAGGGACGACTACCTCGGAAAAGCGTCCAGGCCTTGGAGAGGTCAGCACTGACCGGCAGGCTGGAGTTTGAGCTGACAGGTGAGACGTCATCAAATGCCACCTGCACAGGCTTCACTTCCTCTTTGCACCAGTTCTCACCTTGCACACAGCATGAAGCTGAGAAGCACTGTTGAGTTCCTTGTTGTGGTCTGCTCTGCTGCGATCAAATGTGTTGCTACATCATTCAAACATATGACTCCACACCACTATGAGCTGAGAAAGTAACAACTACTGTAAGCACATGAAAACTTCTTGTTTATTTTCCATGGGTAACTCAGGGGCCTTCCAGTAAAGAGGCCATACAGTATCCATTGAGTCACATTGTTCTAATATCCAGTTTGGCTGAGAAACAAAAACTGAAAGAATTCAAGGGATTCTGTTGTCCAATACAGAGAATTAAGTGTAGCACATGTGGTGATGGAGTTGCCCTTTGACCAACATTGATACTGAAAAGGAAGTTACAAAAAAAGGAAATGCTAGTAGGGTTGCCACTTTACGCCTCGAGTTTCAAGTTTCCTGAAAGGATGATATGCATTTTTAGTTCTCTAGTATACGTATAGTGATACATCGGAAAATATGTAGCCTGGCTAATGCCAACTTCAAGCGTACAAGGCAGCATGAGTATTACCAGGCTAAAAAATATGGTCACTTTGTGGCAAAATATAGATATTTCAGAGTCAATGTAAAAAGGCATTCATACTAGCCTGGGAATACCCATGCTGCCTTGCATGCTCATTCCAAACTGCACGGCCACCTGGAGACCATGGTCGAAATTTTCGCATGGATTTGGGAACCAATCACAGAACGGGGAGAGACAGCAAGACGATGTGCGAACTCCCCTACGAGAAAATGTATAGGTGGTCTCCAGACTAAATCTCACTTGAAATTTAGTCTGGTGTTAGCCAGGCTACATTTATACAGGAATTCTGCCCTAAATATATTTGCTCCATGTGATCGCTTTCTTTTCATTTTGTACAGTAAAAAGAGTGCATTCTTCTTCAAAAAAGAGTGCGTTCATACACTTGACCCTAAGCTAGTGTTAACTGGAAGCTTGTAGGATGGGTATCCACAAACACTAAGCTATTTAATGCCAATCAGCACATTAAAAGCATGTTACAGAGGATCTTTGGCATGTCTGAAGCTACAGTTCTACAGCTCAAATCAAAGCCCATTACAGTATGCAATGGTGACACTGTCTTCACCTGTGATAGTAGTGCCACCTAATGGAATCTGCACCTCCTCCTTGTCCTGGGCAGGTGACCTGATGGAGCCTCTACAGGTGTTGTGTACCTATCCAGAAGATTACCAGACCTGGATCTTCCAGTTACAGCAGGTAACTGTTGGGAAGCCATGGCCTACTGGTCAGGGTTTCGATTTGTAATTGCAGGATTGCTGATTAATTGTTAGATTCCCGATCGGACCATAGCTGACGTGCTGACGTGCCCCTTGAGCAAGGCTCTGCAATAAGCAAACAGCCAACTGTACTTGGTTAGTGTGTGCAGCACCCTCACAGGATCAAAAACAGTATCGATTATTAGGTATGACGCAACACTCGCCGTCTTTATGTAGCCTCCGTCAGATGTTGAGAGGACATTTTCATTCCACTTGAATAGATGGATAGATCAGTTGGTGGATTAAAGGAAAAGTCTGCTGCATTTTGCACCATAGCCCTTTTGTACAAAGTCACTAAGTGCTGTTGGTAGGCAAAAGAATGTTAAAAATTGGGTTCAACATAGAGAGCGAATAGTAAACCTGAATGAGTGAGAGAGACTCATTTTTATTTCTGTACCTTGTTCAGTAAGCTTTAGCTGCCTGTCTCTGATTCTGTCTATGCTGTACCAGAATTTCAGTGAACAAACAACAATGGGCTGAAATGCCCTGGACTTTTCCTTTTTTCTGTTGCACTAGAGCGCCCCCTAGATTTGATTAACGTTAACGTTAAGATTATCTTATTCACCCCTAAAGGAAATTCTCTGTCTTTGACCAGTCTGTGGTTGGAGCTGTGAACTCACCAGGGCTACACACAATCTGAAGAGTTCAGATGCACAAGCCTCTAAAAGCCATTTGAATTAATTTACAGAAAAATACTTATTACTTATTATAAAATATTATTAAAACTTCCTTTTGGGATATTTCTAAAAATGGATTTAGAGGCTTTTGCATCTGAACTCTTGGTGCGGATGGACAGTGACAATGTACTCTGAGCCATACAATAACATGAATGAATTCTGTCTCTGTTTGTCCTTCAAAGCCTGACAAGGAGAATCACACCATCTCCAACCACCCTGCTCCACCACTGATTCCAAAGAAGAGGAGAAGCTGAAGAAGGAATATCTTAATCTGTGAACAATGCTGTTTCAAAACTGCTCAAGCACACAAGGAAGCAAAACAGCCAAAAAGACTCTTGAACCATTTGGTCAATCTTGTACAAATATACAGGGATCTGTTGTTGTGTTTTTTTTCAACCTAACATAGTTTATTTCCTGAGAGATCAAACGCTCTCTGCTCAGTATTGTATGAACAGAATTTCTTTTTTTGATACTACAGACTTTTTTTTAACAAGACACTCCAGTGCCGTCTTAAAGGCCTTGCCGCTTAAATTGAGTACTTGAGACTCACAAAGAGATTTCTTCAAGACTTCAGCACATAGTTTATGGTCACTGTAAGCTTACGCCCTCTTCTCAAGGGGGTCAGAGAGACACTCAATAGAGGAGCCTTGCTGTATAAAACTACTAAGCAGGTACTGTATGATGAGTGATGTGATGAATGACTTTAATTAGCTCTGCATTCCTGGGCCACCGCAATAGGGCAGAAGGGTTTTTTTTCCCGGGTTGGTCTTTTTTCTTCACCACAGCATCTAATCTAGAGACTGCCACCACTCTGATTTATCACTGTTGGAAGGTTGCCAAGACCACTCTTGATTCCTGCTTGATTTGTCACAATAAAAGTCTTTTAATGCACTCCAATATAGTGTATTTGCTGGTGCACCTTGGGGCACTTGATGTGGCAAGATGCAAGAAGTATTCAGAGACAGCATCTCTCGTCTCCAGACAGAGTTTGTGGATTTAAAGAGGTAAGCACTGACTACACTGCAGTTTCTCCACAGGAGAGCCTCCAGAAAGACTTTTTGAGAGGGGAGAAAAACAAAGGGTATAATTTTCAGCAATCACAAATAAAATAAGGGAGGAGGTTTGTAGGCATCGATTTTGATGGAAGAAGTCAACAGTCCTCTTAATACTCCATTACATTCAACCACTGCATTTATTGTATTTGCATTTATTGCAAAGTATGTATTCATTACATTTACACAGCTCAGCATGTAGAATTCATGTCATGGTTAGTTAATAATGGAAAACATTCGCCATTTGATCATTTAGTGCTTGATTCCCTTGTCAAAGTTACAAAAATATCAGCTTGGCATGGTTGAAAGTTTATTTATTCATAAATAATGGGTATAATTTGACCTGCAACTTAATCGCTATATCTATTATGTAAGTACATCTACAGACTTTAAAAAGAACTCATCTCAAATGATGAGAAGCATCTGTGGGAACATTTACAAATATCCATGGTGCAAAAGCAACATGTTAAATTAACAAGGAAAAACATGCCACTGGAATGCCTTTTTTTTCAACAGATCTTGACACCATGCAGGATATATGCATGTGATTTGCCTTAGTTTATCTGTGAGCAGACCTCCTCCTGTCATGACCTCCTGAGGCACGTGATCCTAGCAGTGGTTATTTTGTGGACTGATCAGTCGGTTTCAGCTTTGTCATCATACCCCTCCCTGCACAGGGCCGTTTTAAAGGAACTCTATGGGCCTATAGGCTATGGGGAATGGAGGCCACCCACAACTGTTATCACCCACTTCATCGGCCTCACAGTATTACCCAATAAGGCTTAGGTTCCAAATTCAATTCAATTAATTCAAATTGTATTTATACGGCACCATTTAGAATTTAATTGTCTTGTGACACTTTCCAGATGTTTATGGATGGCAGTTGGGGCTTTTAACATACCATTAGCAGTTGCCCAAACAGACTTTACATATATTTTGTTATAGCCCAAAATTATTACTTGGGGGCCCTTCCTCCAATAAAGGGCCCCTTTTTCACCGCCCTCATATCAGAATGTCTCTTTGTGCCTCTGTGTGGTTAAATCCCAATACCCAACTCTTTCAGCCTTGAAGTTGAAACTATCCAAAATAGGCAATTGCCTGGCATGCCTGCCTATTGCTAGGGCCCTGTCCCCATATTAGTTCTTTAGTTCTGTCATACTAGTGCATAGGCCTATGTGCTGCAGGTGTGCTGAAATAAGGTAGTTGTTCTTAGATGCTTGAAAGGCGAGAGCCATGCAAAATGCGCCATGCGAAAAATAACACAGCGGTGTGTTTTAAGGGAACTGTCCAGAGTATTGTACTTACAGTACAGTCCAGTATACTTATGGTGTGCTTACAGTACAACCATAGCCCTGTTGTACAAACTCACAGAGTGCTCTCAGTAGGAAGAAGTAAGTGAGAATTTGGTACAATGCAGACTGAATTGCGAAAATGCAGCTTACTATGCATTGGGCCTACGGGAAACAAGATTGCATTGGCAATGGGCCTATGGGAAACAAAACTGAAAGTAAGCTTATAGCCCCATTCAGTTAGCGTTAGTTGCAGTTCGCTGTTTAGTCTATGTTGTGGTCAACCACATTCTGTCACTCTTCTTCCTACTGACAGGATTTGGTGAGTTAAAACTACTTGGTCAGTGGTTGAAAGTACTTCAAACTACTGCTTTAAGTAGCAAGGACTGGTATGGCTGATAAACAGAAGCATTACCAACGGCATGCAAAATCTGCAGAATAACAGAGTGGTGGATGCTCTGCATAGCACATTTCCCTAAAGATACACAAAAAAAAAGAGTCCTTAATGATTCGATTTTTTTTCTTTTTTTTTTTTTACATAATAACGGAAAATCAAAGCTACTGCAGGACACTAAGGTTTCCTCCCTTGCCTCGTTCCAGAGTAATAACAGCACTAAGCTTCTGTCAAGTGAAACTGATTAGCAAAGCTTGTTACTGTACTGTAGCTCCAGTGCAGCGGCGCGGCGTATCAGGTCCCCAAGGTATACACGTAGCTAAGCCATCAGCCACATATTTAGTACTTCTACTGCGCTGCATGCAAAATAGTGGTCTCCGTGGTTTTTGACGCAGGAAGTCATTGCTCCCGCCGAGTCTCTTATTGGCCTCACTGAGTGGACTTACTGATGTGTCTCCATCTTGGAACAAAGGATGGGCCTTTATACCTGTATATGCAGGCCTACTTAGCCTTTCTTGGTGAGCATACAGGATGTGTGTTTGTCTGTTTGTGTGTGTTTGTGTGTGTGTAAGAGAGAGCAACAGAAAACAGTCCAGTATTTGTAGGTGTTTGTGTGAAGACAAAGTCAAAGGCAGGGCTGTGGAGGATGAGGTGTGTGTGTGTGTGGGGGGGGGGGGGTTGGCATGGAAACCCTTTTATAGGACTTCCTCCTCCAATTTCTGGGTAACACACTTAATGCGAATGTTCTCTCGCAAATTGCGCAGCCGAGCGCTGCGATTGGTGATCTCCTCCACGTAGCTCTTGGGAAACCAGCCCTGCTCACCATCAGACAGACGTGTTCCCTCCACCCAACCTGCCAACACACACACACACACACACACACACACAAACACACACACAGTCAAAGTTATAGCCAATGTTATAGCCATAAATCTCAAAAGCTTATCAGTGGCATTATTCTTACCATCACTTGTAATGGTCTTGGCTTGAAGGATGTCAGCCTTTTCCAGTGTCAACTCATCATGTTCTTGAGCCTGATAACTCTTTATACACTGAACCTGAGAAATATCTGTTTACACAGGAAACAAGACAAGAATGTCAACTCAAAGAAAAGAATATTGAAGAATTATCCCATCAAATAATAACACTGAGATACTTTCATTATGGTTTTATAAATATCCAGGTCCAAAATATCCATATCCAAACTTCACACTGGATCGTTAAATAAATAATGAATTCATCTAATCAAAGCTATGAATATTATTGAGTGTTATTTTTGGAATAGTACACATAATGGTATGCGGTAAGTCTAACAAGCTAACAAACTCACCATCATTCTCAATGACCTGTTCAAGGGAGGTCTTTGCTTCAGATGGAACCATGGCAGTGATCCATCTCTGTTTGTTGCTCCTGTATGTACATAAAAGAATATATTGGATATTGTGTAAGTACAGCTCTGTGATGGGTGGGCACACCTCTATCCTCACAACCTTTTTCACATCAGAATGTCTCTCTGTGCCTCTGTGTGGTTAAATCCCAATGCCAAAATCTTTCAGCCTTGAAGTTGAACCATCAGGCTGCTAATTTCAGTTAAATGAGCTATATTTGTAATACCTCCAGGATAAAATATCCAAAATGACCTAGAAAATGACCTAGGGGGGTTGGGGGTCATTGGGACTAAGCCTTGATCACTCACTCGGTGTGGGACTTGAGCAGGATCTGATGCTTGAGCTGTGGGCCGTCATACAGCTGTAGGTAGAAGAGGAAGCCAGTGATGCCCTGGACCTTCTGACTCAGATCCTTCACTCTCAGGTCCGGAATCTTGGCATGAACAAACACCATGAACTTCCAAGTGCTGCAAGGCAGGGACAGAGATCACCATCAACCACTTGGGTTCACGTGTGGAAAAATTCTCACCATTTAAGGTTTTTTTTTTTCCCCTTTACTCACTCTTTCTTCCTGGAGAGCAGGAGGCAGTCATTGAACAGGTGCAGGTAAACAGGACGGGTGGGCAACTTCAACTTTGAACCCGATATACTCATGGTCTGTGTGTCCACCTCCACCAGTTCACCATGCTTTACCAACCAGCGAGACTGAGAGATCAGGGGAAATATCTAGAAAAGACAAAAGGAGGCCATACTCATACATGACAGCGTTACATACAAGTAGGCTAACTATTAAGCTTTATTGTGACATATAACATGAACTTGATACTAAGGTAGCCTATAACTGATCATAATTATCTGTGAGGCAGTTTTGTGTTCAAACACTGAATCTTATATTATACTGAAGGGGCTGACTGCCTGTCTCAAGTCTGGATAAAGAACATCCAAGATATTTTACTGGTTGTGACTTGCTAATGAGTTGGCCTACCTTGCCCTCAAAGTGAATTTTCTTATTGAGATGAATAAGCTCCTCCATCCTCTTCATTGACTGTACGCTGGAGTTACATTCCTTGATCAACTGTCAGAACAGAAAAAGATTTTTTTATTTTATTTTATTTTACCATGCATAGTAACTCTTTTTCCCCAGTCAATTCAGTCTGGTACAGATTGTTCCTATTACCCCAACACTGCTCATAAATAAACATTAATACACAAAAAAAGACCAAGCAAATATATTAGGCAGGATTGGCAGTTGTACCTTTTTCAATTCGTTGAAGGCCTTGGTGGCTGTGTCCTCATCTCGAGAGCCTGGCGTTGTCCTCTTTAGAATGTTCTAAAGCAAGCTCACAAACAGAATACATTATTCCGTGCAGACAGATGAGAAAGAACAAGCCCCATAAATTATTATGCACGGCGGTAAACAACACAAAACCCCCAGTAACCCCAGCTGTCACCAAGCGGCAGCCAGTCTAATTGCATACCGAGCATGAAAATTCTGGAACATTCTGTATTCCACGGTGGTACTGTATCATTTAATGGAGCGTGACGGAGGCTAGGGGAGAGTTAGCGACGACAACACACAACAAGCTCCGCTGTGAGTTTGTTATCGGAGAACATGAAAGGCACGGTGAGAGCTGCATACCTCTACCAGCATCTTGAGCCGGGTGATCCGCTGGAAGGGCAGGATGAGGAAGGAGGTCAGAGGAAGCCGCTGGCAGATGGGGTCCTCTTCCAGGCGGGCCAGGATACCAGGGAACCGCGGGTTTTCTTGCCTGGAAGGCAGAGGAAGACAAAGAGCAAAAAAAGAGCTTGAAAGATAAGCTTGAGTGAACCACCAGTCACAGTGAGACAGATAATTGGACAAAATGAATGTTTAAGAGTTTCCAGTCAACACAAGTGGAGAGTTTTTCTCTCTTCTTTTTTCCCTTTTTAAGCGGCTGTTTATTTATGTGGTGCCAGTAAAAATGGTTCAATCAAGCGCACTAACTTGCATACACATACACAAACATTCATAGACACGTGCAAACCCACACACGCCCAACTTCTGTCCTACTTTCACCTGGCACCAGGCCTTCACAGTCAAAAAAAGTCAACCCAGACAGCTAAAAATGTCATCCTAGGAGAACTGACTAAGACACGGCAGCTTTTCTCACAGTAACCGTTGATATGTCTGCTCTTGGTAGGCCTGGTTGGTCACGTAGGGGAGGTAGACCTTGCGCAGGGCCGGACAGTGCTCGAGGACGATGTCGCACACATCAAACCGCAGAATGTCCCCCTCTAACCTCTGCTCAAGATCATGCAGGAACCTGCAGTCAGCCAGAGAAAAAAAAGAGAATGAGTTGAGTGTGATGAAGAGACGGTGATGAAAGGTTGCTGAGACACGGAGTAAAAAAGAAGCACAGTGAACACAGTAGCTGGAGGGCAGGTAAACATTGTTGACAGTCAACAGCAGTAGTGGAAACATCAGCTCCAGTCAGACCGTATGAATTATATGCCCTGAAATAAATCTGCCTCGATCGTCACACACCTCTCGCTGACGTCCTTGACCTCGGGGAGTTTGGAGAAGAGCCACTGTCTGTCCTGTGTGCCCATGCACTCGGTCAGCTCATGGGACATCATGAAGTGGTCCACTGCTATGGTCAGGCTGCGGATGTATGATGCCTCAGACGTCACCAGCTCAAACTTGGCCTGCAAACAACAACAACAACAACAACGGCAGCAATAATAATTAATGACTCATCAATCGGGGCTTTGATCGGGATTCATTGATGAAAACGTTGGAACATTGTCTGACTGTTTATTTTATATGCCGCAGTGACCTTAAAGAAGCATTCTGGTGTGAATCAATCAATAGCCCTGCTGCTTGACGTAGGTATGAGAACAAGAGCATTTCTGTGCTACACCAAAGTCTCTTGTTCTCATATTTGCAGACAGCTCTTAGCAATGTCAAATGAATTCATTCACACCAGATCATTCTTTGAATGTTGTCAGCTAGGCAGTATACCAGCACACTATACTATGCCTGTATGTTTGTGGGTCCTCAGGCTCACCTCTTGCAGTTTGCGCTCCTCATTACTGAAGTTGTCCAGCTCGTCACTGGTGCGCACGTCTGGAATGTCCTGCCACAGCGAAAACGCTGAACCACGAGACGAGCGGAAGGAGCTGGATGGGGACAGGTTGCTAGGGGATGGAGTGTCACCCGTGCGGTCTTCCTCATTGCCAGGCTCCGCCCCTTGCTGGCGCTGGATCTCCCGATTGATGGCCACATCACTGTACTCCTGGTACAGGATGGCTGGAAAAGAGGCAGAAAGAGATAGATGAAGGCAAAAAAGAAGGAGAGAAAGACATACAGAAAGAGACAGAAGAGAGAAGCAAAGATTGGCAAATATAATGAGAGAGAGAGGGGGGAATGAGACGGAACGAGATGGAAGTAAGAAGACAAGTGAGGTGGTGAGTAGTTGGAACAAAGGGAGTAAAATCAATTAATGTCGAGCTGAGAAGACTACCAACTACTAGGTACTTCAAGGAGACTTACAGCTTGGCAGGAAACGAGACAGGCGGTGGGAGCTTCGTACGCTAGCAGAGACGTCTCCATCTTCTTCGATGGAGTCCTTCCTCATACTGTGATGCGGAACAGCACACAGAGAATTAGACTAAGGCGAAGACAGCATACAATTCTAGTCTAGTCTTATCCAAGCACAACAACAACGCTGAGCTCTGTAGACATGATGGTGATTAGCAATGGCTCCCATCACCTGGGCTTGCAGCTTCGGCGCTGCAGTGGCAGGTTCCAGTCAGCAGAGGGCAGTGCGGGAGCAGAGCCCACAGGGCTGTGAGGCCCACTGTCAGTGGACCCCCCAGACGAGCGCTGCCTGGCGCTGGGCTTATCTGTAAACAGAGACGGGAGGGAGGCAATGAAGGGTCGTAAAAAAGACATTACAAGGGAAAAGAGAGAATGTAGGAAATGTCGCACTGCAGTGTAACACTGAGGTCAGTCTGTGGGATGTCTGTGGGAAAGAAGAGCTTTCTTTCTGCATGTTGCATACAGTCAGCCAGGGCTCGGGTGAATAGAGAAAAGTGTTAGGTATTCCTCAGCTACAGTAGTGATTTACTGTATGCACCAAGTGGAGATTAGTGGTGGAGACCTAACGACCCTGTTGTCCTAATGGAGCCTGCAAGGTGGGTGGCTGGGCAGTGGTGGCGGACTTACAGTCGGCGCTGAGGTAACCGGTGGACTGCCGGTCCCACGAGGCCACGCGGGCCGACAGCGACTTGCCCAGCTTCAGCGTGAAGGAGTTCTTCCTCTGCGACAGCTGGAGCCGGGAGATGAGCTCTGAGGCCGAGAAGCGCCGACGCTCAGGATCCGCCACCGTCGTCGACGATGTCTGGGCGCGTGCGTGGAACAGGATCGACGCTCCTCCTACTCCTCCTCCTCCTCCTAGTCCCCTTCCTCCTCCTTCAGGGGTCAGGATGTCCTCTCCAGGGACCTCTGTGTGGACCCTGTTGTCCTCCACAGGGAGACTGGACGAAGAGGTGGCCAGGGAGAGAGGTGGGGGCGTGGGGGCACCGCTGGACACGTCGCTGGAGGAGAGGCCCGAGAGTGGGCGGGAGAGGGTGGAGCCTACTGTGCCCAGCTCGGCCTCCAGGAAGGACTCAAAGGAGCCGGGGAAGAGGTAGTCACACTCCAGTCCAGGACTGCTCAGGGACTCGTCACTCAGGCTGTCCCTGGAGTAGACACGCATCTTGCGGCCTGGGACAACACAGCTCAGTTACTAGGCATCTCACACCCATATCACTCGCTTTGTATTGACTGCCAATTCAGAAATCCGCTGTGAATCAATGAATATTCCTGTTGTTTGACGTTGCTGAGAGCTGTCAGCAGGTATGAGATGAGAGACTTTGGTGCAAATCAGATACTGAATTTGCGAAACACTTACTGAAGATGAAATCTACAGTATGTTGCACCAAATTTGCTCATTCACATACCTACCGAAAACTCTCAGCAAAGTCAAATGACAGAAATATTCATATTCATTGATTCACACAATATTTCACCTTTGAGATATTAAACCTTTTCTCCCAACATTTCATGCTCTCAACAGTTGCTGCTCCCATCCCGCTGCAACACTAGTTGGGACTATAGAGATATGACAGGTGGGGCACCACAAATGGGAGAAAATTTCTCTAGTTACACTTTCTATGAATCCAGTAATCATAAAGCTTTATAAACACATTTGTAAAGGGTTATTATACATTCATAAAGTCTTATAACTGATGCCATAATGTTCATAAATGTTTATACATTCTCATGACTTATAAGGCATCATAATGATATCCTGAAAGCCTTTACAACTAGTCACAAATAATTGTTGACGCTTCAATTTGTTATTGGTCCTTTGTATGCCCAGTTACTCATGCCAAATCATGAGTTACATGAGCTCAGTGCAAACTCTCAATAAACAGAGATTAACACATAATTACTCACGAAAATCAATAAGGTATGACAGACAATCACCTGACAATCAAATGTAAAGTGGTACATTTCCCTAGTATCAAAAGGCCGAAAAAGCTCTATAATGCTTTGTGACATTTAAAGTCACAATGTCTTATGAGTACAGTCATGAGAATGTATAAATACTTATGATTACTAATGTAATTAGTTATCAGGCTTTATGACCTCATTATAACCCTAGGAAATATGTTCATTTTCCATCTTTCCATGAGTTAATTCATTGAGTCATACCTTTCTCCTGTTCATCCAGTCCTTCTCTGAGTCTGGTGATATCTATTTAAGCTCCAAGCTAGCATTTATCAT
>JAUCNH010000168.1:10454545-10467096 GCA_032353275.1 Sardinella hualiensis | reverse complement strand
TGAATAAATCAATGACATGGTAATTGCATGAATAAATCAAGTCAGGAAGTCGAAATTTGATCTTTACTTGAGCTGAAGCCCATGTTCAGTAGGAAAGTGGATACCAGTAAATGACCTTGTGACAAGAGGCAGAGAAGATAGAAAAGGTATAGATAGATAGACAGACAGACAGACAGACAGACAGATAGATAGATAGATAGATAGATAGATAGATACAGTAGATAGATAGGCCCGAATCGAGAGCTCACATTGACAATGACGGACAGGTGAGACAGAGCCTCCAGGATGGTGAACCACACGCCAATCTTCTGAGCGCGCTCGGCCACGGGCCTGCGGTACTCGCACACAAACTTGTGGGCGTCCAGGCGCACCTCGGCCCAGTTGTTGAGCAGAGCGAAGAGCGGAGCCAGAGGGAACGCTGCCACAAAGATGGTGATGAAGCCAAATTGCAAGACTGCAAAAATAACAGAGCCAGGATGCTGATGTTATGAACAGCACAGGGGATGCTGACACCAAGCCAGGATAGGAGCCAATATCGCCAGATTGATTTACGCAGGAGTATAAAACTGCGACTGGGTTCAACACTCGAAGGTAAATGCCATTAAAACACATTAAAAATTTAGTGTGCCGGATGATCCCTTTCACTCTGAGACACTAAATAGTGCTTACAGGGAGACACATTAAAAGAATAGTCGTGCGTATATCAACCCATGACCCTGTTGCTTGAGCTCACCAAGAGCTGTTGGTCGGAGCAAATATGAGAAAATTCTGCAACCAACAGCAAACTGAGAGGATCACCGGCGAAAACTGACACTAAATTGAATTGCCATTTTGCTATTTCGTCTTCTTCGAATTTCAATCAAATTTTCTCATTCTTTTTCCTAATGACAGCACCTTGTGATTCTGCGCAACAGGGATATTTTATGGGTTGACTGTACACCAGCCTTTTCCTTTAGCATGTGACCCTGAGAGAGGGTGTGAGGGAGAACATGAGGTTGGTTGGACAATAGAGGTATATGACACCAATGGGAAAGTGAGGGCTGTGTTGCCGTGGGCAGCTGTCCTGTGCTCATCCCTGATTGGTTGCACTCACCGATCTCCAGGTATTCCTCAAACAAGCCCTCGCACTCAATGAGCTCATAATCCTGCTCCCATCGCTGAGGCTCATGGGATGGCTGCGCTTTCTTTACAGATGCCAGGGCCCTCTTCTGCCGCCACGCTTTCACTTTTCTACAGGGAGGGAGAAAGAGAGAAGGAGAGAGGGAGAGAGAGAGAAAGGTGAGAAACAGAAAGAGGGAGAGAGAAGGAGAGAGAGGAAAAAACGATAAAGAATGACAGAGGGAGAGAGAG
Source organism: Sardinella hualiensis (assembly GCA_032353275.1). Taxonomy (NCBI): domain Eukaryota; kingdom Metazoa; phylum Chordata; class Actinopteri; order Clupeiformes; family Clupeidae; genus Sardinella; species Sardinella hualiensis. The sequence goes on along the minus strand of JAUCNH010000168.1, from coordinate 10,465,746 downwards.
ATAGAGAGAGAGAGAGGGACAGAGGGAGAAAGGTGAGAGACAGAAAGAGGGAAAGAGAAAGAGAGAGAGGAAAGAATGACAGAGGGAGAGAGAGAGAGGCAAGAGATAATGAATGGGACAGAGAGGAGGGCAGGAAAGGATGATAAAGAATGGCAAAAGGGGAAAGAGGTTGGAGAGAGAGAGAGGATGGGTAAGAGAGACTGACACATAGAGAGAGAGGAGGAGAGGTGGGAGAGGGCAGAGAAGGAGAGGAAGAGGGAAAGAAAGAGGATCTGAGAGCTGGTCGCAGTAGATTTAGCAGTGGGTATCTATCCCCTGTATTCCTCTCTCTCTCAGATGGGCTTTGCAGCGTCTGACTCTCCTCATGCATAATTCACTTGTGGGAGTTAAAAGCTTCTCTTTCTTAAAAGACACCCCCCCCCAACCCACACCACACTGTCATGCTCTTTGAAGGAGCTCAAAACAGTAAGCTAGCGTTCGACTGAAAACAGAGCACACAATAACACACACAAACACACACACACACACACACACACGCCAATACAGTACACCACTTATGCATACAGGCACAACCCCATTACTGAAAAAGAAAAGTATGAAAACACAGACATGGGGACTGTTTGTCTCTGTCCCACCCTCCCCAAACAGCCCCCTCGCTCAAATACACAGACGTACACTTATGAATACAGATACTGCACTTATGCAGAGATTCAGGCACATTACCAGCACATTATGTAAACACACAAGCACACACAGACACAGTCTTTTTCTCTCCTTCCATCTTAAAGCCACAGCATTCTAACCACACACACACTCACACACACAGCCGCACGCACATGCACACACACACACACACATACACACACACACACCATTGCAGCCTCCTTTGTTGTCAGAGCCAATACTGCACCAATGGGCCATAATCCAACACTCTGGCTGATTTGTAATCCCAAAGCAGACACCATTTGTGTCTTCACCTGCAGTAATGAAGATGTGCCGGCCTCCTTCACCTGCCTCACACTGGGCAACTTTCGCCAGAGGCACAGCCATGTGCATAAATTGAGCTGTGCTGTTCTACATTACTAGTGGGAAATAAAGGCATTCACAGCGTCTTAAAATAAGCCAAGGCCTCTGATTGCCTGCATTATGGATGAGAACACAGCAAAGAGCACTGAGTGGGATGTGTGTGTGTGTGTGTGTGTGTGTGTGTGTGTGTGTGTGTGTGTGTGTTGGGGAGTGGGGGGGCGTAAGAGAAGAAGAAGGAGAAAGAAGATTGTGTGTGTGTGTGTGTGTGTGAGTGTGTGTGTTGGGTACACACACTTACGGGATCACAAATTCCTGTATGTTGTTGATGAGCTGCTTCCCCACCATGATGATAAACAGCTGCTCTGCCAGCTCGATGAGGCAGCCACCCGGCCCACACTGAAACACACACACACACACACACACGCACACACACACGCACACACGTACACACGCACACACACACACGCATACACACACACACACACACACACGCACACACGCACACACGCACACACACACACACACACACACACACGCACACACACACACGCACACACACATTTGTGTTGAAATACATAACACATATATAGTACAGTACACACACACAAACACACACATACAGTACTTGCTCATTTTATCAACTGACAAGAGTAAACAGAACTAAAATGGATTTCAAATGAATGCAATAAACCATGTTCACTGCATAAGATGTGAGCTGAGGAGAAAACTCACATCTTCATTCCTCATGCCAAACAAAGTGCCATAGTGGCCTGGGTAGCCCACAAATCTGTGAATATAGGAAGACAAGTCATTAAGGCAGAACACAGCACTGCTCTGATACGTTCTAGAAACAGTTATATATCCATTACAGCTCAGGACATACTGTAAGATACCATATAGCATATAGAATAGCATTAGCAATACTGTAGCTATCCCTTTGAGTGTATACACACACACACACACACACACACACAGATGTACACCATTCATCTTCTTTGCCAACTGGGATCATAGAGCGCAGAATATGGGGAGCAACAGGAGGGTCTGATACCTTCCCTTGAAGAACGCCACATAGAAAGGAGATGAGTAGAAGTTGACGAACTGGAAGATGAAGACTTTAAAGGTGAAGGCGTCTTCATACTGGGTCTGCGTTCGGTGCATTTCTGCCCACGGTGAGAGAGAGAATGGAGTGCCAATTCAAATCCATGAAGCAGGAAATTGAAGTAACAAATGTGGCAGCAGAGGCAAAGTCATTACAACTCATTGCCATGCAAATGGTTTGTTATATTTGGCTCCAGGGTCTGTGACAGATGCACTCGTGAAACAGGGAATGAGTTCATTGATTCATACAGTCAGACTTCTCTTCCCACAGGGCTCAGTGGCTCAATGGCTGAAAAGACTCCGAGTGATCTGGAGGGTAAGAACTAGAATGACCTGTCATTGTTCTTATTGAGTGGTGCTCTCTGATTGATGTGGTACGGGGGGTTGTGTGTAGGTGTGTGTACTGTATGTGTGTGAGTCCATGTGTGACTGCAGGTACTGTATGTGTGTGTGTGTGTGACTGCAGGTGCGAGCATGTTTGTATGGTGACTGCAGGTGTGTGTGTGTTTGTGTGTGTAGATGCAGAGGGAGCTTACCCCATTTAGTGAGCTGCTCAGCTAATGCGGTGTACACCTGCCCCATCAGCAGAATGAGAGCCAAGTTCACCATGCTGCTGGAGATGTTGGCAATGTTCCCAGCCTAGGCCACACACATGCATGCGCAAGGGCACACAAACACACACACACACACACACAGGTTACAAAAATGATTTACTCAAATTGAGCTTAAACATAGGTAACACATACACACATATCTGTAAATGATTGATGATCTTTGGAAAAATGACCATGGTGAAGAAACACACACACACACACACACACACACACACACACAAGAGCACAACTCCAAGGCCTATGAGCCGTATGGGAATGAAAAGTAGCGCCTGTGTGTTTTTGAGTGAGTGTCAGAGTGGGTAATGGGGTGAAACTGCTGATGGCTGCTGAGCTGCAGCTCCTTAAATCAGAGGACACCTGGGTCTACACACACACACACACATACACACACACACTCGCACACACACACATACAAACACACATACACACACACACACACACATACACACACCTCACAAGAAGCCATGGCAAGAATTGCTCACAGGGTGTTATTTTTCACCATTTTTTACCAGCTGAACACTGCACAGAGCAGTCAATGAGACCAATGTCAGCACGAGGCATCAGAGAGCGAATTGCAAATGGCCATAATGATTAGGCTCAATACAAGCCTTCGAGGCGTAAGTCTGTATGACAGGTCAGCTGATATGTCAACACATCTGCATGGGTAAAATGCTAAGAGCATGCTCTACTATGCATTGTAAAGGGATATTCCTGGGTAAATTAACACATAGCCCTGCTGGTTAACGTTAACACATAGGCCTCTCTGATTAACTTTAGCTGCCATTTTGCTATTTGGTCTTTGAGGTACCACATCTTCTCTTTCTTTGCCTGCCAACAGCACTCGGCACAGCACAGACAACATGGCTGTGGGTTGATTTGTGCCGGAATATGCCTTTAATGAGTAGAGGGACTGATGCAACTGGAAAATCTTAATCCAGGCTTTGAAATTCAATTGAATTATTACATTCATACAGCACCATCTACTGTATGATAGAGTTGTCTTGTGGCAAATCAGTTCCTCCAATGCATGCTCCAAGTGGGTAAAAGGAGGATGATACAGCAGCAGCACACTTATATAATGACAGAGGAAGAGGCATAGAACTTTTGGGGATTTTTTCTTAGCCATACACTACTCTGTCAGTGCTGTTAATATTAAACAAGGCAAGCTGGGAAATGTAATGTGACATGAAAATTGGCAAAAAATGTCAAATTTTCTATGGAAGACAGGCTGGGTTTTCACAGAAATCCGGTGTGAATCAGTCAAAGGCCCTGTTGCTCAAAGTTAATGAATGCTGTATGTCTGTATGAAAAAGAACCACAAAATGTGTTGCGACACAGACAGACCAACAAATCAATAATTATTGTTGACTGAGTGGGCCATATCAAAATGAAACTGAAAGGAAGCTACTGTGCTCCATTCACTTAATGTTTATCGCCAGTTCAGTCTATGTTGTACGAAATTTTCTTGTGGTTTTTCCTACTGACAGCATTTGGTGAACTTGAACAACACTTGCTTTTAACCCTTGCAGTCTGAGAGAGTCCACCAGTGGCCTAGTAGCCTAGCGCAAACACGCAAGAGGACAAGATGGTTAATAGAAGCTGCTTGTGTCGTGGTTGTTATGGTGAGCAGGTTGCCCTGGATATCTCAAGAAGTCATAACAGTTGGTTTGACAGACCTGACACTGACTGAGACTGTGAATTGGGATGCAGTGGCAATGCTATGCAAATGACTCTGGAAGAGTGAAGTAGGCCTACACACTCACTTATGTTATCCAAAATCTCTGAAATGTTTTCTCATAAAACTCCAGTGGCACAGAATGTTCAACTCTTTTGGGTGATTTGATTGGATGATGCTTATGGGTTTCTTTTGTTTATGTTTTCTTAAAATGCTAGTCTAACTGATTTGCAAACACCTGTCTCTACAGACTAAAACATTAGCAGTCCAATATCTACATGTACATGTACATGTAGTGTGTCTTTGCCTTGGGATTTTCAACAGGGAAAAAAGACACGGTTGAAAGAGGTGGTCTCTCTATGTCTTACCTTCCTGCAGTGAGACAAGAGGTGGCAGGTAGTCGGGGATATAGTCTCGTCTCTCCTCGCTGGGTGAAGGGAACTGCAGCGTGCTGCTCTTGGCCACTGGGAACAGGTGTGTGGTCTGAGGGAAGGACACTGGCTCCAAGTGGTTCACAAAGTCCTCCAGCTCCGACAGGTTCACCCCCAGGAGCCCAAATGCGCGGCCGATGTCCGACAGCACCGGGTCGGTTCGGCCGTCTGAGAGAGAAGTGCAAAGGTTTCATTTGTTGAAACCAGTGGCTTCTTTACTTTGTCTCATTTGTAAACTTTCTATACAGCTCAGTATAAGATCTCATACATACTGCCTTTAAACTTTACCTCTACCGTAAATTCCCCTTTTATGTTTTACCTTTGGATGTAAGGCTAGTGAGTTATGAGACTGAATATTATATGTGGTTTCGATCTGTCAGGTCACCACCAACGTTCAAAGATGGAAAAAAAAAAATGAATACTTATGAGGAATATGAGACAGAAAGATCTAGAGGAAGGCCAATATACATTATATGGCATGAGTAATACCAATTCTAAGCAGACACTCAATTCACAAGACTGGCGAAGTGGTGGCTTGTTGGTTAGCTAGCCAAATGATGTTATGGAAATCAAGTAGTAGTCAAATAGGCTACATTATGGTGGAAATGGATATTTATTATATGCAATGGGGGCTGAAGTGGGCAAGTTAGCTCTCAAGGAAGTCAGTGAGCTCAACTGAAAATAGGTGTTTGGTCTGATAACGTCTAACTTAGTCATGTTTACAGTAATGCCTGCAGCAGAGAGGAATGCTACCTATGCCAAGATGCTATGGGAAGATGCTAAAGCATTCTGTACGAATAAACAACAAACGACTCAATTTGTTTTTCACAGACTGGAAATAAAATCCCATAACAATGTCAGGTTGTGTTTTTAAAAAAAAACGTTTTTAGCTCTACAAATGATAGACCTCCACGTACAAAGCTCTCACATTCACAGCAACAGGCTGAGAATTGTATGCTAGCCAGCTAGCACCAGAGAGACAGAGGGGGAGGCGCTTGGCAACAACGTGACTAGGACTGAGATAGTAAACACAAGCGTGCGTGAATATATCTTTTACTCACACAGCTCGGCATAGCGATGACAGCTTCGGGCCAGCTGTTGAATATAGCGGTCCAAAACATCAGATAGCAGATCACAAGCGCTTAGCTGAACAGCATCCCAGCCCAGCACTTGGCAAATCTGAGCCACCGACACCCTCAACGCAGAGCGGGCATAGTTCTCACTCATTTCGCCGGCCTTTCTCGGCCGTTCTTCGAGCCGTTACGTCCGACACGCGTTGCTCCTCTTCATGATATCAATACTCGAATATTTGTGCTATTATTTGTAACAAACACGTAGAAGCTGTACTGTATTTATCAATCAGAAGAATAGGGGTTTGGCGCTTTTGCAGGACCCGCCATCTTCCTTACCCAGATCAATCGAGATCAATCCATTGTCGAGTGGGTCGATTGGATTCCATATGCAGGCTTGAAGGCACATCGATTGTGCTGGCATTGACCAGTTGCCCTAGCCGGGCTGGTTGAAGAATGCATTAGTGCAACTAAGGAAAGTTTTGTTCCTTTGTTAAAGCCATGGTTAAAACTAATTGGTCGTCGTGCACAAATAAACTATTGTCAAGTCCTGTAAAGTCATCGCTTAACTCTCCATTTGCAGAAATTCTGACGTTACGTTTTACTTTTCCAGTTTGTAATGCAACCAGGGCTGAACAATGTAACTTAAACAAAGCCCTTGGGACTCGCCCAATCAACCTCAACCACTGCGGCTGTTTTCGCTGCGACTTAAAATAGTCTGGTGGTGTATCAAATAAGAGCTTTTTATCCCGGATAACGTTTCACAGACCTCGTACGCTCTCATGTTGAGCGTAGTGGCACAAGGCCTGCCAAGACGACTTCAGATTGCAGCGTCTGATGACAGGTGATTGAATAATGAATGAGACGCCATCTGGTCAAATAAACTTTCCCCTGGGCCCGTTCATTTATTAGTGAGAGTAGAAGAGCGGCCACATTGACTAAGCTACGTTCATTGACCCCGAACTTCACCTTTTGATACTGTCTCAGATATACTACACCCCCCTGCCTTTTATGGCGGCCAACGTGCTGAATTTGATCCCCGGGTTGTCCCGCCCCGTAGTATTTAATGAAGAAATAGTTGTTGATACATCGGATATCGGAGAAGATCCGGCACTTATGTGATTAGCAAATATAGGGTAGAACAACAGTGATGGCGACGTGTCGATGGCGGTAATTGCCAGTCGGGTCGGGGAAACACTAGACGGGCAGATCACAAGCCGAGGGGAAGCCTGGCATTAGGGATCACTTGAGTTCCTTAATGGAAGGATTTACCCAGTAGAGTGTGTGTGTACCGTTAGCTCACCGACCTTAGTCTTCATTTCAAAGACCATTGTGTAGTTGTTCCCTAGTGTGGAGAAGGAGACTAATGTTGATAGAACCTGCAAACATCCAGCAGTCAAATAACCTTTGATTTGTCAATGATACCATAACCACAAGATCACTGGTGTTGAGAGTGAGACATTTTTAATGTTGACACACACCTCTTATTTTAGTATTCTGATAAAACATCTTTTCAAGGTACCTCGGGGGAGATGAGGCATAACACACCAATGGGGACAATTCTCTGTAAGAGGGGTTTATTCATTTATTTTAACAGATATTGTACAAATAGAAGCACGTATGTCCATAAACTTTCGACACCAGTTGACTGAAGTACTGAAGGGATGAACGCCAGGCCACGCAGATGGTGGGGCTGGTTGTCCGCTTACCTGTAGGTTGGGAGAGAGAGAGAGAGAGAAAGAGAACATACATTTAGAATTTAAAAAAAAAAAGAAAAAAAAAAGCCGTTACTAGAATGGTCTCAGACTGCAAAGCCAACTAACCGCTTTTGAAAGTTTCAGATTATGGAATTGAAGGGGCCACACGCACCAAAAAATAAATAAATAAATAACCATCTGCATGTACTTAAGAGTTTCCTTCACTTGTTCACAGCATGTACTTAAAAGTTTCCTTCACTTGTTCACAGAATCAGAAATTTGGGATCATCATGAGTTGCCCGTTTGATCCACAATGCCTCATCTGACTACAGGTACTGATTGAAATGGAATGTCGTGGGCACATTTTAATGATGATGGAATGTACTGAAGTAAATGACTGAATCCCATGTTGGACAAGCAGACACTGTGGCCCCTCTGTGGACAAATTCAACCGGGCAACTCTGATTTAGAAACAGTACAGAGATGGATCCTGATATTCCAATTAAGCTATGCGCAGTGAATTCAGAAAAACACACACAGAGCAGAGGTCATTGACACTCAACTAAAGTTAAGGCCTTCACCACACACACACACACACACACACACTACAGCTAGTGGACTCCTGCTACCCTCACACCTCTATGGTTGATGTGAGGGGCTCTAGAGGCAAGAATGCTACAGGCTAGCGGTACAGTCAGGTTACCTCAGTCACCACTAGCTCAGTTCCTGTGATGTTAAGGTGCATGATGGGAGTCAAGGGAAGATGGCGGCATTAGTGGGGGGTTGATGAAACATTAGTGTTTGATTAAATCATAAAGCAGGACAACAAGAACAAGAAATCATGAGTGAGGAAAAGTGTAACTTCATGTTAGAGCAATGAGACCCAGAGAAAACGTGGAGAGTAGTTTGTAGCTATGTAGTGCAGGTATGCACTTGGAGAGGATAATTATGGTTGTGACACTGCAAACCAAAATTGGGATTAGGAAAGTATTTGTGAAATCATGCCATGCTAATGTGTGAGGTTAAGACGATATATATGAGGGATGATTTATGGAAAGGAGGAGTGAAGTAAGTGCGTATGAGAGAGAGAGAGAGAGAGAGAGAGAGAATATAAGTGAGTAAGAGATGCTCACAGGGCAGCAGCACCAGAGATGATCTCAATGAGCTCCTTGGTGATGACGGCCTGGCGGGTACGGTTGAAGGTCAGAGTCAGCTTGTCAATCATCTCACCTGGGGAAGAAAAATGGACACAAACATGTGAACAAAAGGGAACGAGAAAACTACTGGTCACAGAGTGATTAGGTCAAAATGTCTGGGTTAAGGGTGTAAGCTTCCAGTGCCTATGGTTTTTATGGATGTGGCCTCCACTCTCCAAGATCTCCATCTTTGTGTAACTTTTAGTTAACAGAGAGAGTGTGTGTATCTCTACTCAATGTGGTCACAGGACATCTTTCTTGTTTAATTGTATGCAATTCATGTGTGTGTTATGAGGCCACTGACCAGCGTTCTTGCTGGCAGCATCCATAGCGGTCATCCTGGCACTCTGCTCGCTGCAGGCAGACTCCTTGAGGCCGTAGAAGATGAGGTTGACCAGGGCAAACTCCTGGTAGTTCCTTAGGACATCAGCATCGATGTCATCATAGATGCCCATGGTCTCTGCACAGACGCAAAGAGAGGGGTTTAACACCATGGTTGAATCCTCCAAACACTCCCACTAACCTCGTCCCTGAACCCTGAAGAATTTACAGGGCTTGAATTTGCTAATCATGAAGTTGATTCATACCAGTTGAAGATATTTGATGGTTCAGTGGCTTAGAGCTTAGGAGGGGCCATAAAAGTTCAGGCAATGCCTTCATAGATTTTTATTTTATGCATTTTTTTTAAAAGGTCGTATGCAGGGAAAGCTTTTTTTTTCTTTTTTTAAAAAGTAAACGAACTCACCTGCACCAGCTACCGTTTCCACAGAGTACACTGGCTTCTCAGATGTCTTGTAGGAAATCACAGACCTGCATCACAGCAAACAAACAAACAAACAAAAGACTGAGGTTGGGGCATGGGTGAAGGGGCTTCCAGCTCCCCAGGTCAAAACTTCTGTGCATGTTGATCCCAAAACTGCATAGCTGCAAATTATCTGCACATTACTGTGCTGCTCGTCATGTCCAATTTGTCCACATTGAATTATTCATATAAATGTGCATTTAGCTAATGTTCTTGGGGCTGGTTTCTAGAAAGCATTGTTGGCCAACTTCAGCAGCAACTTTGGTAGCTATACTGTTACACCTGATGGCATAACTACCTAGTTTGTGATGGAAGTTAGCCAAAAATGCTTTCTAGAGAAGAATCCCAAGGCAATTTACAGAGTGCAATTGCAGGTGCATTGTCCCTGAAGCAGCTTTGGGTTAAGTACCTTCCTCAGGGGCACAACAATGGCAGTTGGAAATGGAGCCCATGACTTGGAAGCCAAGTGTTCTTCGAATAACATGGCTACTTTTACAGAAATCTATAACCCATTTTGTAACATGCATACTGTCTACATGGCATGACATTGTAAAGAGTGTAATGACAAGGTGCAGGTCAATTATAAAAGAGAAAAAAGAAATATTTGAATGAGGGAAAAAGGACTATAGTGAGGAGTGTTCCAAGTCATCAAAAGGGGGGGGGGGTGGAGTGGAGTAGGAGAGAACAGGAGAAGCCTATAATGGAGACCTTGTACCTGAATTGGTTGAAGATGACTGAGCCCTGGTCGAACTCGTAACCGCTGTTCATCAGCTCAGTGGCAATCACCGAGGCGTCTGTGAAAGTGGGGGGCTTGCGGCCAACCTCTTTGCAGTTGATCAGGATGTGGCTGCCATGAGTCCTGCAGTCACACACACACACAAACCATGATACACAGAAGAACCAATCAGAGCACATTTCTTCCACTTGAAGGGGTCAGCTACAGACAGCTCCAAATAAATTGCTAATTTGAACGATATATAGAGTACAGTACATTCGATGTTGGAAAGTAGTTAATGCAACAGTGGTCTATGTATGGAGTTTGGTATGGATCCTCTAGTCAACAGAATAAGGAACACACAGCGAGGAAAAAAAAGTGAGCAAGTACGTACTTGTGAAGCAGGCCCCTGAGCTTGTCACCGATGTTGACCACCATCACCTCTTTACCAGCACCAGTCAGGTTGGCGACCTCAGCCTTTATGGCCTTGGCGACGGAGGTGTGGATGGCACCACAAAGACCACGGTCCGAGGAGACACCGATGAGCAAGTGCTTGTTCTTACCCTCGGGGGCCGTGATCTCAGCCTTCTCATACAAAGCTGTGCAAAGACAGAGGACACGTCAGCGACAAAAAACTAGGCTACCACACACTGCATGCCACTTGTCCTTTGAATAACCTGTGTACTCCTTGGTTAGTCAGTCTGAAATGAGGCATCTACTGTGATATTTGTATAATTTGCATAGTCTACACAGCCTCTTTCTCTGTTCGCTCAGCTCGTAATGTAGACGGCCTATGAACTACCAAGGTCATGGCCCCTTTAAATGACTTTGGGGAAAAATTATACATGTTAAATCAATGAATAATGGAATATAT
>JAUCNH010000168.1:10431793-10441978 GCA_032353275.1 Sardinella hualiensis | reverse complement strand
GTGTGTGTGTGTGTGTGTGTGTGTGTGTGTGTGTGTGTGTGTGTGTGTGTGTGTGTGTGTGTGTGTGTGTGTGTTATTTTGGTGAGTAGGGTAGCACTCATTGCTCAACACCAGGGCTCTCGCTGGAGGCGTCCCCGATGCAGACTATCGCTGCGCTGCCACGCGCTGTGAATGAGAGCCAGAGCCTCCCCACAGCGCTTCTGCACCGACGGCTCCAACACGGCTTTCCGCGGCAAACACACCTGGGAGGCACAGGACAGGAGAGGACAGGACAGGAGACGACGGGAGGACAGGACAGGAGAGGACAGAAGAGGAGGAGGAGAGGAGGAGAGAGGAGAGGAGAATAACACACAAAGAGAGCCTTGTTATATCCTTCACTGTTAATGAATTCTGATGAATGCAACAATGCATCCATTAACCTTAAATGTGAAAACATTTGCCCTTTGGCTTTTAACACTTTCTTGTTAAATCCTTAATGCTAAAACACAGCATACAGGGTCTTTTATTGCATGTGCAATGTGCATGTGTTATTACATGTGTAGGGAGTATTTGGCATGAAATATGGAGAACAATGGACAAGACGGCTAGAGGTCACAAGAGCCAGCTGTGAACGGGAGTTTCTGCGGACTATTTGCCATTTAAACACTCACCTGGAAGATGTTTTTCCAGGCCACATCCAGTGCCTCCAGGAGGCGATCTCTCTCCTCACAGCCACTGAAATACAACACCCACGGAGGAAGGAACTGGGCACGGTCCACAGAAAACTCCTAGACAGACAAGAGGCAGACAGACAGTCAGCCAGTCAGTCAGAGAGAGAAAGAGAGAGCGAAAACAGCACCAGTGGAAGAACACGTGTTGGAGAGATGCAGAGACACAGGGAAGGTAAGAAAGAATAGCATCAGAGAGAGAAAACATAGCCATTTGTGCAAATCCCACAAGTCATTTGTACTGGGCTGAGAGAGAGTGAGGCTGAGAGAGTGAGGAGGAGGCTTACAATCACGCAGTACTCCTTGTCCTCCTCCAGACACACAGCGGTGATGTCGCACAGCTCGGCAGCGCCCAGCGAGCGGAAGAAACTCGTCTGGCAGTCCTGGTGACACGTCAGCAGCTTCTTGTTGGTCAACACAAGGCAGCATGGGATACAGGGCGACGGTGTGACACCTTGTGGAATCACCTGGGGACACAGGACAGACCAGACAGGGACGTCAACGTCACATCCCCCGACTTCACAGCGGACGACCGACAGCTCTCTCTGGAAGTGGACTAGCAGCTCCTCTCTGGGCCCATTGTTCCACTGACTGTTCCCACACATGCCTTCCTTCCTCATCATAGTCGAAACAAGCTTGGCTTGTTCTCAGCTACACATTGTAACAACAAATTGGCAAAAGAGGATATCTATCAATCTATCTACTTTATCTATCACAAGGCCACACAAGGCAGAGCGCCGAAACGCGTCTTTGTAATAAATGGTGACTGATTATGCATAGTGCGGCCTTTTTTTCTGTCACAAGGCCAGCCATGGAAACAGGTGAATATGAAACTGTTAAAAAAAAACAAACACGCAAACAAAATGTTTAAAATTCACAATCATAAAGGACCTATGTACAGTACCATGTATTCCTTTCCTTCAGACCAATCACGCCTGAATGCGCAATTCTTGTTTATAATGTGATATTTGGACACATTTTTTCAGAGTTTGACCGACCAATCACTGTCCATTTCAAATCCTACTTTTAAAGCTCCAGTTGGGTGAGTCCAGCTTGTTCACAGAAAGTCTGAGTCACAAGTCAATAAGGGGGCTTTTGTGTGGAATGCTAATGCTAGGCAAAGAGTGTGGGAGGGCAGGCTGGGCACAGACGGTGCAGGGTCTGCAGCTGGGGCTTTTCAATACGTGAAACACACGGGCACAGCGACAAAGACTGAATCCTCTCTGATTCTAAGCCTTGAACCTTAAAGATATAACTACCGTAAATAAGTCATGTCCGTTAAGCTCAATAGGATTCAGCCAAAGAGTCTGCGTCTACAGCAGTTGTCCCCTTTCCTCCAGCGATGTAGGACGGTAAGATCATCAAAACAATGTCAGAAGCATATCATAGAAGCTTCTCAGAACAAGGCCATCTGACCTGCCAACACGCCAGGCTTCCAGTAATTGTTACACCCATCTGCATGCCTGCAAGCCTGATGTCAATAGTGACTTTCGCTTTTGAGTCACCCAAGTGTAGCTCATGACGACATGTTCTTGGCAATGGCCTTGAATGTCTCCTCCAAAACAGACACTCTACATGCTGACTCACAGTGCAGGAGACACTATAGAGTCGCCAGGCTAGCGCCACCCGGTGCTTCCGCCACCCAGTGCTTCCGCTCGATATCACATTTTGCTTCAGTGCTAGGTCAGGTAACTATCCAAAAGCTTAGGTTTCCTCCATCGAAGGACTCAACGGGACGCCCAAACTGCGAACCAAGCGAGGATTGTGTCTTCGGTGAGAGGGCTGAAAGCGATGTTGCGACCCAACGCTTGTGAGTGGTTGAAGGCATGCCTAAGGCCTGCCCGATAGCTTTAACGTTCACAGAAAGCACCTGCCTACCAGGGACACACTGTCAGGGACACACACCCCTTTGGAGACGGACTGGCAGAGGATCTGCATCCAGTCGGCCATCTCCTGCTCGTTCTCGGCGCTCAGCTCCAGCGCCGGCCGGTCCGTCAGGATCACCTGGAAGGCGTGCGGCCGCTCGGTGCTGTTGGAGCGTCGGCAGCCCCCGCAGTGCTCCCCGCTGCCGGAAGGGGAGAGAACAGAAAGTAAGTCAGACGAATGGGACATGAGATTAGCGGGATAAACAATGCCATGGTTTATGGCACCTCTTGAATAATGCAGGACGAATCGATATGCAGGAAACAAGGGGGAGGCCTTGATGATGGATGGGGCGGTAAATAAACTCTACTCATAGGCCAATCTTACCCCATGGTGATGGATAGGAGAGGGGTCACATCGGTCCTCTCGGGGTACTGGTACAGGATGCCATTGCTGCATGCACACACAGGAGAGGACGGCATGTCAGTGTATGCCTTTAATATACAGTGCAAACAGAGATGATTGAGGAGGCTGGCGCTGCAAACAGTCATTGCCAGCGTATCAAAGGCCAAAACAGCCAGGGGGGTTTCGCAGTATGTGATAAAAACGGTCAATAAATAACCCCAGGAAGGCTTTCCTGTAAGACTTCATAGGCTTTACCTCACAATTTAATCTGCACAAACAACAGTAAAACCCTGAAATGAGTATAGCTGGATTTTCATCAAAGCTTATTAGCTGATGCTTGCCCTGGATAAAACTTAAGTGTGGTGTACAACAATGTTCAAAAGGCTTTGGCCAACAACATTCGGTTCAAGCGATTTAACAGGCCCAGAATGTGTCTTTGCTTGTTTGTGAAAGACTACAGCTACTAAACAATAAACGAAATTGCAAATAATTCTGTACTGAAAACACAAAACAAAACGTCTGGTGCCAGGAAGTACTGTGTATCATTCCGAACATGAAACCAAATCGATTTAGTTTGGAAAAGTGCTGTGAACATTGTGTTGCCGTGTAATTCGGCGATAAGCTTTGCCAAGAAGGAGCTGGTGGGGATTTGCCTAGAACTTCCCCTCAGTTGACTCATGTTGGAACGGCTCTGTGCCCAGATCCCACAGGGCTCCTACTGTGGTTGGGGTTCAGGGTCCGCCAGTCTAATGCTGTAAGTGCTAGCTAACCAGCTCAGTTCCCCTCCGCAGCAGCAGCAGCAGCAGCAGCAGCCCTTGAAACGCTTTCTGCCGCTGCCCATGTTTTGGGCTGTTTGGGATTTTTCTGGCAACCAGCTTGGATTCCGAAAAAGGAAATCAAAATAAATTTCAGTGAAATTTATCTGAATCTAGCACCCCTCCTCCCCCATTCCAACCCCTGCCCGTTCTATTCAATCAAACAATCATACACTTTAATATGGGATCACTGATTGTGCATTGGATAGCTTGTTATTTTCTATACTCAAATTTGCTCTACTTTGCAATGTTCCCGTATTAATGAATGCCTTCCTGCATTGGCCCATGAGAAGGCAGTTATGGCTCTTTGGTGCCAGGCATCTCTGCCAGATGCTGAGGAGGCACCCGACTGATTCTCTTCCTGCGTCCTCAGCGAGGGACCTAATAATTCCCCTCTTCGCATGCCCACAGCAATTTGGGTATCGTCCGCAGAGTTACGAGAGCGCCCAGTTTCGTCTAATTTCTTAATGCCGTCTTGAGCAGCGCATCTTGGAACCTAACGAGAGTTTGGTGGGCTATTGGTCACTGACTTCTCGTACCGCTGATGCACAACTAAATTTCCATCCTAAACTCACATGGCTCAACTGATTAATGGCCCGTTGCGCTGAATCAGCTGTACTGTGGGACAGAATGTGTGGAATGCCCAAGGAGCTTCCAGGCAACGTTTAGGCAATGTGCTCTTCCAGGCATCTCCCCCCTGACACCTCCATTCTAATATCGATTTCCTCAACATCCGCAAGAGTTTCAGGACTTAATGGAAAACGCAATAAACTACCGCTGCCTAGATAAACACATTTGCACTCCACCCTCGAGAGCGCAGACACACTCAGTAACACTTCTGTGCTAACCAACTCAGAGCAGGTGTGTTGCGCAGCGTACCAAAGCACCAGGTAGCAGCTCTTCCACTGCTCCTTCCCCAGGTAGGTGGTGCCGGCCCGGTAGAGCAGGGGTCCTTCTTTGGTGCTTCCCGACTCGATGCAGCCGGACGGCTGAGAACCCACACTCATGTCCATGGGGTCCTCCCAGTGCACCAGGGAGTACAGGCAGATGTTGACGTCAGACACCTGTGCGAACAGCAAGCAAGCACATGCAAGAAACTCCTCACTTGCACATTCGGATCTCTGACAAAGAAGCATAGGAGTGCATTTGCATTTGAAACTTGAGTGAACTGTTAAGATTCTCATGCTTGTTCCGTACTGCAGAACGTGGACCTGGAGTAATCGACTATTCCATGGCAAAGGGACTTTTCTTAATCGCATGCGCATTTGTGTGATGCGCATGATTATATGACATTTGTGCAACATGTTAAAGTAATACTGTGCTCATTCATGTTCTGCCGCATCCATAACATGGAACTGCCCTCATTAGTTATTGGCACGGGCAGCACTGTCTGCTGAACACCAAATGCTGTATACTGCACATACTGCGACTGCACAAGGAGTAGAGGAGTGCCCCTGGTGCTGAAACATACCTCACAGTGGGTCTCTTGGCACACAAACTTGGTGAGTGCCAGTTTCTCCATGGTGGCATCGGTCAGGATCGACGGGTAAGGAGGCTCTCGGCAGCCGTTGATCATGGCCGACCGCAGAATGTTCAGAAACCAGCTGAGCGTGCACAGACAGGCATATAGGGCAGGGAGACAAAGATTTTCATCATTACTTTGTTAATAATTACTTATTTACTTACTGTATTACACTCGTAATTACTTATTTACTGCACTTTGATATGCTGGTAATTACTTATTTACTATACCACAGTGAGGCTGTAATTAATGTTGTAAAAGCCATCATGCCAGTTCTGACAACTTCACATCTTCACTTGAGATAGCAGCAGACAAGAGAAGGTAAAAGACAGCGCAAAGGCTTTCTGACTGGTGTACTGTTTGCACAGCCAGAGGCAAACATGAGGCCGTGCTAACATACTTCCGGCTTTCTTTACAACTGCGGTGATTCACTGCTTTAAAAAACAGAAAGATAATGCACGTCTCAAGAGCAACTAATCTTGAAGGCTGTTGCACCAGACTAAGATAAGGCACGCTAGGAGCAGCCCTGAGATAAGGCACAGGAAGAGACAAGGCGAGCCGAGCCGAGCCAGAGATGATTACACACTCACACAGTCAAGGAGGAGTCGGCCGTGTCCAGCAGAAACTGTCTTCTCCTGTTAGTGCACACCAGTGTAACTGTCTGCTGGTCCAGTCCCACCTGCAGAGAGTCAAAGCAAGCCATCCATCCAAGCCTCAGCCAACACCCATCTCCAATGAATCCAAATGAGCACATCTATGCAATATAACTACAGAATACACTGCACACTCACAAATACAACCAATATCACAACTCACAGAGACATAATCCAGCTCATTGTACGACACAGCATCTTCAACCATGTAAGGCTTCTCTGCAGCGCCTGAGCAAGAGAAAGAGACCCAGAGAGAGATACATACAAAAGGGTGGAGAGATGGGGGGAGAGAGAGAGAGAGATAGACAGAGAGAGAGAGAGATAGATAGACAGAGAGACAGAGAGATAGAGAGAGAGACAGAGAGAGAGAGGATAAAGACACAAAAAACACATTGTCAGTAACTCGTGCTCTCCATGTGACAAGGGAATCATTGAGTTTGCTTACACAATCACAACACATTCCTCAATCCTGTCAATAAGGTGCTTGAGAAGTGTGGTGGTGGTGGTGGTGGTGGTGAGGGTGCAGCAGCGGGCGGGGGCTCACCTTTGCGCAGCAGATAGATGTAGCAGTCTGTGAGCAGCAGGTAGAGGGGCTGCAGGTCCCCCTCCATGTGGCCCGTGCTCATCCTCAGCATCTGGAACACAATGAAGCATGAGGCATAGGAGGCCACCAGTCAGCACAGCACAGGCCAGCACAGCACAGCCCAGCCCCCTCCACACCCACACTGGGCCCTCCGCACAAGACAAAGCAAAGGGATGAGCTGTCAGCACACCTTATGGCCACATTGGCAGTAGAGCCACTGGGAACACACAGCTCACCAAAACGTCCTTCACTATTACAAGTACAGCTACGTGGTTGTTGCAAAGTTTTTTAAAATGCTTTTACGATGTTGTTGTTGTTGTGAAATTGTAGTTAATAACAATACGTTTTGGATACAAATTTGTTGCCACTTTTGGCCATCGATAAAGTAGAATGCAAGTTGTCCAGACCTTAAAGAGTTGCTCTTCGTTCTCTCTGAAGACGTGAATCATGAGCAGGAGCAGGTGATTGTTATCCACACTGATGAATGGTACAAACAAACAAACAAACAAAAGGTTCAATCGTAATACAAGATGCCAATAAGCAGCACTTCGTCCCCGCATCCCTGCATCCATCACAAAGCACCTGAACGCCACAGCTCCCAACTCACCTGAACTCTGCGGGATGGGAGCTCTCTGTGGGACTGGGCTGCTCCTCCTCGCTCCCCCTGTCAGGGGACGCTCCGTTCTCCAGCACCGGGGCCTCCTCCGGGCCCTCCACCTCCCCTTGCGCCTCCTCTAAGGCGAGGCCGTGGGCGTGCTGTGGTTGGGACTGTGGCTGTGGCTGTGGCTCTGGCGTTGCTGCCTCTGCCTCTGCCGCTGCCTCTCCCTCATCCGCATGGCCACCAGGAAGAGCCGTCGGCTGGCCATCCCCTGCAGGGCCATGGCCCCCACCACCCGCGGCAGCAGGGTCCGGACTGTGAGGGGTAAAGCAGTAGAAGTCTGCGGGAGCTGGTGGGGCCCGCAGGAAGCCAGGGCTGGGGGCCAGAGGGCCAGGCTGGCCAAGAGGGTCAGGTGGCTCACCCCCCGAATCCCCCCGAAAGGGCTGCAGCTGGGGAGGTGGCGCCGCCGCTCGGCTGCTTCTCCTTCTGCTGCCGTCGACGACCGCATCTTGGTCTGCCCCCCTCCCTTCCTCCTCCTCCTCCTCCTCTTCCTCCGCTCTGTCCCAACTCTCCCGGTCCAGGGTGCCGTTCAGTCGGTCCATGACGTCGCACAGCGGCTGGCCCACGCTGTCCATGGAGGTGTCCGTCATCTCGGGGAGCCTGAGCAGGGCCTCGGGGTCCTCCTCTTCACCGTCCTCCTTCCTCTTCCTCTGTGCCGTGTCCGCCCCTGGGCCATCTGGCCCTTCGGACGCGCTCCAGCTGCCGGCGGTGTGGGTCTCCGTCTCCTGCCGCCTCCCGGCCCCGGGCTCAGGCCCCTCCTCGACCACCCCGGGCTCCGAGGGGGCCAGGCTCTGCACGCTGCTCACGGAGCCCGTCGACTCCTTTCCCCGCCGCTTCTTGGCTGGCTTCCTCCGTCTGGCCATTCTGGAGCGAGCGAAATAATAACACATCCATTCATCCGAGAACGGGAACGAGCAGTCAAACTCAATCCATTAAAATGCGACGCTCACACCAAAAATGTGCTTCCATTTTGTGCCTAGTGACAGTAGGAACACACTGCCCAAATGAAGTATTTAACTGGATTTGACACATGCGAGACAACAAGCGAGACAACACTCCCGCATCTGCATTTGGTACTGACTGCCACACAGGGAAGTCGGCACTTAAATCACTATAACTTATTTAACCAGATTTGACACAATACAACAACACAATGTAAGTCCCACCCTCCCTATCTGTATTTGGTACCGATTGCCATAGACTGGAGGGAAGATGGCACAATGGATGGAACTATTTAAACCTCATCCAGCCAATAGAGGACAATGATTAGATAGACAAAAGCAGATAAACTACTCATTTCACTCAGATCACAGTCAGTGGGACACAAAGGCAGATCAAACCTTGCACTCTGCGCTGAGCTCACCTGATCACTTTCAATCACACAGCCTGTTCTTTGAGTCTATGAGGGGTTGAGGGCTTCGGGGAGGCATTGGGACTTACATGTACCTCATTGCTTTAGAATATATGCTATGTTGTTCTATCTGAGATCAGTGTTGAGCCATTGTGTGTACCGAGCTTCCCTGATGACTGCCAATCACACAGCTGATTCAGACCTGTTCTCGGAGTCTGAGAGGGGCTCAAGGCTTAAGGGAGGCACTAGGATGCAGTCTTTGTGTGTGCTCAGCTCACCTGATGACTTCCAGCTCGGTGCTGGTGCTTTCCGTGTCATCCCCCGTGGTGGCCTCGTGCCTGCTGTGGACCGGCGTGACGTCGGCCGAGGTGTTGGTGTTGGTGTCTGAGTCCTCGTTGAACGGGTTGTGTCGGAAGGTGGGGCTACGGGAGAGTGAGGTGGTTCTGGATGGAGGCGCGCCCACGGTTCGGACCGGCCCGGAGTCGCTCACCACCGTTTGCGGGTCGGACGCGCTGGAGCGCGGAGCGCTGACGGGGTCGGTCAGGTCCCCCTCTAGGTAAGCAGAGGAAGAGAGACACACACTCAAGCCAGCGAATGCCCCTCATGAGAATCTCCATTTCAAGCACACAGAGACAGTGCAGTACAGTGCAGTGATGCACATTCGCCACAGGTCAGCACAGACAAACACATCAGATAAAAAGCAGACATGGAGACTCTCAAGACTGGACAGGCCTGATTCAACCAGACTGCCACCGCTTCAGATCAGTGTCATTTCCCTCATTTCAATGCCCTTTGTTCACCAATTATAGGGTTCTCTTGAGTTAAGTCAAAGCTACAGTACTTCCTGTGGTCTGACAGTTTGTTGTACACAATGTATTTGCTGGACCAATTTAAAGTGAGCGATGAAAAGAACAACCGGTTAGTCCATAATTATATCTTGAGCACCATGTTTTGTTGTGCTTTATCATACAATGCTATATTTGACTATGCTATCTCATAGGCTACTGAGCTATACTGTATTACACAATTCTATTGAACATGCTATTGGTGTTTTTTAGTTCAATATGACACTGATATTGAAGCAGATAGGCAGCTGTTTAAACCCAGGCCTGAGACATGCAGAACCAGTGCCATGTGAGTGAAAAAGGGTTTCATCATAACGACAGGAACAAACTCGGTTAGATGAGCAGTGGCTGCATCAGGCATTGCAGAATGCTTTAGTTAGACACTGATGCCGCTACCAGACACAGGAATGACCAGCACTCACCTGCGGATGTCTGATTGTCACCTCTAACTGGACAGTGCTGTTGCGCAGCTATTGAAATAATCACTAGAATAATCTCACTCTGTCAGAGGACTAAGCTGAGTGATCTCTAGCCATGTGCAGTCCTTATGTGCATTTACAATGCAAATGTAATGGCAGTGCAATGTAAATGCAAAGGTAACAAGGCACAGAGTACAACATATACAGGACAACACATGGACTACTTCAAACAGAACATTCTCTTCCACCAGCACACACACACACACACACACACACACACACACACACACACAGCATACACACCCAAAAGTGGGTGACATTCACACACCCAAAATATGTGGGATAATGATCTACCACTGAAATA